>SSNS01000536.1:126259-273379 GCA_006937985.1 Aphyosemion australe | reverse complement strand
ATGACCATATTTGGGACAGCACAGCTCAGCTGCTGGAAGGAGAAATATTTTAAAACCTTTCCAAACTAGTTAACGCTACGACCACAATTTTTGGAGTACGTCCATAAATTATAGCTCAAAACGGAGGAAAATCCGTCAGCTTTCATCCAGCGCAAGTCTCATTTCCCTCGGTTCTACGGTTCTCTCAGGACACGGTCTGAAGTCGAGCAAAGTCTGTTTTTGGCCCTATTCTTTTGAATGGGGGGAGGAGGAGACGTTCCTGAACTTTCCAAAATCGTACCTCAAGTTTAACCTGTGATTGTAGAAAAACCGTAAAAGATATCAAGAAGCTGAAGGAAACTAAAATAGTTGAACTTCTTTTGAGTTTGTTAAAAGTTGAATGAAGTCTCTAGGTTGAAGTTAACCCTGGCAAGTAAGAGGTCAAAAAGATGAACGATTTTGTGAAAAAAATGAGGATTTGAAGCATTTTCCATTCATTTCAATGGGCTGAAATATCGCAGAAAAAGCTGAATATCTCGGAAACGGTTCAAGATATCAATACCAAAAGTCATAGCCGGAATGACCTGAACGAGCTGAACGGTTTGATACCAAACTTGTTGAAATAGCTGAAAAATTGTTGAAGAAGAAGCGGTCCAAAAAAGTGTACGGAATCTGAAAAATGGAGGAGGAGAAACTCAATACTTTGAATGCTTTCCAAGCATTCAAACTAATTATTTAGCAGAGTATTTAGTGGATCAGCAGCTCCTGAGGGATGAATGGAGACAGTAAATGATGACTTACGACAGTCTCCTCCAGGCCTTTGAGGTCCTGCTTTGACTGCTCGTGCCGCTCACAGAGAAATCTGCCGATAGATAACCAGACAGAAAGATTGAAATCTGAACCTCTCCGTGCCCAGATGATTACTTCATTCACAGCAGAATAATTCATGTCTAAAGAACAAAGGCGGCGCAGCCCGGCTGCCCCACTTGTGGGGGTGTTACCCCATATGCCGTCTGATGCAATATGCTGCAAAGGTCAGCGCAGAAGAAGGACTTTAACAGCCAGCTGCTACCTTATTAAACGAACGTCTAATGGTGACGCAAAACGAATCAGACAGGAAGAAACGGACCATGAAACAAAACTGACCAAAATACATCTACAGCAAAAACAGCAAACAGCAAGAGGCTGACAAAGCTTAAGAGTGAGTGGATAATAAATGGAGTCAAGGAAGACAAATGACTGAGAATAAAAGGGAGACGTGAATCTAAGGAGGCAGCTTGCCTCCAGTCCTCCATATGGCAAGGTGTTTGAACGGCGGCCAGGGCCGTAAAGAGGAGACTCACGTCAGTTCCTCCAGCTGCCGGCTCTTGTGATGCTCCTGAGTTCTGAGACGTTCAAAGTCACCGTGCAGTTGCTCCAACTCCAACCGCTGCTTCTGGTTACAGCTGAAAATAAACGAAAGGCAACGATTCGTAACGTAGTGGTGTTATCATAAAGTTTTTATGGCACTTTTCTCAACAAAGCTGCAAAAAAGGTGATTCTCAAGACGGACGAGATGAGTTTTGTTATTCGTTGTAGTCACAACGAACGTTTGAGAAGCATCAGACACCACAGAAAGTGGATAAAGATGTTGTCTGTGGATCACGATAAACAGCATGTCAATATGTCTGAGATGTATTTAGGGGTCAAGGCCACTTAGGGCTTTAGAGGTGAGACGTAAGGTTTGTAAATCAATACAGATTCTAAGCCAGAGCAGCAACACAAACATGGAGGAAGCGTGTTCATGCCTTTTAGTCACAGTAATGAGTCGAGTTGCTTTGAACCAGCTGGAGGTGACGGAGGCAGCTCCTACTGCTGCTTCACTAAACTGTATTTATATTTCAAAATGGAAAATAACCAAATCTTTTGTCTCTCAAGAGTTTGACTGAATAGAAATCTGATAGAAAAAGAAAATCCTTTCAGTAACTCTGCAGCGCTGTAAAACAAACGGTCATTTTTCATTATTACGCTATTTATTCTAACGTTTGACTTGATGCGATGGTGGAAAACTACATTATTTATTACTCTTGTGCTAGAAAGTACAAAAAATCAGCCTGACAAATAAATGCTCTGTCCCTGAGTCAGAGGCAAATGGCTCCAGCTCAGTGCAGCAGAAATGATGAAGAAGCACAATTTCTAGATGCAGGGTAGGAAATTCCCCCCCTGTAAATTCACATCAGCTCAGCGTGAGCCAGACGGGCCTTCTGGCTACTTGATTGGCCTGAAGGTATAATTAAGTCTCTACTAAAGCAATGGAATTCCCTATAAGGCCACATTTCTGCAGTGCTTCTCTAAATAGAGTATTTTCCAGAAATGTGCACACCTGCTCACATTACTGTGTGCATCCTAATCTGTCACATTAAAATAAAAAAAACATTCAATCTGCTTCAAGTTGTCATATTTCTGTAAAATGATCTGATCTCTGCTTCTGTCTCACATCCGTTCTACCTCGCTGACATCCATCCATCCATTTTCATGCAGCTTATTCAATTCAAATTGTGCACGCAGGATTAGCAGAGCTGCTCCAAACGTGTATTCTCACAAGAAATTCCTCACATCTGTTCCTCTAGTGCTAACAAGCTTTCCCAGGCCAGATGGGGAATGTATTTCTATTCCCCGAGGGTGTTTGCAGTCTACCCAGTGGTCTTCCAGACTTCATGCTTGGTGCATTAGGACGTCACATGAAAAGACGAGCTTTTTCACTTAGTCCGAATCGGGCCAGAGGCTCCTTGTGCTGAGGTTCAGCAGCAGCTCAGCTCTAAAGTCCTCCTACGCTGCAGCTTTCTCACCATAAAAGCCTCCCACAGGTATTCATCCCAACCACTCTTGAAGCTCTTCTTACAGCTCAGACGCTTTTTGAAATTCAGCTATGAAGACCACTTTAATGATTCTTCAGTTTGAACATTTCCATCTGTTACAGCATTTTTATTAATTAGTTCACCACAGGCGGATTCAGCAATGTTCATTTTGAGTATTAAAGGTGCAATAAGTACAATTTTTACAGCAAAATAGTAAGAAAACAGTCGAATGTCTCAATCACGTTGGAACAAGGGGGAAACGCCGTTCTTAATTCTTGCTACTGTATAGCGATAATAAAGATTCTTAATCTCGTATTTTTGGAAATAGCTGAACATAACATCTACTTTTCTTTTGCAGTGTTATCAGGTTACAAATGTCTAAAGCTGAGTTTGTTTGTTTTTTGTATCAGAGAAACTGAAGAAGTACACTGACTCGGTTAAGTCGTCGATGATCTTCTGCTTCTCGTTGATCTCGTCTCGAAGGCGGTTGAGCTGCTTGCTGTGCGTCTCTCGGTGTGACTGCATCTGCTCCTCCAGAGCCGTCTGAGGCATCAGCATCAAGAATAAAAAAGGACAATAAAGTTAACGCAAACCAGAAACAGCAACATGAAGGGAATGGTAATAAAATACAGGTCATGGAGTAGGAAGAAAAGGTCAAACAAAACGGCTACTTAGAAAAAGAAATAAGAAATCTACGCTCTAGATGCAGATCTGAAACTAGAGAAGGATGCTCAGGCACACACACTCATGAATGTTAATGATAAAAAACAACTATTCCAGCCAAATGTTTGCAGCTGGATCGGTTTGCTTCAGTCAAACAGTTTCTGAAATGAATGTTTTATTAATTGTAATCCAGGAAAGCAGATGTGGACAAAAACACCTGCAGTTAGCTAAAGGCTGAGGCGGTGCACTAAACAGCTAAGCTGTCACTGTCGCCATGGTTACCTTTATATCGCAGGAATTCTGGTGAGACGTGTGATTCTCCTCGCTGGTCATCTGAGACATGCTTTCTGAAACAAACATGTTCACGAGACGAGAACGAGCGTTAATGAGACGACCAGGTGACTTTGACCCGATGTTGCAACAACAAAAGCTCTTCGTGTTTATGTAGGTCAGACTGATCCAAGTCACGCTTTGGACAAGATAATCTTTAGTTGCAAATGACATCGTTTGTGTCACGCTAACCTGTTAAGGATTCGCTGTTTGATGATGAAATCTCTGAGCTCTGCAGAGCTTCAGGCGGCGTGATCAACATCGATGCTCTCGACTTGTTCAAAGACCGTCTGGACTAAAGCTAATTTATTAAAAACTTTTTTAATCCACCCGGTAATTAATCTATTTCTCTGTGACACCACAGGAGGAATAACTTCCTTTGCCTCTGGCCTGGTTTGTGAACTGTGTCAGTGCACTGGGAGCATCTGCAGTCAGCTGCACAAATGTTAAATGTCCCATTAATCTTTTTGTGCTGCTTCTGTGAAATGTTTATTTATCTTTTTTTGTTTCTTTTTATCTGTCCTTGACAGGAAAATTAGATGTGTGGTGCAGATAAAAGCAAAGCAGAACTAAATAGTTTTAATTAGGACGTCCCTTTTTCTGGGTTCACCTTGGTGGCGTTAACGCTGGGAAAATCGCCACGTGTTCATGAATTACTTTGATGAAACATCATTTTGTCAGGCTAGTGACCTTTGTTTTAACTTTTGCAGCTGAAGTCAAATCTATATTCATTTGTGTCACAGTAGAGTTGATTGTCTTTTACTGTGTCAGTGTATGATTGATCATTGCTATAAAGCTAAAGATCAAAGTCTTAGACAATATTAATTGGAATAATGGCCGACTTTTAAAATGACCTTATTTTAATTAATACAAAAAAAACTTTATTTGGGTTGATTGACAACCCACGACTGGTTAAACCTTGTATTTAGACCCATTTTGTTAAATAATTAAGTGTTTTTGTTCATTTTTTCCAACAAATAAAAGAAAAAGACAAAATTGCTCCATAATTTTTGAACTTGAGTTTTATAGTTTTGACTTTAGCATCTCAAAATAATCCTAAGTCATGAAGGTAGTAAAATATCTCATGAAACACCTGATGGATTTAATTAAAATCATAGGTTTATTTACATTACAGAGAGTGGAAAATTACCACAAGCTCAATCGACCTTATTATCACTTCCTGTACTCAACCACAGCATGTTTAGAGATAGGGTCATTAAACAGCTCTGCAGGAAATGCAAACACAGTAAATGTTGTGCTGCAACAGTGGAAGTCATTCACCAACTTTTTGTCCCGGAAGCAAATAATGAGACAATAAAGCAAGTCTTTATAGTCTTTTGTAGTTTTCTACACTTGCATTCGGGTTTTATTCCATGGATCAGAAGCAAATGATATTTTTGAGATTACATTATTGAGAGTTCGTATTAAAGTTGTCCCAAATCTCAGATCAATGGGTTGAATAGATGCTGTGGTTGTCTTAGTTTAATTAGCAGCTTTGTGAATGTTCTTAAGTTTGGTTCAACAAAACTAGAACTGAAAAAAATATTGGAAATATATTATTGTGAAACTTTTGCACGGACTTTTTTGGAATAAATCCAACTGATTTGCATCCTTATGACTCATTTTTAATGGCTGCTACACTCTAAAAAAGGAAATGTTGAATTTACTTAACCAAGTTATGTCATCTGGTTACGCAAAACCTCGTTGCTTAAACAGAGTATTAGACATTGTTACGTTAAAAGTAGGGGTGGGAATTTAACGCGTTAAATATGATCAATTAGAAAAAAATAACGCGTTAAAAAAATTAACGCATTTAACCCTTTAAGCCCGAGGGTCCCCCAATTGGGGGATGTTGAAGTTTAGCAGCAAAATACATGCCCTAAATATCAATATAGTCAAGCTGCACCTCTAAAGAAAGCTCAGAACCTTGGCTACAAGACCATGTAAACCTTTTTTATGTGCTCCAAACACAACTAAATTAGAAATTACAATAATAATGTCAATGACTATTGTTTGATTCTCTGTCTCATTATTTTTAATTTAAAAAAATTGCTTTCGGTGAAAATGTACTTGAACAATTAAAATGCAATTAATCCAGATTAATTAATTACAAAGCCTCTAATTAATTACATTAATATTTTTAATCGAACCCCCACCCACAGTTAAAAGTAAATGTATATTAGTGGAACCAGTTGACATAACTTGGTTAAGTAAATTCAACATTTCATTTTTTAGAGTGTTAGACTAATTGACTCCATTCTAGCTTAGAACAATTTGAGTAAATATTTATAGCCTCAAATGGCCACAAAAACAACTCAGACTAAATTAAAATGATAAAGTGCACACTAATGTGCCAAAATATTCAGCACACCAACTTTTGCATTCATTAACTGAGTCCAGCCTCACAGATCTGCAGGACTGACTGTGCATTTATGCTTTTTTCCTGAAATACTGCTGGGATTCAGGGTTTTCTCTGTCGTACCTTGAGCCTGGAGTTTAGCCAGCTCCTCGGTCAGAGAGTCGTAGCCGTCCTCCAGCTGTCTCTTCTTCCTCTCCACGTTCTGCGTGTACTCCGTCAGAGAGCGGATCTTTGCCTCGTGCTGAAAGTCACAACATCAAGGATGCAGAAAGTGTAGGGATGAGCTAAAACCTCCACCCAGTGGAGAGCTGCACCAGGGACGAGGATCTGAATGAATCTGCTTTTTATATTAAACATTCATGATAAGCAGTCATTAGGGGGTTTAGTTTAAACACCGATTGTAAAATTTACATTATTATTGCTTCAGGCAACCTGATTCACAGACAGAATATTAATCACTTCATACTTGATTTGGAACAGCGGGCAAAGAAAAGGGGTTTTAATGCAAAAGAAGCTAAAATCTCAACAGATGCAAAGAATGAAAAATAATGAAGCTATGTTAGATAATAAATAAACTAATTAAGAGGTTTTTTTCACAAAAACAGCAGTGTTTCCATGTGGAGTTTATTTCTCCATGCCTGTTCCTTTCATCCAGAACCAACAGCTGACTCATCAGGAGGAATCTTCACCTGTGCGATGACGAGTTGACACGATGACAGCTCTCTGCTCGTCTCCTCCATCTTGCGCTGACACTCCATCTGGAGGTTCTCCAGGTGGCGGCAGCGCTTCACCATCGACTTCACCTCCGACTTTATCTTACTGATGTAGAGACGGGCCACTGTAAACTCCTCCTCGATCGCCCCGGTGATCTCCACGGGCTGGAGATGAGCAGAGGAGGAAAGAGTCGTTGTTTGATCTAGATTGAGTGGACTCAGTTGGAAGATTGAGTTTTAAAGACGGCTGGGACATTAAAGAGGTAGAACGGGAGAAATCTGAAGACTTTCCAGGAAGTTGTGTGCATAAACATTAGATTAACAGCATCGTTTAGCAGATGCTCTGCAATGGGAGGAGGAGGATGACGGGGATATGCACATCAATCTAAATTTAACACATATAGTGCAAATATCTGAGGGGGTAATTGGATTTTAGATGTTTTCTCATCTGTAGTAAAAAAAATTTCTTCATAATCTCATTTTTAAAGTGTTTTTCTTCAGCAGCTTCACTCACCAGCTTGATTTCCCTGTTTCCCACTATGGTGCTGAACTCACGCAGGTCCCTCATGAGCCCGTTGAGAACTTCAGCAATCCGTTTCCTTTGGTGGCCGCTCACTTCCTGGATACGTGACAGCTCTGCTTCCAAAGCCAGGAGGTGAGTCTGTCAGAGGGGGGAGAGGGAGGCAAAAAGAGGGGAGAGACAGGAGGGATACGTGAAATAAAACCCAGAACAAAGCGAAAGAGAGTTCAGTCCTTTTTATTGATAATTACATCTGCTCTATTAGCTTAAAGGAGACATACGTTTTCATAAGTTATAATAGTTCTGTGGTTGATAAAAAACATGTTTATGAAATTCTTTGCAATAAATCCCTCTCACGTAAAGTATTTCAGCAGTTTTATCCTTGAGAGTTTCAGTCCCTTCCAGAATGAGTCGTTTCAGGGCTCTGTCACTTTAAGAAAACAAGCTGGAGATGGCCACGCCCACCCATCTCCTGCTTAGGCTGCTATAAGCTGAGAAGCTCTGATTTCACGGGGTGGGGCTCTTGTAGTAAAGCTGCTGCTCCCCCAGCCTGGAGAGGTGGTTCTGTGCTAATTTCCCCGTTTGTGACATCACAAACAGAAACATTTTGAAACAGCTTGTTTTAGGCACAGATGGAGAGTTTTTTGTTGTATTTAGAGTGTTGGCAGTAGAGTGAGGTAGTGAGTTGCATCATTTACATTAAGGATAGTTAATAAAAAATGTGTTTTATCTGATTCAGCTTTATTGTTGTGCATCATATGCTGTGTGATGAGAATTTAACTGTTTTCTTTACTGAATTCTTGTTTCTTAAATCCTGAAACCACTGAGCCAGCCTTGCGCGGAGAGATTTTTTCCTTTTCACTAACCAGAGCTGTGGACCGAACCAGCATCCATCTGCTGCCACGGTAACGGGACACAACTTCTTCTCGCCTTAGAAGAAAAAAACCCTTTCAATATGGATAACACAGCAGAGCTACTGCCTGACACCAACCATCAGCACCTCTCTCTCTCTTTTACCTTCTGTTGAGGTTGAAAAAAAAATCTACATGTGCCAGGTAGGAACAGACCAAGTTGCCAGAGACGCTGCGTGTTTGAAATACGGACAAAAGCTTATATTTGAGCAAAGAGATTGTGTTATCAAGTGTCTTTGAGACACGATTTGAATATATTTCTTTTTTAATATGTCCCTCGTATTGAGATTTAAACTAATATCCATTAAAAACTGATAATATTTATGATTTCATTATATTAATCACACTGTTCAGAGCTGCAGCTTCTTTTAACAGCTACAAATATTACAGAGGTGCTACATAAATCTGAGCTCATTATAAGATGGTTTAAAGAAAAAAATTCTTGATTTTGAGGCTAAAAACAAATCAGATTACACTTTTTTGTCTTTTTTTCCCTGACCTTGGGTTTGGCTCGGCTCATTTGCATTTAGATCAAAAGGAGAATAAAAAACAGGGACACACATTTAGAGGTTAGCAGCCTCAAGATGTAAAAAAAAAAAACAACATAACAACAACAGAAAGCTGTTTTGTTATATGCCAGAGTTACAAAGGGACTGGAAACTGTTACTTTGTAATTAGCAGTGCTTTATACTTTAATAGCTTATCCATTTGCTGTGAAATGTAAATTAATGAGCCCATAAATCTAAAATATTCTGGTATCAAGTCCTTTAGAGTGAATGCTGTTGAGTAAAATCTTTCTGTCAGTCTCATCTGAGATACTCAAAGAGCAAAATATGATGGGAACAATCACAAATCAATGTGCAACAGATGGATTCAGTGATGAAGCTCGCTTCATTTTATTTTCAACAACAGTAAACTAGACAAAAATCAATGTCTCAAACACAAAGAAACAGCACGGATAAAAGAAAGGATGCTTTTTTATATCAAACACTTCTAGCTGATTTTTAGGATTAACACAAACCAAAAAGATCTTTTTCTAAGTCTAAAGGAATAAAAAACCTACCTAATCCTAACTCTTACAAAAACCATAGAGAAACGTTTTTGTTTACTTTGTTTTTAAGTTTTATATAATATTTTTTAATGATGGTTCAATAAAAAGAAAAACCTTTTTAAAAAATCTTGAAAAAAAAAAGCAAATGCAGCTTCTGGTTTCAACTCAAAAATAAACTTTAGCCAATCAGATAAACCAAAGGTGACAAATGAGTCATTAAAACCACTCATTACTGTTTCTCACCTATAACCTGCTGGTAGCTAAAGATGTAAAATCTGGTGCTGTGAGAGACTCATTTCAGAATATTAAGATAACAAGCTTTGGATAATGGAACAGCATTATTTTCATAAACATATAACCCATTTCAGGTGATATAACCTGAGACGCAACCAAAATATCATTAAATTAGGAATACTTGTAATCTTACCTACAACCAAACCACTGATAACATGTATATGTTTATATATATTTGACCTCCAATCTTTTAAAGCCATACTATGCAACTTTTTCATATTTTTAAATCATGTTCTTGAGCCAGTATGTGCTAAAATGACCCTTTACAGGGTTAATGAAATGTCACATTTGCAACTTCAGAGTGCCGGTCCGGGCCCTGTTGGACTTAGTAAAGTGGAGCTGACATGCCTGGTGCTGCAGTCTGCTTCCAGCATGTTTCCTGCATGTTTTACATCATGAACACAGCTGATTTGTTTGATTTAGTGATGAACCGCTCCTGTAGACACTAATGAAGGCTGAGGAGACATTTCAGCAGTTAGATTAAGGTGTTAAAGCAGCATTCCGCAAGATTGCAGTTATATGGTCTCTGTCGCCCTCTAGAGGCTTGCTGCGTAACGTCACTGTCGTAACATTAAATCCCTCTCTCGGGCATAAGAGGCATGTTTACATTCCTAATATCAGGCAAAACAACGAAAACAAACTTTTCCACCTCCACACATTGAATAAATAGTTTTATCAGGACTGTATAACAACTTTATGCCTGACCAAACACAATAACCCCGGTGAAATAATTTATTACTTACCTAACCATTAGCAGCACGGCTAGGTCAGAGTCTGTAGTACATGCCGTTCTTTCTAAAAGAGCTCTCCAGCGAGGAAAAGACGGCCCTATAATAACTCTGGTCTTTGCTCTTGCTCTATCACGTTCTTCTTTTCTTTTCCTATATTCCTCTGATAAGGGAATTCTAGCTTTCTTTGGTGAATCTGCCGCTGCTACAGCGAGTCTACGTTATACAATTATGGCAAGCCAAAGGGATAAAAAAATGCGTGTTCTAAACTCGCATTATGTCCGCCAAAATGTTCGTTCAAGATGCGCATTTTGGAGGACATAATGCTCGCTTTTAGAACACGCGAGTTTTTGCCCCCTTTGGCGTCAAAATGCGCATTCAAGACGCGCATTTAGAACGCGCGCTTTTTTATCCCTTTGGCTTGCCATATTCTGTCGTAAAATGACACCCAGTCAGTACTTCCGTCGCTACCCAATGCACAAAAACTGTATAGCGCAGTAAACAGACGTGGGACCCCCCCAACACTATCACAGGTATGAAAATGAACATAATACATAATACTATGATGCAAAAACTTTACAAAAAAGGCAAGGCAAGGCAGTTTTATTTATATAGCGCATTTCCTACCCGAAGGCAACTCAAAGCATATAATTTTAAGGTGTAAAACTTGCGGAATGTTGCTTTAAAAAGACAAACGCACAGCGAGGAGGAGAGTTTTACTGTCGTTTTTACTAACTGGACACTAGCGGGTGCTAAAAATAGCCAAAACTGCAAAGTGTTCCTTTAAAGGTGGCATCACCTATAATACTGGGGATATCTACGTCCTAGTATAGTCTTTTAGACCATTAAAATAAATTGTATTGGAAAAATAGCTAAAAAATGTGATTTTTTTAATCCGTTATTGTGAAGGGCCTATTTTCTCGCGAGATCACACGCGATATTTCGGCTGTCTCGGACGCGCGCGGGACTGAGGGGCGCATTGATTGGTGGAAGGAAGCAGGAAGCAGCTTCAGTATCTCGCTCCAAAACAACAAAAGTTATAACTGAACCCGACCTGGCAGTGACCTACGGGATCCAACCATGTATGTACGAGCCCGAGCCTCGCCTCGCGCGTAATGGCGCCCTCGCTTGTTGTTGAGTTGGGACAAAGCAAGCTAACAGCCAGGCATCGGCTCTTATGCTGTTGTGAAGATGGAATACACAAACCGATCGGAGTTTTGTCTCCCGTAACACGGATTATAACACAAGTCGTCAATGGTAAGACATAATTTATGCGTTTCACGTTATGAAATGAGCTTTGTTGTGCTGGTTTGTTTGCTGCTGGTTCATATTTGTTTATATTCGGCCTTTGTGCCGACATATAGGCCAGAACTCAAGTTCTCGTTTTGGAGTGCGCATGCTCGTGGGGTGCATGTGAGCTGGTTGAAGAAGGCAAGATTAAACAAACGCTTCAATGTTAAATATCGGCTTCTCAGCCAGTGAAAAATCATTAGGAAGCCATTATAGACAGTTTTTGAGTGGAAAAGTGAAGATTTCAGGTGATGACTCCTTTAAACAATTGACATATTCTTCAAAATCAGTTCAAACCTGCTTTTAACTTCTTTTTCCTAGTTTTCAGTGGTTTGGTTGTATATAAAAACACAAATATTCCCAATTTCTACAAGATATTTGGATTGCAATTCATGTTATATCACAGTTTCCCTTTTATTTGCTTCTAACGTTTCATCTTCCACTGTTTTAGTTTCACCTTCATCTTTAATTAACTTAAAACTTTGTTGTCAATTTTATGGCTTCTCCAGTTAAAATATTAACTTAAGAGATCGCTGTAAATCCTCAGCTAAAACTCTTTTCTTTATTAACACGTAAAAGGAGACAAGGTCAATAAAAAATGTTCTGTTTAGATGATCCAAGATTTATGAAGACGTACTCAAGAGAAGACCTCATGAGTTAAATGAATACAGTAAATCAAAATGATAGAAAGGAGTGACCAGATGGATGAAGCATGAGAAGGAGCAGATGAATGGCAGTGACAGTGACTGATGGTGTGGTCTCCTGCAGAAGAGGAGAGCACCTTTAAAAAAAGAGAAAGAAAGAAAACTGAAAATACAAACAGAAAGCTGAGAGGGCAGCTCAATGATAAATCTACGCCGAGGCACCATATTTCTAAGTCAGAGCTGCAACAGTTGTTGCTGCAGAAATTAAAAATGATCAGAACTGTTGGGATGCAGAAGTGTCTGAGGAATAAGGATGGAGCTGATGAAAAGAGCGAGGGGGCTGGAGTAATATGATTACTGCTGCATCACTTTTCTCGTATCGACTTTTAGTGGATCCTTGTTTGTGTTTGGTTTCCCGTCCTGTCAGGCTGCCAGGTGGCATCGCTGAGAAAGACCCTGTCAGGTACAAGACGTATCGGCAGAAAGGCCTGAAAAGGACGAGTTGTGTTAAGTGGAGCGATCGAGGAAAAATCGGGGAGCGCTGGCTGGGTTTAGCTAATTTAATCATGTGGTGAGTTGTTTTATTGTCAGCTCCTCTAATCAGTTTTGGGTCCATTTCTGAGGAAGATGGAGGTGGTGGGATGGCTGGCTAACTGTAAAACAGTGAGTGAAACACAGACGAGGTTCTCCCTCCTTCATATATGAACCGCTTATTCCTCAGCAGGGTCTCAAGGAGCTGGTGTCAAACTCCAGAGGTCACTGGGCGACACCCTGGACGGGTTACCAGTCACACACACAATCACACCTAGTAACAATCTGGAGTCTCCAATTAACCTATAATGCATGTTTTTGTTCTGTTGGAGGAAGATGGAGCATATAGAGAAAACCCACGCTGCATGGGAAGAACGTGCAAACTATAAAGGCTGAAGCTGGGATTCAAACTAGCTGCAAGCAACAGTGCCACCATGCAGCCCTTAGATGAGGTTAATAAAGTCATCTGGAAAGGGTTTCCAGTGATCTTTATTTATTCTGACTTTTTTGTTTCAACACTGTTAACCTGACCATCCTTGACAGCGCTGTTACATGCTTCTGCCTTCTGCTCTCCATGTTCAGCACCACGGACAGTAGTCTCCCTCTGCTCACCTTGTTCCAGCACCATGGACAGAGCTGTATTGTGCCTCTGCCTTGTCCATCCTCCCTCCTGCTGCTCTTTGTACATCTGATCCCAATCAGTGATCAGCAGAGGAGTCTTCAAAAGGCTCAGAGGACCAAACCTGTGTGGGACTCATCCCAGCTTTCCACCGGCCGCGAAAGCAGCGTGTAACAGAATAGCAGCCTTTTGCCTGTGAGCTCCTTTTCAACCGGAAGCGCTTCTGACGAGAAACGGGAGCCAAAGTGTTCCACAAAGCTGATCCTGTGAGGTCACAAAATCAGGAGAATTGCAACACCACATGTGATTATAAAAGGCTCGGAGTAGATCTGCTGCTCCTGCACATTGAGAGGAGCCAGAAGAGGTGGCTTGGGCATCTGGTCAGGATGTCTCATGGACGCCTCCCTGGTGAGGTTTTTCAGGCACATCCAACCGGGAGGAGACCTAAAGGGAGACCCAGGACACGCTGGAGGGACTATGTTTCTCGGCTGGCCAGGGAACGCCTTGAGATTCCCCCAGAGGAGCTGGCCCAATTGGCTGGGGAGAGGGAAGTCTGGGCCTCTCTGCTTAGGCTGCTGCCCCCATGACCCGACCCCGGACAAGTGGAAGAAAATGGATGGATGGATGGATGGATGGATGGATGGATGGATGGATGGATGGATGGATGGATGGATGGATGGATGGATGGATGGATGGATGGACGGACGGACGGATGGACGGATGGATGGATGGATGGACGGACGGATGGATAGATGGATGGACGGATGGATGGATGGACGGATGGATGGATGGATGGATGGATGGACGGATGGATGGATGGACGGATGGATGGATGGAATAAATGTATTGCACCTTTAAGCCCTACTCCTATACTTCCATGATTACAGCTGGAAGCAATGCCTCTGGTTCGTGAACGTGCACCTATAGCCAGCCAGCAGAGCTAAAATAATCAGCTTAATGCATTCTGAGTGACTATTTTCCAAACTGAGTGTGGCAGTGTGATCAGGCCAACCCCACGCGTTTAAATCAGGGTGAACAAAGTTTTCATTTGTTATTTTTTGCTGTTTTTAACCACCAGATCTCCGGAACAGAAGGAGAGGCAGCAGAAGAAGAAAAATAGTCTTCGTCTTGTCTTCATCTTTTTTTAGGTGTGTACCTGAAGAAAAATGAATACACACACCTACTAACCCTAACCCTAACCCAGACCTCAGACTTACAGCGACCGAGGACAAAGATGACAAAATCAATTCCTATAAAATAAATAAACTCCAATGACGCCGACTTGTTTTTAAAAAGCCATTTTGAAGATACCTGTTTAAAAAGCCCTGAAAAGCACGGCTGGATTAAAACATAGATTGTTCTGTCTTACACTGATAAACATGAATAACTTATAATATACATGTTTTTGTGTTTAACTCCACAGTTTGTCTGCAGCAGTTTTTTTAGCTATAAAATATAAAAACATGATTATTAATTCATCCCAAACGAACCTATAGAGAGTTTTAATAGCTGACATTTAAACTTTGGGCAGCGTTGACATCTTCTCTTTAATAAACGGGCTGTCAGCCCTCTGTGCTCACTCAGACACCTCCTCGCACATCTGTCCACAGCTGCTGTGGGTGCCGTTTGTCATAGAGCTTGTTTTTCATTCCACATAGCTCTATTTGCATCACTAGTAGGTCCACATAACATTTTCAAAATACACGTTCTGTTCACATTTCAGCCACAGCAGAGTCACACGCTCGCAACAAGCTTCTTGAAAGTCTGACTCACCATCTTTTTTGCGAGTTCTTCAGCCAGGAGCTTGTTCTGCATGCTTTTCTCCTCGACCTCCAAGCTCTTCTGGTCGTAGTTGACCGCCAGTTCCTCCAGCGCCTGAAGCACCTCCTTCACCTCGGCTTTAGAAGACTCGTTCTCGGTCTGCAGCCTGCAGAGCTCGGACTGCACCCTCTCGCTGTCACCCCTGGACGAGGCTAAAAGCTGGGAGACGCAGACATTCATGAATAGAAACTGATTCGTTGTTGGGGCAACAAGTTGGCTGCAGAAGGACTCTGAATGTCCACTGCTTCAAAAAAAAGCAGAAGTCATGTTCTTCTGCGAGTTAGAGGAGTGAGAAACACATTTTAAGGGATTCACCGCAGAATTTCAGGAGATAGAGCTGGTTTTATTTCACCACCACAGTGTTTGCTCTTCTGCTGCAGCCCACTGAGGGTCATTTCCCTGAATGAGTGCCATTAAATGCAGATGCAGCTCCTCCCGGGGTTCCTTCACATCCACCCTGGCTCACAGTTTGTGTCAGAACAAATGCATGGTACTACCCAACGATATGTGTTCTGGTTATTATTATGTCGGCTCAACCCACAGCAGGAGCATTATGGGATATGAAAGAGCACATTTTGCAAATGTACTCTCCTTTTTTGCTTTGCAATAAGAGTCCAAATCAGTTTCAAGTTAAAAACATACACGTACCATTTAATTGAATGATGAAAGAGCTGATTTTCTCCCTAAAAGGCTTCTAATGAGTTTGATGTTTGCGTAATAAAGTGTCATCAGTTTCCAAAATATGTTAAATCACATCTCAAATCACAAGAGACACTTTGAGCCAAGACGTTAAAGTGGCTTTGAATGATTATTAATTGGAGGTTGTGCAGTTGTGTTTATTTTATTCTCTGAAACTGAGGCGCTACTCTGATCTATCCTATCTGACGTTAATACAAACACACCTACTAATAAGACAAAACAAATCATTTACTCAAGTGCTGTTTGGAGCCTGAAAAGAGTTTTTTTTCCATCTCATTTGTCTCAAGGGCAGGAAAGCAAACCTCTCACAGCTGACTTCTATTTAAACCGTTGGCACACTCGCAGGAACTGCAGCCCACTGCGAGCCGTTTAACCAAACTGATGAAAGGATGTAAAACCAAGATCTTTTACCTCCTCCTGGTCGAGCATCTGCTCCTTCAGCTTCTCCACCATCTGGCTCTGGTGGTTGATCTCGTCATCCTTTCAGTGGGACAGAGGAACGTTAGTTTGCATTTACCTATGTGCACACACACTGTTTCAACTCCTCAGATTAGCATCCCATGAGTTTCGTGTCCGATCACAACTTCCCAGGTTACATCAGAATTAGCAGCAATGATTTAAATAGGCATCAAAAAGGGAAGCGATGTTTATTAAATAAGTTAAAAAGCACCAGTTTGATGATCAAGGTTAAACATGCTAAGTCAATCAGGATAAATCAATGAAAAAACAGCTACTATTACTGTATCATAATTTCTACTGAGCAAAAAAATTCTACATTTATGCACCAGGATGGATTTGGGTATCATTTGGGTATTTAAAAAAATATTATGGTCATCTTTTTTACCCAAAATATTTATAATTGTATCCTGCTTTTGTTTCTGCATGTTCGATCAGTGATTGCATTTATATATTTGGAGCATTATAAAATGATAAAACATAACAAAAATGTGTGGAAATTAATTCAAGTGTTGCTTTATTCTAGCATTTAGTTTCTGAAGCCACTCGATCCACGTCAGGGTCACAGCGGGGGGTGTTACCCACCACCCTAACATATTTGATTTTTGGTTGGTAAGAAGAAACTGCAGAAAACCCATCATGCACAACAGAAAAGCCCACGCTAGGAGTCAAACCCGCAACTTTCTTGCAGCGTAGCAAGATGCTAACCACCTGTGCCACAGTGCAGCCCAGTTTTCCAAAATAAAACACTTGTTTTCCCCAGTGGCGTTGTTTCCTGAAGAGTGCTGCTGTGCATTAGTCACTTACTAAATGATGCTATGAATAATACATGTGTAATAAACTCTTTGTATTCATGTGTGCATGCGGTAATCCCAGCCACGGTGTGTAATCAGCTCTGCATCCATTCACAGACGATCCTCAGCTGCATTCATCACCTTATCGTCCAACTGCTTGTAAAGCTTGCGGATCTCCTCCTCGTACTTCTGTCGCTCTTCATCTGAGATGTGGACCACGATGGAGGAGGCGATGGAGCAGGGGCTGCAGGGGGTGCACGGGGTGCAGGGGCTGCATAATTCCAGAGGCGACTCCACTGATTCAGGAGGCATGAAGGGGGAATCCTCTTCTTCTTCCCTCAGCTGCCCCAGCATGAGAGCATTCTCTCCTAGAAGGAGGTGACAATTTATATTTATATATTTTGTCAACGTGTTGCCCTTGACTTAAGCAAATGCACCCCTAAGGATTGTTCCATAAAAGGGGATTACTGGGTTTATCTGCAGCATGTCCTCTGCCTACTCCTGAACACATTTAATTATCAGGTTAGACATTTCTGTGCCATGAAGGAACACTATTGAAAGTCAGCAATGCTCTTTTTACACTCCGTTGTGCAGGATGAGCTTGTTTATGGAAGAATCAACCTAAGAAGACTTAGCTGTGATTTGCTATTATCCTAAATGAGAAAGCTCCTTGGATTAGAAGAGAAACATCTACAAAAATTAAAAAGAAGTCCAGTTTTCACTTTAAACTTACTAGAATTACCATGCCATGGATGACTGGAAACATTCACCAGCAGATTTGGGTTTATGTAAATAAAAGTACTCTGATGATGGCATTAAAAACAGAGAAAAAAGGGCTGGATTGATGTCCACGTTATTAGGAAATCCCTCATGTTTTAGCATTTAAGTGTTTCCAGAAGAATGCTGTGAAAACTCTTACATTACCAGATATATAAATATAGATATAGGAAGCTTTTGGGAAGTTAAAACGTTGTGTGTCTCATTACATCTGGAGTAAAACTAACTCTAACTGGGGTTAAGTGCCTCTCCTGTAACCAGAGGGTTGCAGCCTATCTCAGTTTGTTCCTGTCATTGTGTCCTTGGGCATGACTTGACCCTCCTTGCCTGCTGGTGGTAGTCAGAGGGAGCTACTGGGGCTACGATGTAGCTCTTCACCACCAGTGTGTGAATGTGAGCGTGCATGGGTCAATCACTGATTGTGTTGTAAAGCACCTTGGGGGGTAGTAGGACTCTGGAAGGAGCTATTTTTCACACCAACAGTCAAACATGGTGGTGGTGTGATGGTCTGGGGCTGCTTTGCTGTTTCAGGACCAGGATGACTTCCTGTTACTAATGGAACCATGAATTCTGATCTCTATCAGAAAATCCTGATGAACAGTTTTTGACCTGTAACTTAAAATAGGGCTGTTCATGCTGGAAAACCCTCCAGTGAGGATTAATTCAAACAATTCTGCAAAGAGTGGGTGACTTGATACCATCTACCACAAACTCTTGATCTGAACGCAGCATGGCGGCATCACGTTGCGGGAATTTTGTGGCATTCGTGCCGCCACGCTTGATAGTAATATTGCGGCTTCGCCGGTCTTATTAACGCACATTAAGCCTTGGCGCAAAAGAGGGAGGTGTCATGACCAAGTGAGGAATTAATGCCGAGCTCCGGCTGGGAACTATGTTGAAAATGAAAGTAAACACGCGCTTAAGTTTCACTTTTGTAAACAGAATCAGCTGAGATGATCATGTGGAGCGTTGCGGTGCTCCGGGAGCTTCTCTCCGTTAGATCTGCAGCTCAGATCATCTGAGAGCTCACAGGGATGGTGGAGGACACACACCTGTAGCTGATTGTTAAAATAAAAACTTAAGGAGCACGGCTTCGATCGCAATAAAAGTCCAGATGGGTGTCATTTATGCAGCTCGTCACTGTCTGAAGCAAGTTGCTTCAGATCCTGGCTTTTTATACACATTTTCATGAAATCACCCCCCACACCCACCCCTGTCTGAGGTTAAACGGCTTCCATCTGTTTGTTTTATCTTAATCAGATCCTTTAAGGAAGCTTTTAACATCTATCAGATGGAGGGTGGGGGTTCCCCTCACTAAACAGCATTATAAAAATGTAATGACATTATATTGATTGTACTGATTAAAACAGGTTTTGCTTGCATATAATAGGTGTTTAATTGCATTTTTCAAAGTGGCAGATAAAAATGCAAATTGAGCAGAATTGCCTACATGAAACAGTTGCTACTTTCTCCAGGCCAGGTATACTAGAGCTTGTGGTTATTAAGTGCAAAGTGGAGGTCAACAGCATCAGCCTGAGGGACTTTCTAACTAGAGATGAACTGCAATGAAGCGACGTTGGAGAGGGGAAATTGGGGCAAAGCTGCCGTGAAACCTGAAAAGCACTAAATTCTGCGAGGGAGACGTTCCACAGTAAAGGCATATGATGAAGCAATAAAAGAAATGTTTCCACTGATGGATGTTCAATAAAGATGTGTTACAGGGCGTTTAAATTCAGGTCAACTGTTGAGGGAGTTGTCTCCACGAGAGAAAATTTGATTCATGCCTTGAATGTCAGCTTATCTCGACCTCTGAGAGCACCGACATTTGAAAAGTCCAACCGGTGAAAATAGATGTGGGTGCATGTGGGCGGACATGCGATGAACAACAAATACGCTTGTCAGAGGCACGCTGACACAAAACCACTTTAACTTATGACTTTTCTCGAGATGTGACGAGCCCTTGTTGGTCTAAAGTGTATTAAAACATAAAGATGAAACATAAA
This sequence comes from Aphyosemion australe, assembly GCA_006937985.1. Taxonomy (NCBI): domain Eukaryota; kingdom Metazoa; phylum Chordata; class Actinopteri; order Cyprinodontiformes; family Nothobranchiidae; genus Aphyosemion; species Aphyosemion australe. Next base: position 253,360 of record SSNS01000536.1, on the reverse strand, counting down.
TTCAGCTTATTTCAGAGCAAAGTGGTGGGAAATCCAATTATACAAAGTGTTAAATGTGTGCTAAAAACGGAAAAGCCAGAAATTCGCGTTTATGTGCTTTAGGCACGACTCCAACAAATCCGTCTGGCTGCCTTTTCCTCCTGTATCGCCACTGACAGGTATTCAGATTAGATCAAATAAGGTTAAGTCTGCACTGACGTGGAATCTAAAGTAATGTCTGCAGGCTGATGAAAAATTCATTCCTGTTAGTGAAAACTCCTCCATGCATAAAAATGGGACAGCAACGGGGACATGTACTATAGGCTGCAGACGACGCTCTCCAAACTGCCATCTGTTCTGATGATGCTCGATCTCAGTGCAGCTTTTGATACTTTGGACCACAACATCCTTCTTGACAGGCTCAAAAACGTGGTGAGACTATCAGGCACAGTCCAGTTGGTTCCAATCATATCTCAGAAACAGGGGTTACATTGTTTCAGTTGGTGATTACAAATCAAAGCAGATCGCCATGACATGTGGGGTCCCTCAAGGTTTGATTCTTAGACCACTGCTCTTTCAATCTCTACATGCTCCCCCTGGGTCAGGTCATACACAATAACATTACCTATTATAGTTATGCAGATGACACCCAGATCTACCTAGCTCTATCACCTAGTGACTGTGGTCCCCTAGACTCACTCTGTCAGTGTTTGGAGCAAGTTAATGACTGGAGGCAGTCAAACTTCCTTCAGTTAAACAAAGACCAAACTGAAGTTGTTGCCTTTGGAAATCAGAAGGATAGGATGGAGGTTGTTGCTCAACTTGGCTCCAGAGGAATAAAAACAAAGACTCAGGTTAGAAATCTTGGTGTCATAATTGATTCAGACCTGAGCTTCACTGGTCACATTAAGGCTATAACTGGATCAGCGTTTTATCATCTTCATCAAATAGCAAGACTCAGAGGTCTCATGTCCAGACCAGACCTAGAGAAACTCATTCATGCGTTCATCTCCAGCAGGCTGGACTACTGCAATGGTCTTTTGTCTGGTCTTCTCAAAAAAGCTGTGAAGCAACTGCAGCTTATTCAGAATGCTGCTGCTAGAGTCTTAACAAGAACCAAGAGAACCGAGCACATCACTCCTGTTCTTAAATCTCTACACTGGTTACCAGTAAACTACAGAATCCATTTCAAAGTGCTTCCACTAGTTTATAAATCACTTAGCATGGGGCCAAAATACATGTCAGATCTCCTTACAGTATCTACACCCAGCAGGGCTCTGAGATCCTTAGGAAGCAGTCAGCTGGTAGAACCCCGGGTCAGAACCAAACAGGGTGAAGCTGCTTTTAGCTACTATGCTGCACACAGATGGAATCAGCTTCCTCATGACCTCAAATGTGCCCCAACTCTAGAAACTTTTAAATAAAAAGTGAAAACTTTCATGCATTCATCAGCCTTTGAGAGATTGCTTCTTATGCTGCACCTTCTGCACTGTATCTGCTCACCCTTTATCTTTGCCTTTTATCTGATTCTTAAATCTGAAATTAATTTGTGTATTTTAATTATGCTGTCCTGTTATTTTTTTAATGGTGCTGTTCTCGCTAATGGAAAGCACATTGTATGGCCTCTGTGTATGAAATGTGCTATATAAATAAAGCTGCCTTGCCTTGCCATCTGTCTTCTGCACCTACAAAAACAGAGCTGTTATTTTATCATTATTTTACTTTTCACTTTAGCTTTTGCTTTTTTTTTCTCTTCAGCCATTTTAAATCCTCTTGAGATGAAAATTAAGGACAATCACAGTTTAACATTTAATATTTTTAGTTTTGGGGGGTTAAAGCCTCAGCAGAGAGAGACAAGCTGCAACTGTTTGGCCCCTGAGCCGCGGCATCCATCTGCTGCAGGGACGCCACGCTGCAGCTCAAACTCAACTTTGACCTCGTGCCTTTCCATCGTTTTTAGAAACAAACTGTATCTAATGTGGCTGTGCCAGTTTTCTGTCCGTGCAGCTTCACTGCACTGTGACTGATATTAAGCACACATGCCAGCTAGAACATGATAATTACATTTCATGTGCAGCAGCAGCGCAATCGGTGCCAAATATTACCATTCCTCCAGCAGTTCAGCTCAGCTTCAAGTCGCTGGATAGTCTCCTTCATTGACCTGTTCTTCTCCTTCTCCTTTTCATACTTCTTCTTCCACTGCTCTGCTGTGAGTTCCAGATTCACCGTTACAGTGTTCCTAATGGTCTTGGCTCTAATTGGAGGGATGCAACGTGACGGATGGAGACAGAAAGGTAAGAGGGTGACGGGGGAAAGATGCAGGGGAAAAAAGGAGAGTAAGAATAAAGTGTGAGGGAAACAGAGAAAATGTTAGGCGCTGGAGCTGTGGCTGCTCATTGAAAACGGTCCAGCATCGCGTTAATTGGTATGCAAATTAGGTTTCTGCAAAAACAGCGTCCATGGTGCAGAGGAGGAGGAGGAGAGTCCATCAGACGGCTCCAAATATTCGCATTCAGACATAACTTTTAGATAAATGTTAAGAGGAGAGGGTGTGTTTTTCGGCTGGTAGCACAAATAAGTGGCACAGCGGAGAGGAAGCGAACGGTAATGAATTCGCAGCATTTAGGGCCCATTACTTAATTTCACACTCCAGTGAGGGAACACTCTGTCTCTCCATGAGTAAATCCTGATATCAGCAAGACAAGCAACCTTATCTGAAAACTTCTGATCAAACATGAAATGATGTTTGTTCAACAAAACGATGGTAATCTAAAATAAAGTTCTGCTTGTGGGCTTTTAATGTGATGCATGTTTTACAGCTCACATTCACTCATTGTTTCAACAAAACTGCTGAGATCTCTAGTAGAAATGAATGCCTTATGGCTTCGGTGATCCTGTTTCAGGAAGTAGAAGTTAGCAGGAGGAGTGGGGGCAGAAAACAGCAGGATTTGGAGTCTTACTCATTATTATTCACGATATTTGGACATCTCACCTCTGATTGGCTAAAAGCAATGCGACTCTATCACTAACTCACTTTGCTTTGCAACGTTGATGTTTTACCTTCACAAATAACACAAGCCTGAAGGAGTTCTGCTGTGTCGTGGAGTTGCTAATGCTAACGATTAGCTTCTACTAGCAGAGAGGTGCTCTGCTCTCTCCTGGCTGCAAAAACTCAAGATAGTCTTTCGTTGTTGTGAGCCAAGATGGCTGAGTTCATGAACGCTAGTTCACAGTGTGATGTAGATGGCTTTTTCTAATCTGAGCGTTTGCTTGTCTATTTTCTATCAGAAGCTAAAGCAGGAAATAGGGGTAGAAGTCTATTCTCACGTTCAGCCTGCATGTGAAACTCAGAGTGACGGATCATATTTCAAAAATAACAATTAAAAATGTTTTTTCAACAGACTTGCTCTTTAAATTAGGAAAATGTCAGCTTCAATCAATAAGAAAAGAGTCGAAGCAAGCAATTTGTGTCGTCTTTCTCTGAGTTCCTTTTAGCAAAAACATGTGAAAGCTGGAAAGAAAATGTAATTAGATTTGAAGAAAAAGAACCAAATTTAGGTTTTACATTCACTTGATTTTGCTTTTCTGGGCTTGTTCTGCAAATGAAGCACGTAACAGACAAATAAAGTGAATCTTGCTTCGATTTTTTGATTTAACTAATCACATTACCTTTGGCCAAACATCAGCGTGGATTTGGTCTCCACATCGTTGTAGCTGGATGGCGAGCAACAGATAAACATGGTGGTGCGACAGTTCCCACCCAGAGAGTCCTGGAGGATGCGAGTCATCTTGCTGTCACGATATGGCACGTGGGATTTCTGCAAAAGAGACAAAGAGAACTCCAAAGAGGAAAGAAAGGGCAGAGCTGAATATTACAAAGAGCGTCTGAGCTGCTGCACCGCCATGTCGTTCTGTCTTTGTTGGCACCAGCAGAGAGGAGTAAAAAGAAAAGATTGCTCAGTTAATGCCACATTATTACGAGTTTCACCTCTGGAATGTGCTTTTAACGTGTGTGTCCTTGCTCAGTGAATGAAGAATAAATGGCAGCACATTTCTAACAGGTTAGTGAAGCATTTAAAGCTTTTCTATTAGATTCATAAGAGTTCTCTGAGCTTTATAAAACATGAGATAGTGAACGCTCTGATTACAGGAAGTTCCAAAATTGTGTAGGTCGAAGGGATTATATTACAAAGAATTATTGATGAGTGGAACAGAAATATAGATGACGTGTCACCGTAACTAGAAACAGAAATGTCAAACTCTTGTCTAATATATAATTTTTTTTTTGTTAGAATTTGATCATTTAAGTTAAAAATTACTGCTGTGTTAAATAAAACCTTCATTGTTTGGTCTGAGCTGTTGACTTTGTAACCTCAGTAACAAAAAAATGACGATATTTTGACATAAATGATGTTTAACTTCATTCTAAGCTACACTTATGGAGTTTGAAGGTGATGTAAGTAGCCACAAGGAAAAAAAAACTTGTGAGCAGGAGATAAAAGCTGCAGTACCACACAGTTTTTATTCACGCCAGTTTTCGTGTGCATCAAACCTGACTTGTGCACAACCAACACTACTTGGTGCACACAATCTCATGAGCCCATTAAACCTACTTTTATGTGTCCTCCAGTGTCTCTCTTATGTTTGACGGTATATTAGGTGCAAAAGTCAAAATACAAAAAAATAGTTCAAATGTTGATGCGAAAGTTAGCATTTCAAGAAGTTTTTATTTTTGAGACGATACCCATAATGCCTTGTGTTACGGCCCTTGACTCCTAGAGAGCCTGGACATTGGGTCGTAACACATAATGGGGGCTCATCCGGGATCTTTTTATCCCAAAGCCATTGGAGGCATGTTTTATGATTTGGTGTTTTTGTTTACTTTAACCTTGTGGTTTTGTTTTGTAGCGACAGTGCTCCATTCTGATCTCCCTTGGTGTTTAGGTGTGAAGAGAGGGAGGTGACATGAGGACGAATGAAGAAAATAGAGAAGGCTTGCTTTCTTAAAGGTTTTTAGCAAACTAAAGCACTCACTCATTGGATGTTTTTAGTGATGCCTTTTAGTCGAGTTTGCTTTAGTGTTATCAGAGACTTTGTAGTTACTGTTACCCGGTTAATTTTCCCGCCGGTTTATCTTGTGTTCTGTATTCATTTATTCCTTGTTGTAAATAAACTTTGTTTGAAATTTTTAAACACCTAAACATGCGTCCTCAATGTTACACCAGGCCCCCTTGACAGCCTGGCACGTAACACCTTGTGTAAATGAACCATGGTGACTTTACTTTAGTGGGTTTTAATAAAAAGGAAATTTCGTTCAGCTCGTTTTGAATCTTGAGCTAAAATTACAAGGTTTGTGAAAGACTGAAGGACATTCTTTAGACCTGCTATGGATGGCGCACACACCAAATCTTCTTCAGTATCTTCTCCCTGGGTCTCGGAGCGAGCAGATGCTTTTCTCTTCTCTCCTGTCCCTTATCATCCCAAGGCTCTTTGTCCTGTCTCTGTCTGTCTCAGAGCGATTAATTCTTTAACCATGGATCTGGTGAGCTGGTTGATGAACGCAATTGATAAAATTTTTTTAGACACTCAGAATGGAGATGGGAGCTCCCGCATGTCCGGACGGAACGCACCCAGTTGAATACATTTTGAATCCCTGGAAGAAGAGGAATATTATGTGTCTTCCTTTGTTTTCTGTGAAGGATGCAGAAGATGTATGGATCTTTGGATTTATGATTACCGGATTTCTGCTAATTGGAGCAGGCAGTTATCTGGAATATTGGAAAATTATGGAGTTTTCAGGGGCGTTTGGAAAAGTCCCTGAACACCGAGAAGGTTACTGCCATGCTTTAGGCGCTCAGACTCAGACGTTACTCGAGGTGAGTCGCAAGCTGGATGCTCTGTGTAGTAATCTGGCAGCAAGTCCACAACTCGATGGATTCCATGACGGAGAATGCTACTGCACAGTATGGAGGGAATTAAACTCCATTATTTGGCTGATTGGAATCACTTGAAACCAGAAAAGACTGAAAGGCAGTGAGGAAACGTTATCTCTGGCCTGCTCCAAAACAATAAATGTTATCTGAATCTGAACCCCCTGCCTGGCCTTGGCTGAGGAACTCAAAACTCCCTGAGGAATGAATACAGACGGTTGCTCTGCCCCCTCCCAAACCAACACCTGACGTGGAACTGTGGATAAGGTCATGGAACCAAGGACTCACTGCTCGCTATCGTAATCCTTAAGTCTCCTTCACCCTTCTGGAAGCAGGGGAGAAACGCGCACTTGTTGCTGCGCACTCTCTCAGTTGAACAGGGGATCCCATACCCTCCCATCCTCCTTTTGCCTCATTGATATTCTGTTAGTTTTCAGGTTTTAGTCACCTTACACTTAGTAACTCCTGGTTAGCCTTCTTACCTACTCAAAGTATTGAAATTCTGTTAGTTTTCTAGTTTAATCTTCAATGTTTTATATGTAATTATTAGGGGTGTGAATTTAACGTGTTAATTATGATTAACTAATTAGAAAAATAAAACGCGTTAAAAAATTAACGCATTTAACCCTTTAAGCCCGAGGGTCCCCCAATTGGGGGATGTTTAGGGTTAGGGTTAGGGTTAGGGTTTAGGAGAAGAGAAGTTTAGCAGCAAAATACATGCCTTAAATATCAATATAGTCAAGCTGCACCTTTAAAGAAAGCTCAGAACCTTGGCTACAAGACCATCTTGTTATGTGCTCCAAACACAACTAAAACTACAATCAAATGGGTTCCTCTTCATGTGTTTTTGCCTTCATTTCTTCAAATCAAACTGCACACACATTCTATCAACCCATTATTATTATTATTATTATTATTATTATTTTAAACACAATACCATTATCAAAATGTACTTAAAATAGTATGGTACTTTAAGGTCTGTCCTATTTTTGCCAGTGATATACTTCTATTTTTTTCTCCTGTTTTGAACTGAAATACAATTTAAAAGCATTTTTTTTAGAAAATAAAAGAGCTTGTGTTTACAATAATAATGTCAATAACTATTGTTTGATTCTCTGTCTCATTATCTTTAATTTTTAAATAATTGCTTTCGGGGCAAATTTTCTTGAACGATTAAAAGGTGATTAATCAAGATTAATTAATTACAAAGCCTCTAATTAATTAGATTAATTTTTTTAACCGAGTCCCACCCCTATTAAGTAATTCCATTGTTCATTTTTGTGTTTTTTTGTCACGTTTGTGCTGTTCTTGCTGCTGTAAAGCACATTGTGTTGCCTTTGTGTAGGAAATGTGCTATATAAATAAAGCTGCCTTGTATCTTTTTCCCCGATCCGTGTCCTTTTAGGGGTGGCAATGTCAAAGTCAAGTCCTCCAAGGACACTACCCTAAATGTTTTAGGCGTTTTCCTGCACCAACACACTTCCTCAACACATCCTGAAGTGATGCAGGAAACTTTCCACCACCTATTGATTTAAATCTGGTGATATGGAGCAGAGACACATCTAGAAAATGCAGGATTTTTGGACCTCAAGCACTGGAGTTAGACACCATCTCTGGGGGCTTAGTAACAATGTGACATTTGCAGATCTGAGACCAGAGTTATCATCTAATTCTTTCTAATAAGGTCATTGTCAGACTTAAATAGTACATATTTCTCAAAGATCAATGAGTTCACATGTCATGGCTCTGTTTTTTCCTATAATCATAGATAAATGTAAGGTGCTGCTCGCAGCATTTGGATTGTTTTATTCTGATACTTTAGGCTAAGTTGTTGCAACCAGAACAAGCACGATCTTTCTGCTAAACACCGACGACTAAAAGGCAAAAGCCTGAGGCAGCGACTGACAGATTTAAAGGACTACAGAAGATTTTTCCATCATACCGTTCCTTCTGCCAAGGCTGAGATGACGTTCCCCAGAGCCGACAGGGACTTGTTGATGTTCTTGGCCTCATCCAGCACCGCTCCCTCTGCACCCGTCTTACTGACCTGACACAAATACACAGAAATGAGAGAAATGACTTCATTATTAATCAGGAATTGTCTCTCATTCTGACGTTAAGGCTCAGGTGAGGCGAGAAAAACACAAACATTTCTTCTTTCAGATAAGTTGATGCATGTTTATGTATAAGGAAGGAATTACTGTATATTTTAGCTTTAGTATAGGCTAAATTAGTAGTTTCCACTTGGATTGTTGATGTAACAAAGCTTATGCTGCTCAGAATTCATTTTAGTTAATGAAGGTATTCAGGTTCCTGAAATGACAACATAATTATGATGCTGTTTTTATTTGGTGAATAAGGCCATGAAACAGAAAGAAGCCAAAAATATTCATTAAAATCCATCTTTTTTCTTAAATGGAGCTTTCAGTATTTTACACAGAATGTCTACTTGTATTCATTATTAGTTGTTGAGTTTTTGCATAAATTTTACTGATAACATTTATTCAGTCTATTTAGCTTTTTGTTTATTATGTATTTTGGTTATTCAAAGTCTTACATTTTGAAAGTAATTGTTAAACTGATTAACGTTAGTTTCCTGTTAATTCTCCCATGCATAGAGTAAGACAAATGTAAATGTTAATAATAAAAATAAATGTAACAGGCATGTTAAATAAATGGTTGCAGTTTGAATTATTAAAAGCAGAAGAAGAGCAACGCAGCTAGATTTCTCCCAGAGAGCCGTTTTTGATAGAAAAAGGCGAACCATTCATGCGGTGTCATAATTGTCACGGGATCCAATTACAGCAAGATTAAAAGGAAATTAATTATAGAAGAAAGTGAGCCGTTTCATCAAAGAATTTTCTAAAGCGTGCAGCATTTTCCTGTTTACGCTGAGATATTTTGTTCCAAATCCTGAGAAGAAGAACCACAGCTTCATCGTCCCCCTGGGTTGACCAAGACTCCTTACAGATGCACCATCAGCAGTTAATAGCAACAAAGCACAGCCGTCAGCTATGCTGCTTCTAGTGTGGTCTCTTCTATATTCTCCATTAGGGCTATCAACTCAGGAGTGTATCCAGGAGCAAAAGTCCAGGTTCAGCAGCGTCTCTAATGTATTTTCAGATTTCACTCAGGAATACTTTAACAGAGAAAAATAAAACATTTGTCATGTCTGCAGCATGCCTTAAAGTCTAAGTAGGCTTTTTAAATACCCTGAAACTCATTTCCAAGATGCTGCATCTAGTTCTAGAACGTTATAATCCAATTAGCATCAAATATTGTGTATTTTTAGTGTTTAAAGAAAATTTCCTGGTTTTCTTACCTTCTCACTTCCAGCTAAATCAACTAGATACAGCTTCCCACTCAGCTTCTGTTCCGTCTCCACATTTTCTTGTTTGATGTTTATCAGGAAAATGCTGTGACTGCGGGAACTGTGCTCATTCATGTCTGTGGAGACATAAAAAAATGCATTAACCCTTACTCTAAACAACAATCTTTAACTGGAATAATTCTGACATGAAGAATCTGACAGTTTGAGTGTCGGACCATCAGGAAGATCAATGATGTGACTCACTGGTGACAGCAACGTGACGGTTGGCCTTCCCCTCATCTATCACATCCATCACTTCCTCTGGACTGGTGACAAAGCGCTCACTGCAGCCCTAAACACATTGCAATAATGCATTAACATAGATTGTGGTGAAAAGTCAATTTATTTTCAAATGAATGCTGCCTCAGTAATCAGTAATGTAAAATTACAACTTTTCTTAACTTTCAACAGGCCCGTGTGGTCTGGAATTATCATTAAAGTAGCACGGTAGGGTAGATTTGGGCATTTGGTATGATATGGTATGGCATGGCATAGTATGGTATGGCATGGTATGGTATGGCATGGTATGGTATGGTATGGTATGGTATGGTATGGTATGGTATGGTATGGTATGGTATGGTATGGTATGGTATGGTTTGGTATGGTATGGTATGGCATGGCATGGTTTGGTATGGTATGGTATGGTATGGTATGGTATGGCATGGTTTGGTATGGTATGGCATGGCATGGTTTGGTATGGTATGATATGGTATGGTATGGAATAGTATGGTATGGTATTATATAGTATGGTATGGCATGGCATGGCATATGGCACTACGAGACGGGCACTTCACTCCTCTGCCACAGCCATAATGCTGTAAATCAACAATTCATGGTAATAAGCCGAAACATTAAAAAGCAAGATGATTTGTTTTGTTCTGTGAAGGAAGTTATCTGTTCAAATTTTCCAAAACATTACTTATAGACTGGGTGGCAAAAACAAACAGAATTTAATGACACACAGAGGATTGAACTAATCTCATAAACACAGTATGATGATGTGGTGTGTGCATAAAAAGTGCTACACCCATTTCAGTATACATATTAATGGTTGGGTTATTATGGCTAACTCTAGAAAAAAAATGATGTTTGTTATTCTTAAATAAAAAAATAAATCCATAACAGAAAAATCAGATTCCATTAATGTCAGTTTCACGCCAGCCTTATCTGACCTTTTGTCTTTGAGAGGACAGGACTGAATAAAACAAAGGCAGGGAATTTTTATGCTAAGTTTCAGTGCCCTTAGTTGATGTTTTTTCTTTTAACATGCACACGTCCCAGAAACAGCATTACATGTGCTGCCAGCCTGAATCCCATCTAAAGTTGACTCACCTTTACATAAGGAACTCTGTACTTGTCTTCATGCACTGACAGGTTGTTTTTTGTCACTGTGATGACATGAGGGAAATAAGAAGAGACGACACGGCTTTACTCGAGGCATTACACATTCATGTGTGCATATGTGTGTGTGCATGTCTCAGCACAACTCTGTGACCTCCTGATCTTCCCTTCATATTTGTGAGTCAGTCTCTATTTATGCACTGTGAAATAGCATTAGAGAGTCGGTGGACGTCTTCTGATGTTAATTAAGCTATTTTTGCCAAAGTCGCTGTGAGGTTAAGCTAAGATATACAGATTTCTGGCAAAGGCACGTCCATGTATTTGTCATTTTTAGAGCTCTTATTATGTTGTTAATAATTAAATTTCACAGCGTTGCAGAGGATATGTTTCCTGTGAGAATTTGGGGGTGTTTTATAACCCTATGGTATCATTTTTCCCACACAAATTCCTCCTTGGGGTGTTGTTCTCATTGCTGCTTTAATTCATCGTACTTGCTGTTGACTTTTTTGTGGCTTAAAGTTTAAATGTTCCATGAACGCTCCTGCTGAGGTTTTGACCACTGTCTTTGCAGCCATAAAACATGTAACCATAGGAATGCTGCACATCCAGAGTCCTCCAGCATTTTTAACTTGATGACCTCCAGTGTAAGAGATTTGTGTCACTTTATATTTATCCTTTTTATTAGCACAGTCAACACCAAAAGGAATGTAATGATTAGTTTTGTGCCTCAAGAGCCTATTTCATGCATGAAAAAGGAAATCATAAGCCTAGTTTTAGCATTATTTTTGTCTGAACCTAAATAAAAACTAAATTAGGACAGACTCAAGCATCCACTCATGTTTGTTTGCAGACTGACTCCCACTTCACACGTTGCCCCTGATGCTTCTGGGGAAAACTGTGAAGTTTTTTTTATTTTTATTTAATCCCATCGGTATACTGTGGGATGTTATGAGTTATGTTTTCACATCTTCGGTGCATAAACATACCATCCAGTAGGTCCCTGATTTTTTCCATGTAGATCTCAAAATAGGAGACCTGCAAAAGAAAGCCCAGAAGCATAAAGGAACTTTTGTTTTTTAGCAGAGAGACAAAAAGAACATTTAATTTGATAAATGAGAGGAAATAAATAGATGCATGATGTATCACACAAAATGCACTGTTCTGCAGTGAATTATTATCATTATTCTCTAATGTGTGCAAAGGGACAATCTGGTTTATTTATGATAGATTTTTCTTCTTTTCTTTAAGGGATTTCATCAGGGCCTCAGAGGGAATCCCCACAAAATATGTCATATTGTCACAGCGTGTGTGTGTGTGTGTGTGTGTGTGCATGTGTGCATTTGCTGCACAAAGGAACAGATACACACGAGATTCTTCACCAACCTTTATGTGAAACTCTAAGTTTTCATCCATGGCAAATATATGTTCAAAAATGTCCTGGGCGATCCGAGGCATGATTCCCATCGCCTGGGGATCATGGAGGTTACCCTGAATGAAAAGAAAGATAAATCCTGACACATTAGGCAAAAATCAATACTCTAAAGAAGTCAATTTGCAAACACGTTATGGCTGAATAGCAAAAACAAAGAACGATGGAGATGAACGCATCGTTGTGGAGCGGCTAGGGAAGAGATGACAAAGCTAAAGGAGAAATGCATGTGTGGCACAACAAAAGCTCTTCCTTTTTGAATTATTTAGCAGCACGGTACCTCCATGGTGTGTGTCTTTCCCGAAGAGGTCTGCCCGTAGGCAAAGATGGTCCCATTGTATCCCCCAAGAACATCTGATGCGATGAGAAAGGAACAAAGTGTGTAAGTTAGGGAGTGAAAAGAAAAAGGATATTTATGTAATAAGACTGGTGTCTGGAGTATCTGAAAACAACAGGACAAGTCATACTCAGAGAAAGACAAATGCCTTTGACCTCTGATCCAAACTGAGACTCATAAAAATTGTGCACTGAGAAGTGAATAGTATTTAAGCCCGAGTGGCTGCCGAACAGCTTCAGTGAGTGCACACGATAAACAACAACTACCTGAAGCTTTTAGCATCACCAGGAGCCGCTCATGGAGCTCCAAGCAGATGTAGACACATTATTCTCTCCATTCATTTGGAGCCAAGAGAAAAAAGAAAAATACAACAAATGTACCAGCTGAAGTAATAAAAAACACATTGGTGAACGTCATAACGCTGACACAGCCCGATAAACCTGAGCAGTAAAAGAGTCAAACATACGGGGCAAGAAAAACACATCATGCTGAAGGGCCGGTTGCCACGGGTGATCTGACCACAAACAAATCAGGAAATCTCTGAGCTGAAACCAGGCAGAACCGTGCTCCTCCTCTCTCCTCCTGCCTGTCGGCCATCACGGCTCTCAGATCAGCGGCTTGTCTTGTTCTGCTGCCATGCTGGTTGAGATGAGACCAAAGAGTGTGGTGGAATAAAAAACAAAAACAATCTAACAAACACGAGTCTTCAAGATGATAAAAAGGAGACCAGGACGTTAGTTTTTGGGACGAGAAGAAAGCAGCACAGATGGAGGAGATGAGAAAACACACGAGATGAAAAAGCAGTAAAGAAACGAGAAACAGCATAAAGCAGAGACCAGTTAGCTGCAGCTTCTTCTACTGACAACTCTCAAATCTCACCCTTCCACTTTGCTAAATGCTTACCTTGAACTTTCCCAACCTCGAGCTGCAGCCCATCTTGCCTTTTTTATTTCATCTCCCCTCAGCCTGCTTAGTAATCTCTCCCTCTGTAGGTAATCTCGCATACCAGATCAGTCCTTTTCATGCTCCATCTAAAACTACTTCAATGGAGCTTCGCTCTTTTAAGGTGGCAGAAAAACCAGATGCTAACAAGGAACAAAAAAAGAGACGCAGAGAAAAAGATGAAAGTTGAAAATAAGACTTGAGCTTTAGGGTGCTCGCTGGTTTAATTTGACTTGAAGCCTTCTGGGTTTGCACCGTGTGAAAATAATTATTATGCAAGAAGGATTTCTAGGGATTAATTCCACTGTTGGACAAATAAAATTATTTCAAAACCTACAGCCAAAGTTTTATTTCTCTGCAGGGAAATGTTATTACACTATTCTCTTGCACAATAGTTCAAAATGAAGAATTTCTTTTTTTTTTTTTTTGTTAATTCTAAATTTTCACAATAATGATGAAAAAGCATTATTGGCTTCCATAGAAATAACCTATTTAATGCTCCAGAGCTGCAGACGCCTGCTAATATCACATTCCTCTGCATGGTTGTTGACATTTCTGCAAGACCTTCAAAATGAATGCATGCATGAAAAACGTGAGAGATTTATGTTGATAGCACACATAACACTTTTGTTATATAATAAGAAAAAGAAAGGAAAAAGCTAGATTGCAGCACTGAATATGTCCCATGAAACATCCTATAGGACTCTAACAATCCCCCATCCAAACCTTACACATCTCTGCATCTTCCTTAATGGTCATTCATAAACAAATAATCATCATAACACAGTAAATTCAGGAAATAATCCCTGCTTTCTAATAAAATCTGTCACTTCAATCTGCAATAAAAACAATATTTTTTAATTATTTGTGCAAATTCTAAATCATTCCTGTTTTTGTTTTGCTTTTAATCCTTTTGGTATCATTTGCATCCTGCTGTTGAAGGTTTCTCTGTTGCTGCAGCTAATAAACTTCCCAGGCTGGGATTAATAAACCCATCTAATTTCCATTAACTCTGCCAGACTTAGTATTTGTAGTTCCTGTCAGTTGGGAGATCTTTTTACTATTGACTTTCCTGTGCAGGTGCAGCAGCCTCCCAAATAGAGCTGAATTATTTTTCATTATTGAGAAAATCCCATTTGAGTAGATCCAGATGTTTTCAACAGGATCTGAGCCATGATGTGAAAAGTGCTACATCATTATTAGGTCATTTAAGGCCCCAACTAGCTCATTATAAATAATTGCAGGCTATAATATTCTTACTCCACCATTATTATGGCAATTACATTCTGTTCATTATCCAGCACAGTTCTATCCACCTGCTTGCCTAAAGTTTTATTTTATTTCTAATATATATATTATGCTTTAGGAGTTTGTTCTTAATGTAATTATTGGCCAGATTTTGATGTTTTATCTTGAGAAAATAATTGTGTGCTATTTTTATTTCACCTTTCTGTACATCTATGATGTTTCTAATTGCTTTCACTTTCAAAAAATCCAAGTAATTTGTTTCAAAATAATATTAAAGGGGACTTATAATGACTTTTCTTAAGTTGTAACAGTTTTATGGTTGATACAAAACATGTTCATGAAGTTCTTTGCACCAAATCCCTCTCACATGAAGAGATTTCAGCAGTTTTATTCTTGACATTTTCAGTACCATCCAGAATGAGTCGTTTCAGGGCTCTGTCACTTTAAGAAAACAAGCTGGAGCTGGCCACGCCCACCCATCCCCTGCTCAGGTTGCTATAAGCTGAGAAGCTCTGATATCCGGGAGGGGCTCAGAGTAGAGCCGCTTCTCCTCCAGCAGCAGCTCTCTCTTGCACATGAGAGGTGGGTCTATTCTTATTTTCCCATTTGTGACATCACAAATGGTGACTTTTTGAAACAGCTTGTTTTAGGCACATATTTCCAAAAACTGACAGAAAACAGATGGGTTTTTCATCCGTTTGGAGTTTATATAAAGGCAGTAGAGACACACATGGCAGCACAAAAGGATACAAAAGGTGACTTTTGCATAATATTTCTCCTTTAAAAACACTTTTTCCCCAAAAATTTTTAATTTCTCCATGAAAAATCTTGCCGTTTTTGACCATTAAATTCTGACCCATGTGTAATTAATCCATGAGCAGCTTGTTAGCAGCTATTAATCACTTTACGACACGCCCACCCTCATCATAAAAAATGTCATCCAACTAGAAAAATAATTAAATTCAATGACTGTTGAAGGTTAAACCGTTCACAACAGGAAATGTGAGGTCAGAAAACTCATAATATTATGCATGCAGTGTACCGCTAAACCCTGCATCCACTTAATGTATTCTTCTCCATCCATTTCACACCCAGACTTGTAGAAGGTGTGACAACATCATGTCATGGAAACAGGTTTTCTGCTGCCTGCAAGGAGCTGCTACTGCATGCAGCAGCGATTGAGCTGTAAACTGACAAAGTCAATACAGAGATTGCACAGGAAATGATAATGCGAGGTCTTTTTCTCTGTCACAGCGTTTGTGTCATTCGTGCATCTTGGTGAAAAGAGGCTCATCGCTGACGGGGCTCACCTTTGACAATCTGTTTGGCACAGGCGTTGTAGACTTGTTCCTGTGTGGCGTTAGTTGGGAAGACCTGGTCAAACACGTAGGCCCTCCCCTGTGAAAACAAAAACAAGCAGTCAGCCACAGCAGAGACAGCTTGCAGAGTGTTTTAGATTACTGTCAGCACCTCGGCGTCTCCTGTGACTCGCTATAAAATCTATCGTAGAAGGTTTGAACAGGAGAGGGCAGCTTTTCACATTATTTTTTTACTACCAAAGGTAAAATGTAAACCTACAGCTGCACAATAGAGAGAAGGTGCATCATTATTTCCCTTCACATGTTTGTTTTATAGATGCTGTGTTCATGTGAGCATTAGCTCCACAGTTCAAATATCACAATAAGAGCCCTGTTTTAAAAGCTACAGCGGGTATCTAAGTGTGTTTTATGCCGCTGAGAAGCCGTGTGTGTTTTGATGAGAGTGGTGCAGCATTAAACTTTAGGTAGAAGATGGTTTGATCCCAAGAGAGACAGACAGCACATTCCCTCTGAGCTGAAGCCATTAGAGGCCTCGGTCAAGGGCTTCGGTGCATTGGAGAGAAGAAATGGATTGCAGGAGGAGAGCAGAGGATAGAAAATGCAAAAAGGGCAGATGGAAACAGATGACCTAAAACCAGCGCCTGCATATGTGAAAGGCAGCACGAAACACAAAATCTGTGAAAGACCTTTTCAATTATTTAAGTTTCTCAAGCAGAAACTCGGCCAGATTGTTGGTGAGGAGCTAAAATAGTTACCTAAGCGATGGATTATCAGCCAATTAATGAGTTTCATTTACAGCTGGATGCATTCAATCAAGATGTTGGCCAATATTAACATTAATATGAACAACAGCCAACTGATTTGTTAAAGGGATACTATGCAGTTTTGGCTCGCTTTAGCACCCCCTAGTGTCTGTTATTGAAAGCAAAAGTGAAACTTATCTCCTTGCTGTGCGTTCGTCTTTTTAACACCTTAATCTAACAGCTGAAATGTCTCCTCAGCCTTCATTAGTGTCTACAGGAGCGGTTCATCACTAAATCAAACAAATCAGCTGTGTTCATGATCTAAAACATGCAGGAAACATGCTGGAAGCAGACTGCAGCGCCAGGATCCAACAGAGACCGGACCGGCACTCTGAAGTTGTAAGTGTGGTATTCTGGCCACAGAGGGCGGTGGGGGTCTGAGCAGCCTCGTCTGGTTAGGAGGGACGACTGGAATCGGTTTGGATGATCTGAAGAACATATACTCGTGGACTAGAAAGTGGCTTTAGGTGATCTCTTATCAGGTTTTACTTGCCAGGTTAGAAGTCAGTATTTGTTCTGACAGAAACAAACCAGGAGAGAGAAAACTAAAGGAACAGACGTTGCATCTTTTAGCCATGAAACATCTAAATATTCTGTCACAAATGTCAGTTCTGTTTGCTTTTTTAGATCGTGCTGCTGTCTTCATGCAGACAGTTTTTGCCCAAGAATGCCAACTGTATTGTAACTTGTCATTGTCAAAAAAATAAACCAAAAAGAAGGGAAATCTCCTTAATAAAGCTGCAGAAAGAAAAAGGTTTCAGATTCTTTAATTGCTTTAATTAAATTCATTTGACCCCCTGAAAACAAACGGTTGCCAAATGCAATCTAAAACAAGCTTTGGCTTTTCCAGAAAATTATAAACCAACTGGCCCTTTTTCACAGCAGACATTTTGACTTGCAAGAGTAGAGAAAGCCCACATGTAATACCTGCTGCTGTGCATGCTGGGTGTTCTGTAAAGCTGCTAACGATCAGAACAAACTTATACTCGTTAATACAGCCGTGCTTATTCCTCATTCTTGTAATTCAAAATGTCAGCTGTGAAGCAGACCTGAGGTGTGCTAGACCTTAGCTGTGAGCTCTTCTGCTTCACAGGTGTGTCTGAATGCCAACAAGCTAAACAAAATAACCAAATAAATGCTGTTTCAGGTTTGGGTAAGGCGCCAAAATCTCAGATGCATCTGCTTTCAGAGTTTGTTTTGATGCAAAAATGTTATAAACTTGGCATTGAGATGGAGCATGAATCTGTTCTCCCATTGTCCATTCAAAGGTGGACTGTTGCACCTGCATTGTGCATTGTTAGTCTCTCATACTGAGGCAGAACAGAAATTAAAGTTAATGCACCTGTGCGGGCATTGATGGTAGCCACAGAGCAGAAACAACTTGTATCTGTGTGTGTGTGCACGTTGGAGAGGAAGAGAGAGGACTGCTTTGAGAAATAATAACCCTGTTGTCTGAACGCACACTGATACGGCCCTAAACCAGCTCAATTTAGTCAGCATGAGCTGACAGAGCATCAACAATCCTGCCTTTTTGTGCCAACGTAGCGTGACCACTGTGTGAAAGTGGCAACTGAGAATAAAATAGCTGCTGCAGATGTGCAAGCATATACTGTTTCCGCTCTTCAGTGAGCCGGTACGTACACTGAAACAATTGCAATTAAAGATTATTTTGGCTAAAAGAAGCTATAACAGGCTGATTTATTTCACTGAAACTTATTTTTGCAGAATGCATGAAAAGTTACAAATCTGCTTCAAGTTTCACAACGACCCCCCGCTGTAGGAGTTTAACTTTGCATGAAATAAGCTGTTCTAATTCAACAGTTTGACAAAACTCGAGCTTAATTTTCCGGCGTTTCTACTTTACGTCTTAATGAGCTGAGCTGTTCAGCTGCTGCTTTCAAGTGGTGTAATCACAGCTGCAGGTACAAACAAGCTCCCCATCAGAGGTGATTAGGATGGCTCTTTCCTTTGTGAGCTAATTGTACCGCAACACAGAGCACATGCACACACACACACACACACACACAAACCAGGCTAGATAACAGAGATGGAGGAGGGTGGGGGACATGAGATGATCTGGTCTTCAGTGGATGGAGAGAAGGGAGTGAGTTATATAAGCTGTGTAAAAATCAACCCCCTCGACAATAATTTGTTTTCCTGGCTCCACTGTTAAACCGCTAATCTGATCTGAATAAATATGATAATAGCTTCTATGTATTAGACACAGTGTAAGCTCTCCACTCACATGTCCATCCCCTGCATAGCTTGTCAGGTATGACCACATTTGATTGTTTATTTTGTATAATTAAACAGATGTCCCTCCTTCTATTTGGCCGGACGCTGGCGGCCGGGGAGCGCTGGAACAGGAAGCAAAGAGTCCTCAAACGCGAGTGTGTAAATGTGTTTGTGTGCTCATCCAAGTGAGTAAATATTGCATTGATTTATGCCGGTACATGCAGACATTGTTCAAGGCCCTCAGCATTGTGTTGTGTGTCAAACACCCACATGGCCCGTCCAGCCAGCAATCTGCTGCTGTCTGCCAGAAAACAAAGAGCCAGGGGGGGCGGCGAGACCACAGCTCCAGCAAGCTGCAATAACAAACACCAACCCTGAAGGTCTGGTGGTGGACAGAAAAAAAACAGCCAATTAAACACAAAATCCAGCCAGTAAGGAGGAAAAAAATCTGAAACAAGTTAGAGAATTAGAAAAAAATGTATAATTAGGAAGAATAGCAGCAAGAATCAATGTAGATGGGAACCAATCAGGTGAGATAAAACACATCAGCTGTAATTTTAGGGTTTCACCTGCCCCAGCAGAGATACCTCTACAATAATCAAATAGTTTCATCTTGGGGGGAAAAAATGACCAAAAATCTCAGATGAGAATCAGCTCACAGCGCACACACACGAGCCTGTAAGGAGTCATCTGGGAGACAAAAGAAGCTGACTCTTAGACATAAAACAGTAAGGGTCATGATTTCTTTGTGCAGGTAGACCCACAGTGTGGGTAAGGAAGGCAGACGGAACAAAAATCTTTAATAAGAAAAACAAAGGGCTGACGATGCAACAACAAAAACGTACAGCTGATATATACAGGGAACAGGACACGGAGAGGAGATACTGGATCTGTGGGGAGGAAACTGAGGACTATATCTAATGGGAGGGGCGATAACTGCATGGCAAAGAGGTTACAGGGGAAACAAGGAGCAACAGACACAAATAGACTAACCCCTCCTTTCCACCAGACGTAAAAGCAGCGTGTGACGTATTAGCAGTGTTTTACCCGCGAGCTCCCTTCCAGCTGGGAGCGATTCTGACGCAAAACAAGAGCGAAAGCGTTCCACACAGCTGGTCACTAAATCACGGGAGAATTGCAACATCACGTGTGATTTCTGAAGTCTACACAGTAACAAAAAGAAAGATGGCTGCATATCCAAAAAGGTCTGTGGCTTATTTTCTGTTCTGTTTATATCTGTTACGATCCCCGTAAGTGAGCTCCTCAGCCCTCCTCATGGCTGCTGCGCCGTGTCCTGGTCAGCTTTCAGCACCATGGACAGCTCCTGAGGGTTGCACTCTCCTTCCTAGTCAGCCCTGCAGCACCTTGGAGAGGCCCGCTGTGACGCAGCAGCAGCTGAACTCAATCAGCCATCATCATCACCTGAGGATACTTAAGACTGGCCTTTTCAGACATTCAGAGAGACACGGAACTAGTCTGTTCTACCTGGCACTGTGGTTTCTGCTTAGAATAACTTTTGCCTTGCTAAGGATGGCTGTAAATCTCTTGTTTTTGTGGTTTTAGCTGTAGTTAGTTATTGTTAGTGATGTGCCAATGAAGCCTCATGAAGCGCTTCGAAGCATTCTCTAATGTGCCGACACTTGATTCGAGGCCTCGAACACATTAGCTGTGGCGCCATCTAGTGGTTCTCGGTCATATTACAACGAAATAAAATGCTTCACACATTGTGTCTGAGGATGTCACTGCAGGCAAAAGTGCGAGTTTGAACAGTCTGAACAGCACAGATATTTTTCTAATCCGACCCAGGTCACTTTCATTTGTGGTATTTATTCTGATACATATCTTATGTTTTTGAAAGCGACTGCAGTCTAAACGGTCATTTCGCATTAAATCCACCTCCTACGTCACTGATCAGTGGAGGGGAGTGGTGTGTTGACGTTGAGGAGGAGCACTGACAGAGGGATTCAGAGCTCCGTCTGGAGATCCCGTCTAGTTGTGGGTTTAAAAATACATGAGAGTGGGAGGAGCTTCTGGAGCGAAGCGTCTCTCCGGTCTCTGTGAGGGGGGGGGGTCTTCCGTGAGCGCGAGGGATTCCCCGTGCCGTGAATGAACCCAGCAACTGTGCCATCGCGCTTTCATGCAGCTTTGATGCACCCCCAATTGCAAAGTGTCACGCAGTTCGGAAAGCATCATGCGTCATGTGTCACGTGACCTGAAAGGTTCGAATCGCGCTCCAGCAGCTCCCAGCTCCGTAACCAAAGACTGCATATATAAGAACACATTGCTTCAGTTTGACACTCCACAGCAAGCTCCAGTCTCTGGAGCTGGGAGTGAAACATGACAGCCATCATAATAAACGTGTTGTCAAACCTGTATTGTGGTTTATGCATATGTTCACATAACATGAAGCTGCTGTTTCAGTCAAGGAAATCATTTTGTTTTCAAAAGTGTGGATATTAGTGATCCACATCTTACACTTATTTTTGGAATGCAAATCAAGATGACAGCTGTTTTTTCCACAAGCTCAATAAATTGAAACACATGAACAAAACAAAACAACCCACAAATCACCTTGAGGTTCGGCAGCTTTTATTTTGAAAGTGACACAGAAAACGAACCAGTCACGTGATTCAGGCAAAACGAAGCTTCGTTTGTCATCAGTCACGTGGTTTTCGGCGAAATGAAGCAAGCCTCGGAGCGGGGCTTCATGGACACGCCCCCTTGTGGTTCGATACAAGCCTCGAAGCTTCGCTTCATTTTTCCCATCCCTAGTTATTGTGCTCTTTTGTTCTACCCGAGGATGTTTAGTTGAGAGTTGGTTGTTCCTTAGTTTGTCTTTTTGCCTTTAGAGTTATTGAGCTGTGAGCCCGTTTAAATTGTTGTTTTTAATGAACTTTAGCTGCTGCTGTTTGGATTCTGATATAGTTTATTTTATTGCTTGGTTCTTCCTCCCCGTTGTTAGAAACGGGGAGTCGCTTTAAGTTAGCTTAGATCTTGCTGTTTAGTTTGTTTATGTACATAGCGAAGACTCATTTTAACCCGTTATTTGGCACCTTATTATTTCTATTCTTACAAACGTTCCTTTATTTTATTTTACTTTATTATTTTCCCAGTGTTATTCCCCCTCAGACGGGACGTAACAATATCGGCTATGGGGTTCACAGGTAATGACATATTGCACGTGACTTTTATTTTGAAAGTTTCCAGATGTTTACACTGATTTCGTGAACTGTGGAGTTTGATGTGTTTTGGAAGCGAAGCGTGTAAAATATGACTGCGACACGTCCTGAACGTTACACTTGGCTGCTAATGGAAAGGACCCTGTCTATATGCACTATAACAGCGGCTAATTGCAGCGTAGTACGTTTCACTGCCGTTTCGCGCCATTTTCACAGTAGAACTAAAGTAAAAATTAAAAAAACTACAAACCCCAGAAAACTTTAACACATACCGTAACACCATGGCAGACATCTGGATTTAGAGATCAAATTAAGTTAAAACAAAGATTACTAAAAGCATTACTGTAGGCCTGCATTTTAATAAGACATGAAATGGTTGATGGAGCCATTTTTGTTGTATTCCTACTTCGTTTTTGGTTCAGAAGCTGAAATGTTTGGTAACCACTCATCTGAAGAATATCTCTACAAGGGCTAACATCCATCATGGGATTCTGCTGTAAGTCAAACTTTAATAGATGCTTTTAAAGTATTTTACAGCAATAAAAAAGATTCATACTGTGGCGGTTTCAGACGCCATCTAGCGGGGTGTGCGTGCAGCGGCAAGAACGAGTCACCAAGTAGCAAACACAGAACACTTTATTGGCTCGAACAGCCCTCACCCCATTCCCGACATACAAAAATAACTCACGGTGCCAACAGGCACCGGACAAAAACAACATAAAATGAACGTTGAACTAAAAATAACCAACACTAACATAATCCCGAACTGTATAACCCCCAAAACACAATAAAATAACCCTGAATTAGCCCCCCCAGAATGCTTTACGCCCGCTTCCAGGTTGGCAGGGCCACCACAATACATTAGCATCCATAACTCATCCTTGCATCAGAAAATGATGTTTTTTCTGAGTTTTGACAAATGGAAAATTCACTTGTAAGGGAAGAACAGTCTCAGGATGTTGATTAGAGCTTTAAGACTACCAAGTGGCCACTTTTTTCAAGTGCCTTCTCCCTCCCTTTCATTATCTTTCTATTACAGTTTTAAATTAACCTTGTTGAGGCCGTGGAGCAGGCCTGGTGCTGTCAGCGAATGGTTGTAAAGATCTGCAGAGATATTTGCTGACTCTGGCTATGAAAGTGTAATGTTTTTATTTAAAAACAAAAATCTAAAAACCTGCTGTGCCACACATAACCAGCCACACTTTTGCAGACAAACAAGATTAGCCAACAGCAATTAATGAAGCATTTGGCCACCAAAAGCAATTAATGCACCAAGTTTATGAAAAATAAAATAAACCTAAATGAGAGTGCGTTATGCATCATTTATTTGTATTATAATTTATGGACCCAAATATGGCTTTAAATGAGCGTGTTAATGTTACTCTATAATGTGCACAGACAAGCTGTGTTTTAGCAGATTTATTTTATTTGACTAGATGTCGATTTATTATTCCTGCATTCAACAAATAAATTTGTCCTAATAAATCGAACATTTCTTGAAGAGTGCCAAAGCATCTACAGCCTGAACTTCCAACATCATAAAAAAAAAAATGTTAAAGCTCCTGACAATGGCTCATTAAAGTTACCATGGTAACCACAAGCATGTGTCTATTAATCACTGACAGCAAATTAACTGAGAGGCAGACAGGAAAACAAACTCTGAGGTACGCCTTAGAAAAAAATGTTGCTGTTCAGAAGCTATAAGTCGTATTAAAAGGCTCTGATGAGGCCGGTTGCCACTAACGGGACTTTTGGATAATTTTACCAGATCTTTGCAGTGTTTGCATGTCTCCATTTCACCGAGCTGGCCTAAAAGGACCATTTTTTGGGTCATTTCAGGAATCGGCACAGTACCTTAAAGCTGCAATAGCAAATTTGGAAAACAAATTAGCTTAAAAAAATGTTTTTGTGCCTCTTAACCAAGTTCTAATGTAGTATAACTATAAATATACTGCAGAGATTTAAAATAATACAAATAAAAAAATAAAATGAATAAAGTGGTTCTCTCGCATTTGTCTGAAAACCTCAGCCAATAACATGGCTCGGACCGATTTGACCATGCAGTTGTCGGTCTCGCTGAACTTCTCTGGATCCTCCACTCATTATGCGTTCGTGCGTTTTGCAACAAAACACCACTGGTGTGAGAGGTTCTCCGCTCAGTAATATCAGAGAAGGAGAAACAGCCATGTACTTCATCATGAGTCAAGATGGGTGAGTCCATGAATGTTAAGCGACAGTGTGACGTAGATCTGTCAGGTTTTTCTAATCCTAGAGTTTCACCATCTATTATCCGAAGCTAATGCAGGAGATATGTGTAGGAGGCTATTTTCACGTTCAGCCTCCATGTTGAACTCAGAGTGACTGGTCATTTTCAAAAATAATAAGTAAAAAAATGCTTTTTCAATGAAGGACCTCTTTAATGTCATTAATGTCAGTGACATCACTCAATGCCAAAATGATCGTGAAATGCTGACATCTTAGCAACGTCCTAAAAGGGACGATTTTGTATTGAGACACAACAGCTGAGAGGACCAAGCCATCGCATCTCCCAGTCACTTTTCCCCCTCCTGGAAATTTCCTGGAACTCCTTCGGTGGAAATACGGCTGTGGCCAAACAAGTTAATGTGTTAATGGTGTTTTATCTGTGGGACATATTCTAACTTCCATCTCTCTTGTTGCTATAACCACATGTTTTATAGATAAGAAAAATAAGGCTGCATGATCAACTTAACCACTCAGTTGTTTCTCAAGACAAACTGCAGTGGCGTTTCCAGCAAATCAGCTTTTGCATCAAAGTGAACCTCTTCAGATGGTTGAACAAAGACAAAAACAGCACTTTCCACATGTCAACGTCACCTGCTTCATTTCACTCTTCCTTCCATCCACCCTAACCTTTTCTTTTTGAGGATTTCTAGCTCCGCAATTACCTCACGCCACATCCACCTTTGCTTCTGCCAGATAACTCACATTACTCTCACGGCCACACGAGGGCATTTGTCAGGAAACTGTTTTAGTGTTTGATCAATTGGCTGAGCTGCTTTGTGTTTCTGCAGAGGACAGCTTTAAGAAATACAAAAAAATGAGGTGAATTTCTAAGTAGCTGAAAGGAAACTATGCAGGCACTCGACCATTTATCTTCCTCTTAGAGAGGATTCATTCTCTGTTGCATCCTTTCTCTCATTGAGTTTTCCACTAACGTGCCCCTCCCACTAACGCAGATAAATATCTCAAGAAAAGGGCTAGATAAGCTGAAAAGCATGATTGTCTTCCTTGAACAGATTGGTGACCTTAAAGTAAGACTAAATAGGTTTTTTAAACTTTAAGCTAGAGCTTTTACATTGATCTCACTGATTGTTGGGTTAGAAACTTGACCAGTTTCATATTTGACACCATTCTGCTGTCCTCTGCTGGACAGAAACTGCACTTAACAGTTTTGTGGAGCGGGTAGGTGTTCTAGGGGGCGCTCTTATACCTGCTTTACAGCTGTTAGCTATTTTCTGTGCAGTTAGCTTTTTCAGTTTGCTGTTCGTCAATAAAAAGCACAAGATGAAGAAAAATGCTTCTCTGTTAGCATCATGGCGAAGCCTGGAAGTAAAAGTAAGAGAATAATGTCTTTGGAGGCGAAGCAAAGAGCTAAAACCAGAGTGAACATTGGCGCGGCCTACGCTAGTTTGAGGAAACTGAAAAAGGTTATGAAATCATGGACTGATGGTGACCTGGCTTTGTTGCTACTGGACTTTTAAGTAATAACATTGTTTGTCCAACAGTGTGGATCTTTTTGATTTGTGGCTTATTTAGTACTTGGCTCATGTTAGCTCGTTGGTAGCACTAGCTACAGCAGGCTGCTGCAGGGTTGTTTATGGTAGTTGTAGTTCCACTTTCAACCAGTAGGGTGGAGGAGGGGGAAATTGCTCTGTTACTTTAAAGAGACTCACGGATATTTTTCCACTATATTTTCATTTGGACTCTTACTGGTTTGCAGTGGTTTTGAATTACCAGGAGAGGAGTACTTTTACTCTCCCTAAACAAATTCTGGGTGTGTCTTAATCAGCCATTATATCTTCATTACAAACTCATTAACTCTTCTCTTTGCACACAAACACACACGCACACACACACACACACACACACACACACTATATATATATATATAAGCACATGCAAGCACAGTTATACTGACAGGGCTGAGAGGACAGCCAGTGTCTGCCTCATCCGTCAGGCTAATCAGGCTCCGAGCAGCTGATAACAGAATCATTAGCGGTTCTCTCGACAACACAAACCCCCTCCACTACTGCAGAGACTCCAGCCACACATTATTACCAAACATTATTGAATTTCCTTTACACTCTGCCGACAAGTCTAAGCAAAGACGACTGGAGCTGTGCCTTTAGGGCAAAGCGGCTCCAAGCCTCAGATTTACAGTACTTAAGTCTGAACGTAGAGACCCAGCTTTGGTTTATTGTAGAGATTTCTCTTAGCTTAATTGTGTTTTTATCACAGGGATTTTTGTACTCGTTTCACTCAGTCACAAGGGAACCAAGATGTACTGTAATACTTAAACAGTCATCTAATATTTTGCTTCTTCTCCTTAGTCTCGTTGTTTGTGGAAGATGTGCACACTAAACTGGAGCGGTTAGCTCCCGTTAGGTGAAATATTCAACGTAACTCGTCTCTATCAGTGGAGAAACATGAGACGGAGGATTAAAGAACAACAGAGATTCCTTTCATTTCTCTGCCTTGTGCCTTTCTCCACCATCCTCTTCCCTGTGACCTGAAAATCAATTTCAGAGCCACATATTGAAGAAAGTTTTAATTACAGTAGAGAATCTGGAGGAGAGATGTTCTTGCACTGAATACTTCACATTTACAGCTACACCATGAAGCACATTTTAAGAAAATATCTAATTTTGTCACAGACGCAAAATGCAGCAGTAAGAAATAAAGAACATTTTGAAAAATGGTGCAGCTAAAATTAAAGACTGATTTTAAATTGCTTGTTAGAAAAAGCTCTTCAATTTATAAAAGAGAAAATAAAGAGTGAGAAGAGGAAGATAAATCAGATGAACCAGAATTTCAACATAAACAAACTGCAGAATGTTAAAATACATAAATATCCATTATTTAAAACAAATTTCATGCTTCTCGATATTTTTGTATTGTTCAGGTATTGATAGTTGGCCTCAGATCAGTTTATTTAACCTCAGGACCTGTCCACACGTAGCCGGGTTTTTAAAAAAAACAAATATCTGCCCTCCCAAAAAATAGCACCACCTCGTTTTTAGAAAAAACTCCATCCACACGTAACTGCATAAGTGCATTGTTAGGCACATTCATAGGCATGCCAGACCTGTAGGTGGCAGTAGTTCCCCCGAATACTATCCATTTTGTCTTCCTGCTCAACTTCAATAAAACATGGCGCCTAGCTCGCTTATGTGGACCGATAAGGAGGTAGAATTGCTCTTAAATGTAGTTTTGTAGTATAAAGTCAACAAGCGTCAAAAAGCGCTAGGATGATTAATAACAGGAGCACAGCTCTGAGGGCATCCATGTTGTAGTGTAAACATGGGTCGTCAGCATTTTTGTCGCAGACAGTGACGTGAAACCTAAAACTCCGGTTATTTCTGTCCACACAGAAACACTTAAAACAGAGAAAAAGCACTCATCACTTTGAGCATGTTTTTTAAAAAAGATTTGTTTTTGTTGTGGAAATCTGCGTTTTCGTGTGGATAACAGGCCGAATCGTAGAAAGATATCTTCGTTTTTGGGAGATACACGGCTACGTGTGGACAGGGCCTCTACGGAAGCCCTAAATGGACATAGTTTTAATGCACCTGAGACCCGATTTTTTTTCCCAGTGACCCATGCCCCGCTGTACTTTTCTCATAAATTTCTGGAGAAATGTTTGATCCTAAATACTCTCCCTCATTTTCAGAATTGCTTGATCCTCAATATGGTGGCGAAGAGCTGGTGTTTATCTTCATAAGCGACTTGGCGAGAGGAGGGGGACATCCTGGACTACTGGTTGCCAGTCCATCAAAGGGACATATAGAAACAGTCACACACTCACTTACGCCATAGGGACAGTTTAGGGTTGCTAGTTAACCTGACATGCATGTTTTTGGTCTGTGGGAGAAAACCGGAGTGTCCGGACAAAACCCACGTATGCATGTGATTCAAACCTGCAACCTTGTTGCTGCAAGGCAGTGCTACTAATGCAGCCCTGATTCTAAATAACTAAATTTTGATTTACTTTTGTCATTAATTATTTAAACTGAGTTAATTAGATGAGTTACTAAACAATAAATCCAATAAAACTAACAACAGCGTTTGGGTGGGTGCTTGCGTGCGAGCGTGGGAGGGGGGGTTTGCCTTGTGTATCCCTGTGTATGGTCTTATGATGAGGCAGCAACCTGTCCAGAGTCCTACTTGACTACATTTGACTGCTGAGATAGACACACACACACCCCCGCCATCCCGAACAGCGAAGCCGCAACAGAGAATCACTGAGTGAGTGGACAAGTGGAGGAGAAAAGAACTGGCAGGCTTTAAAAAAAAATCTAGAGCAGACAAAATAATATCTGACAGGGATTTCCTTAGGAAACAGAAAAAACAATCCAGGACCTACAGATGGCCTATTTTTCAGTTGATCCATTTACTGCATGCCAATTTTGAGCTAAAAGCTCTCTGAGAAAACACCATGTTGTTGCAAAAATATTATTTTATGCATGTCAAACCGTGTTAGGGTGACAATTTTAGTGTGTGCAAATGAAGACAAGGACAAAACAGTGTTTTTGTGTTTTATTTATTATGTGCAGACACTATTTAGATTTAGTTACCTTTTAATGGCCAACCAATTCATAATTTAGTGGCTTAAACATTAAATCTGGTACAGACATAAATGGTAATGGTAAATGGCCTGTATTTGTATAGCGCCTTCTTAGGGTTCTACAACCCCCCAAGGCGCTTCACAACACAATCAGTCATCCACCCATTCACACACACATTCATACGCTGGTGGGGATGAGCTACGATGTAGCTACAGCTGCCCTGGGGCGCACTGACAGAGGCGAGGCTGCCGAGCACTGGCGCCACCAGTCCCTCCGACCACCACCAGCAGGCAAGGCGGGTTAAGTGTCTTGCCCAAGGACACACAGCAGCATTCTCTGGCCGGAGCCGGGATCGAACCTGCAACCTTCCGATTACTGGACAACCCGCTCTACCTCCTGAGCTACTGCTGCCCATATTTATTTAAAGTGTGTAAAAGTTATAATGAATTGAAATTTTCTGTCTTTGTTAAATGCACAAAAAGGGAAAATCAGACACAAAGGAGCCAGCAGGAGGGAACTCTGGCAGCAAAGCACGGAGAAAATTATACCTGACTCAAACAGAAAGGAAAAGCAGAAACCACTGAGAGGCTGAGGATGAAAAAGAAGGAAGGAGAGAAAAAGGAAATGATAAAAACACTTGTTAGAGGTAACAATTCTCCTTAATTAGCATTTGCCATCAGTCACTTCTGATGAGACGCTCTGGATCCACACTTTAGATTTATGTTATAGAATTACCGAAATCCCGTAGACGACTAAACTGAAACTTTAAGCAGAAGTGAGTTATCCAGCATGAGCTGGACTGAGTGATTTCTGCCTGAAGCAAAGAGCTTCGATCACAACCTGAGACAGTCTGAGAGCTCCACTAAAAGCCGTCCTTCCCCACAGTGGGAATATTCCATGTCAAAGCAAATATCGAAGGTCTTGTGACCCGAGAGCTGCAGCCATTGGCTTTAACGCTCGCAGCGTTCAGCTCAACCTCCCAATGAAGGAACGCAGTCAAAATTAATTAGCACAAGTTCAGATGTTCCCCCTGGCAGCAGCTTTGTCTCTGTTCAGTTCTCAGACTGCATGGAATTATTTAATCAGCATTTAGAGGTACATAGAAAAATCACATCACTCCTATCCTTATGATATTTAAGTCAAGTTAAGTAAGAAACCTCTTAACCAAGTCATTAGGCTTGTTTCCATCGGAGTAATTTTACCGGACCTTCGTGGCATACCCGTGTCTCCATTTCACCGGGCCGGCTCGAAAGGACCGTTTTCTGGGCCTTTTCAGGAACCAACGGAGTAGCTGAAATGAGGCACGTACTTGGAAAGGCCCGGTAGAGTCGCTGGGCGGGACTTGTGGATAACTCATGCTGACTGTTAACTCAGTAGGAAATTACATCTGCAGGTCGCCACACAACCAGCGTTTATGAAATTGGAAAAGTTGCTGGTGAAGCGAAATGGAAGGAGAAGAAAATGAGCAGCACTGAAGCTGAAATCACCATTTCTAAACACACGACACCAAAAAATCCAGCAGAACTCCCTCCACAACGTCGAAACTCACGGTGCTTTGTGGTCTCACGGAGCGCTTTTTTCTGGTCATGTAACACTGCTTTTTACATCACACAGCCACTCACTCCCCCTGCACTCTGGCTTAAATTTAGTGTACTTTGGTAGACTAAAACTTTTAATGTTATTAATGTAAGTGGACGTCTTTTAGCACTGATCAGTGACGTCACTCACTGCTGATGGAGTGGCGATATGCTGACGTCTTTGCAAATCCCTGAATGAGCTGATTTTGTATGGAGACACAACAGCTGAGAGGACCAAGCCATCGTATCTCCCAGTCACTTTTCTCCCTCCCAGAAAAAACCTGGAACTCCTGTAGTGTAAACTCGGCTAGTAAGATCTCTGTACTCTTAATTCAGTCACTAAAGAAACCCTCAAGCCAAATGCATCGACTGATTGGAAGTCTGAATTAATGCTCGAAAGTAAAAGTAAGGCAGTAAAGTTATAAAACAACTGCAGACATCCTTAACTTCCTGCCAAATTAAAATAGAGATGTGTTTTGATTGATCTCCGTTACATATTTCAAATTAAATCTGAATTCAAGGTCCTTGACACTATTATGATCCCCAAAAGACCCAGAAACACAAACTGATTCAGCATTTGTGCCAATGATCCAAACCATTAGTGGGAGCTGTGTTAATGAAAACATGCAACAGAGGGAATAATAAATCAGATCACGAAGGAGGAGGGGAGGGGAGAAGCTGTAGTGATTAACACAAACACACATTTTTACTATGTTGTGCATGCTGGAAGCAATTACCAAGCCCGTTAAATGTGGGAGGTGGAAGGAATTTAAGGGTTAAAAGTAAAGAAACCAAAATGAGCACCAGTTTAAAATTCTTGTATAAATCAACAGCATGCTTAGGTGATCCTATCTAGTAAGGTCTACTCAGGGGTTCAGGAGATGAGGGTCTGCCGGATAGGCGAATCTTGGATCCAGGAGGAGCAATGTGGTTTTCGTCCTGGCCGTGAAACACTGGACCAGCTCTATACCCTTAGCAGGGTCCTAAAGGGTGCGTGGGAGTTCGATCAACCAATTTACATGTGTTTTGTAGATTTGGAGAAGGCATTTAACCGCATCCCTCTGGAAGTCCTTTGGGGAGTACTCCTGGAGTATGGGGTACCAAGCTCCTTGATATGGGCTATTAGGTCCCTGTATCTGTGCTAGAGCTTGGTCCTCATTGTCGGCAGTAAGTCGGACTCGTTTCCAGTGAGAGTTGGACTCCACCCAAAGTGCCGTTTGTCACCGATTCTGTTCATAACTTTTATGGACCGGATTTCTAAGTGCAGCCAAGGTTGTGAGGGGATCCATTTTGGTGGTCTAAAGATCAGGTCTCTGCTTTTTGCAGATGATGTGGTCCTGTTGGCTTCATCAGACTGTGATCTCCAGCTTTCACTGGAGCAGTTCGCAGCCGAGTGTGAAGCAGCTGTGATGAGAATCAGCTCCTCTAAAACCGAGACCATCATCTTGAGTCGGAAAAGGGTAGAATGTCTTCTCCAGGTCAGGGACAAGGTCCTGCCCCAAGTGGAGGAGTTTAAGTATCTCGAGGTCTTGTTCACAAGCGAGGGAAAGATGGATCGGGAGATTGATAGACGAGTTGGCGTCTGCAGTGATGGGGGCGTTGTACCGGTCTATCATGGTGAATAGAGAGCTGAGGTGGAAGGCGAAGCTCTTGATTTAGTAGTCGATCTACGTTCCTACCCTCATCTATGGTCATAAAATTTGAATAACCGAAAGAACAATATCATGAATACAAGCAGCTGATATGAGTTTTCTTCTCAGGGTGTCTGGGCTCTCCCTTAGAGATAAGGTGAGACGCTCGGTCATCCGGGAGGGGCTCGGAGTAGATCTGCTGCTCCTCCACATCGAGAGGAGCCAGTTGAGGTGGCTCAGGCAGATGGTTAGGATGCCTCCTGGATGCCTCACTGGTGAAGTGTTCCGGGCACATCCAATGGGTAGGAAGCCTAAAGGAAGACCCAGGACACTCTGGAGGGACTATGTTTCTCATCTGGCCAGTGAACGCCTCGGGATTCATATAGACGAGCTGACCCATGTGACTCGGGAGAGGGAAGTATGGGCCTCACTGCTTGCTGCCCCCTCAACTCAATGCCAGATAAGTAGAGGAAAATGGATGGAGGGTTTAGGAGAACGTTTTTTATTCATCAAATTCATCACAAGTGGCATAGGAAACAAGCTTGTTTTGATTTAAAGTCAGGACCAGTTCTTAGCCACAAAAAGATTTAAATACTATATGTCTGAATTGTTTGTGCACCAAGATGTTACAAATCTCTGATGTCTGATGTTAATCAGCTGGTTCCTACAATCAAATAATATTTTAAATTGTGTTTTTTTTATGTTTAAAGACCCTTTTCAGCTTTTTTGAAGTATTTTTGTGTGCAAGATTTAGAAATGGCTAGTTGGAGATTGTTTCCTTGGCTGCTAACCGCTAGTCTGAGTGCAACCAAGACCAAAATTGCTGCCATCTTTGTGTTGCATTATTTTATACACCTTTATACTGCCCTCAATTTTTTATCTAATGGTGCATGCAGAAGTCAGGTCAGGCAGGGATTTTTTAATATTTATGCCAGAATAACCATCTAATGCAAAACTGACGAATACGTAAAGATTAAGAAAATAACATTTGCATAAAACCACCATGAAATTTAGGAGATCTGAGCTGTTTTGAGATAGAAGCAATCTGCTTTTGTCTTGGCTCTATTTGGATTAGCCATGCTCAAGAAAAGTACGGGTAAGATAGTAATTATTTATAACTTTTACTTTGAAAAACACTTCAAAATGGCCCAAAAAAATCATTTTAAGTCAACGTTTTAAAGCATAGTTCTCTTAGGGGGGGAAAGAAGGGATTTGGAGTAGAAATCCGCAACACACAGTCAGTTCAAAGAGCTGAACTGTAATTAATTAAAGCCAACAGAAGTCCTTGGCACGGAGCGTCCCGAAGACTAAGATACTCCATTAATTTAAAGGGGATTTTCATTCTACAACCAAACTAATAAAACACCAACTGCTAGGGGCCTGGAGATGTGCAAACACGTGTTAGTGCATGTGCCGTCAGATACGATGCGTTGCCCACAGATGCTGAGGGCGAGCACGAGGACCAGGCAGCATCCAGGGGCAGGGCCACGACTAATAGGAGGAGGATGGTCCATTACACTCCCCAGAGCTAAAAGCCTGCTGCAGTCACAGTTCCTTCATAAAAGGACAGAAATGCGAAGGAAAACTGTTGACAAACCAGGATCTATCAGAGCAAAATAAAAAAGAGCAGCCAGCTAGCATCCTGTCTCTAAATAGGTGTCAGCTGAACCTTAAAAAGATAAAAATAGGTCCATGTGTTGAGAGGATTAGAATTAACTTCTGTGTTCAAGAAGACTTTCGAATCTTGCATCCTTGTGATGTAAACTTCACCAAAGTTGTTTGATCCTGTAAAATTCTGTCTCCTGGCTGCTTCCCCCTAATGCCATTAAAACCTGCTAGAAGCCTTCGTCAAAATTAACAGGATGAAAGATGAGCCCGAGCTTCCGCTCACACATCGCTTCAAAACCGATGCTGGGTCATTAAGATATAAGCAGCAGCATCACTGCTGTGAAACGCAGCTTTGCACAGAGAAAAACACACAGTTATAGAGGAAGAGAACAATAAAAGAGGGCAAGAATGGAGGAGAAGAGAAGGTCTGATCCCAAGAGGCAAGCAGCTCTGATGCTGGAAACCAAGAGAGGGAAGGAGCGCAGATCTCGACCCGACACTGCAATCCC
Organism: Aphyosemion australe; assembly: GCA_006937985.1. Classification (NCBI taxonomy): domain Eukaryota; kingdom Metazoa; phylum Chordata; class Actinopteri; order Cyprinodontiformes; family Nothobranchiidae; genus Aphyosemion; species Aphyosemion australe. Next base: position 219,096 of record SSNS01000536.1, on the reverse strand, counting down.
TTTTACATTCCTAATTGGATAGGGTGCGTGCACTGGAGTGATAAAATTAGAGCTCTAAAGTGTGCACAGGGGCAGGAGAGCAGGGGAGCCCTCAGACCTCCATTTAAGATTTTATTTTGTTTTGCAGACTGCTAAAGCTGTTGCAACGACACATCCTAGAGGAGAAACGACTCCAGTGGAACTATAAATAACAGGATGTAAGAGACAGGTAGATGATATTATGCAGTTCCCGACACTCCGCTGTCAACAGTTTGTTTCTACAGCAGCTGTTTCCCCCACCTACCTTCTACCTCAGCATGTGATCAAGAAGCGACAGCAGATGAAACGGAGAATCATCTCTCGGCTGAAGATGACAAGAAAAGACCGCAGCCCGTCACAAATGATTGTTGTCTCAGTAACTAAGTAACTAAGTGGTTGCTAATGAATAACCATGTCTGTTTGTAACCATATTACGTGCTTATCTCCTGCAATAACACGTCGTTTAACTCAATTTTACTATTAAAGCTGACAATGTTGAGCAAAAGCACAAAACTTTACAAGGCAGTTAATCCTCTGCTATCAATACAGCCAACCTTGGTCCTGCCTAAGACATGTAAGCATGTGCTGGAAGAAAAGATAATCCATAGAGTTATAAATGGAGTGCAGAAAATAGGGGAATCGATAATTCTTTATTGTGCACACTTCAAATGGGTTCACAAACAGGAGTGGGTGGAGCTAAATGGTTGCATTTAATCATCTGTCATGGTCAACAAAGCAAATCAAGCAATTTGATGACTACAGGAGGGTCAATGGGGTCAGCTTTGATAGTAGCAACCATAACCAGTTAATCATCATTTATGTGTGATTCCAAACAAGTAATCCAGAGCGTTATTCTCTGAATGGCTCATTAAAATGTAGCTCCAGTCATAAAATGAATGATCCATGACAGAAGGGTCACAACTGTCTAAAGACAAATTAACCCGCTGTTTAAAAGGCACTGGAGATTTCACCTTCTGTTAAATTTAAAGAGGTTTTTTCAGTCATTTTAGCTAGTGTTTCTGTGTAAATGGTAGAAATAATCACATCTAACCTGTTTTAGAGAGCTTTCTGAACAGCTTCTGTTTGGAGAAATGGAGTTCAGGACTGAGGAAGCTAACAAGCCTGGCAAGCCATTCTATATATGTAAATATAGAGTCTGACCACGACCCATAGACAGAACTCAGTCATGGGCAGAATATGGTTGTCTTTTAAACTGTCTCTGTCACTAGATAGCGCTATAGGACCAATCGGATAAACGAACGTGACGTATTCATCGTTACATTAACTAGGCGGTCCGCTATACATCGTCAAGGAAGAAGCAAATACATCCTTTATCGAAATAAATGATAGGTACCTCTATCTGCTCATGTTTCTAAGAAAAGCCCAAATCTAAATCGTCCAAAGTTGATGCCCAAGCCATTTCATAGGAGCGCCGTTCCTGAGCCATCTTTGTAGTTTTCTCCGTCTGGTGCAAGTCCCGCCCAACAAACGTGGAGCGCTGCAATTAGCCTTTCGCCAGCCCCGCCCCCAGAACGGCTATTGTCCAATCACACATCATAGCAACGTTACTATCCGACAGCTCCAAACAAAATGATGAAGCTAAGCCTAATTTACTACTAAGCATTAACCTCGATAGTAGTCGTATCCCCTTCGTTTCCCTTCAGAACCTCCTCATCGAGGTCAACCAGCAACAGCCAAGCATGAGTGCTCCCCCTGCCCACAGCTGGGCGGAGGTCCGCCTCCCAGACTATCCAAGACCCTTTTAGATCAGACACACCGTGCCGGCAAATCAGCGTAATATTACCTCAACCGTGTGTCTTATAAACGCAAATTAAGCCTATTGGCGCAACAGCGGGTGGTGTCATGATCACGTGATGAATTAATGCCGAGCTCCGGCCGGCAACTATATTGATAATGAAAGTAAACACAGGCTTAAGTTTCTTTTGTTAACAGAACCAGCTGAGATGAGCGATGCAGAGTACCGGGAGCTTTTAGAGCTGCCTGCAGCTCAGATCATCTGACAGGTGACATCTGACAAACATCTGACAGCTCACAGGGGTACCGCATCGCCGCCACCGCTCCTCGGATCCACACGTCCCCGGACGCCGGACCTTCTCCCAAACTCCTTGTTCCCTGCTACGCTTCGCTCAGCGGAGTCGACACTAATATATCCCTCCACCGCATACTGTAACCCTTTTGCCTCGATCTGGATGATATTGAGGAGGAATTGCTCAAAAAAATGTCGCTGACACGCATCTGTCTACTTCTTTCCATCGCGGAAATCTGTGGAGCTGCAGTATTTGATCCACTTATTGTCGGAGTTGGCAACAGTAAATAAGGGGGGCGGGGCTCGGCGAAAGGCTAATTGGCAAGACACAAAACTGTTTGGGCCAATGGTATACCTGCTGACGCTCCAACCTCCAAAACTTCACAGCAGCTCATGCAAACATAAATGTTTACACTGCCTTCAGTTTTGGAAGAAATATTCAAAATTTCTATCATATTTCACTGACAGATGCAGCACAACTGCCACATTTAGCTGCTGCTGGCTGTACAGGTGAATTAGAATATATTATTTTCAGTTATTTGTCTTAAAAGGTGAAACTAATACATGAGACAGAGTCATTACATGCAAAGCCAGATATTTCAGCCTTTATTAGTTATTTTGTGATGATTATGGCTTACAGCTGATGAAAACCCCAAATTAGAATATTGTGAAAAGGTTCAATATTCTAGACTCTAAGTGTCACACTAATCAGCTAATGAATCCAAAACACCTGCAAAGGGTTCCTGGGCCTTTAGATGGTCTCTCAGTCAAAGTTGAATTAGTATAATAAATATTTTTGCACCATATTCTAATTTTTCAAGTTTCACCTGTAGTTATGGTTGAGGGGACAAAACGTTCCTTGTAAATAACTTTAATGCAGAATTGATAAAGGTGTAAAGGTTTAAAAAATAACTTTGGAAGAACTGTTAATGAATTTAGGATATGAAGATGTTTTTGGATGGCAGCAAAAGAGTTTGGCTGCACTGAGTCTAGTAGTTAGCTCATCAATCTCAAAGAGGATTTTTAGACTATTTTGAAGTTTTTGTCTACATACTTTCATGCTCTTGTCAGGACTTCAGCTACTACGAATCATGAAGGTCTTTAACAACAAAGCAAACTGTTTTGCATTTCTTTTTATGGATAAGGAGCTGTGACAGTGGTTCTATTTCTTCTCCAGAGCCCTGGTGAGGCTCCAAAGACTTGTTTCAGCTTAAAGTGCAATTCTACACAAGGAATAAGGCATGAATAACAAATATATAATATGAAAGATGCATAATTCAGATTCATAAGCTATGTTTTTTATATTATGCAGCTGCTAATATGATGCATATAAAATATAATCTATTTTAATGAGCTTAGCCTGCAGACAGCTCATATGGAAACATATGTAATATGTAGATTACATAAAAATGTGGAAGAAAAACTATCGTGCTCCCACCATGGCCAGTGTGTGATCATTAATTTATTTATAGGAACGATAGCGTGATTCATTGTGGCGGCCGTTTTAGTGCGCCGGCAGATTAGGAGAGACAATCTGGACCTTGTGACACTGCATAATAGCAGACAGTGAAATACTAGAGACAGCTGTGTCACTCCAAACATAAAGGCCGTGCCTCGGAGCGCCACAGACTGAAAAATTATTACTGTCACACACGCCACAGAGCCCCGTGGGGCTCCACAGGTGGGTGTGCATGTGATGATGGAAAACCCCTGAGAAAAAGGAAAAAAATAAACAGATTTACATCACAGGTAAGACATCTTCTGCTCTTGTCGGAGTTTGAAAGGCAGCAAAATAAGGATGATGAGAATTTCTGAAAATGCCTCAAGGAACAGCAGCAGAAGCGTGACCGCCACCGTGTGATCTGCAGTTCTGTTAAAGCACAGAACCGAGAGCTGCTCGAGTCTTTAATTAGAAAATCACATTGTTGCAGATGAGTTTCTGTTCTGGCAGGGAACTCATCTAAAGGAAGGTTCAAGTAAAGTCACTAGTAATCGAGGTGACATTTACGCGAGCGGCTCCAAACAGCAGACGGATTCGGTTGGCCATTATCAGAATCACTTGGAGACAATTAGAGCCAAGGAGCTGGTGGACACCAAACACTGGAACCTCATCAGGTGATCAGAAAGACGGCTCACGCTGAATACTGATGCTGATTCATGTCTGAAACAAGCAAGCCTCAAAGCAGAAATCAGCTGTAATCTAAACAGCATAATGTAATGAAAATTAAAACATTCAATAATTAAAATTTGCATTAATGATCTTTGTGCCTAAAACAATCTTTGTAATTGATTCTGCACAGAAAACATGGCGTAAGCAGTAAAGCAGAAGGCCTTTTGCTTCAGCTTCTTTATTTTCTGATGGATTACAATGTTTATACATCTGTCTGTGTGTGCATGCGTGCGTGCATGTGCGTGTTAGCATAATATCTCATGAAGCTCTGGATAGATTTTAAAGCCCAGTGTGTGAAAATAATCAGACTGAATGCAGTTCAGAGTAGGTATTGCAGCTACGGTAGCCCACACACATCAAAAAGGTAATATGTCATAAACAAGGGGCAAACGCTGCCAAAAGTGATCCAGTGCGGAAGTAACAAAAACTGCAGTTCCCCCCTCATCCGCTAGGGGCTGGCTGCAGAAAGGAGCAAGTTCCCATTGACGCATGTTAAAGACATATTACCGTAAATCCTCTAATACAGGCCCGGGCCTTTATTTACTCAAGCGCATCCTGGTCCAGGCCTTTATTGGAAGGAGGCCAGAATTAGAGGCAGGCCTATATTTCAATTTGAGCAAAATAAACTACCAGTAGAATGAATAAAAACAAGATTTTGTGTCTATTTGAGCGGTGACTGAAGTCTCACATGCAAATCAAAAGTGATGATTGCTGAGTTTCACTCAGGTGACCCTGCCGCCGCGCTGAACTCAAATAGTGGACAGGAAGTGTTTTGCTCTACTATAAAACACAGCGTGACGGATGAAAGTGAGTGTTCTAAATGTGCTGGCACAGACGTGATATCTTCCTTTAGGTTATGACTCATTTCATTTTAAAAGTCGGACTTATAACTAACGTTTTATGCCTTTTTAAATCCACATTTCTGGTACATTTGTTTGATTTTATATTTTTATTAAGGTACCGGTATTAATGCCACGTTACAACACTGAGCTAATTGCTAAAAACATTAGCACTCTGAAAGCTATTTGCGGTGAGGACACGTGAAAACAGTATCAAACTGTTTACCTGCTGTTTTTGTAGCTGCATTTCTAAATTACTGTGAGGTTATGGGGCCTGTGTTCATAAATCCTGCCAGTAGGTGGCAGTGTGACTCTTTGGAATATGTGTTGCTTGGATGTGCCTGATCTCCGCCTGAGTAAAAACGAAAGTAAAAAACTGTTCCCTGAAGTAGTTGCCTGCTAGTCTGTTTTTGCTCACCTTCGATACAACAAACAATAAAACGCCATAAAAACCTTTAGTAAGCCCTTACCTTTGATGAAGTGATCACTGCAAACTAGCATTATCCGTTCTGTTTCTACTCATCTTGCAGCCGGAGATTATGATCCACTAGTCCGCCGTTACCGTAAAACGTAGAATGCGTGCGCCTCAAAAAATCGAGTGAGGGCTCACTTTACCGTCGATCTCCGGACAAAAACCACATGTTTCTAATAGTAGCCCCGGCCACTATTCGAGACCGGCCTTTATTTACCCCCGCTGACAGCGAGACCGGCTAATATAGGAGACCCGGCCGGTAATGGAATACAGGCCAATATTAGAGGATTTACGGTATGTAACATTTTCATGTTTTTAAATCATGTTCTTGAGCCAGTATGTGCAAAAATGACCCTTTGCAGGGTGTGGCCAGAAAACCACACTTGCAACTTCAGAGTTGCCGGTCCGGTCCCTGTTGGATTTAGTAAAATGGAGCTGACCTGCCTGGTGCTGCAGTCTGCTTCCAGCATGTTTCCTGCATGTTTTAGATCATGAACACAGCTGATGTGTTTGATTTAGTGATGAACCGCTCCTGTAGACACTAATGAAGGCTGAGGAGACATTTCAGCTGTTAGATTAAGGTGTTAAAAAGATGAACGAACAGCGAGGAGATAAGTTTCACTTTTGTTTTTACTAACGGACACTAGGGGGTGCTACAAGTAAGCCAAGACTGCTTAATATCCCTTTAAAAATGCCAACTTCACAACAGAAATAAACATGTTACAGCCTGGTTTAAAAACATTTTAGGATTAATAGGTCAACTTTATCATCATGACAACTCTGAGGGGGGTGAATGTTTTGTAACTCATCCATTAAGATGTAATTAAAGCTTGAGATTATGACTAATTAGGGGCATTTTCTTTTGATTGACAGGTGTCAGATGAGCTTTCAGCACTAGCAGCTTGCCCCCCTGCTTGCTCCAGGAAAGGCCTCAGCTTCGGCCTCACACTAAAGGTGTTACAGCCTAGAAGACAGAGGGCAGCAGAGTCGCTCAAGAGCAGTTTTCTGGCTAAAAGCACTTGCCGACCTCTGTTAGCTCTGGGTTAACTCGTAGCTACATCGGCTCAGAGTTTAATGGGTGTCAATCATCTGCCCTCAAGCTCACAGCCTCGCTCTGAGCTCCATTTTTGTATTTTCCGGGAGTGACGAGATGGCCAAGATGACGGTGGTGGGAACCGCCCAGTGGGCTTCAAATCAGCTCTCCAGAAACCTATAGCCTGGGTGATGGTGCAGAGGATCCATTCATTATAAACAGTCAAAATATCTGATGAAGCTCTGGAACTCTCTTAGATGAATCCATGGATTTTCACCTGCAGCTGATTCACTTCTGGAGTCAACCTCAGCACCACAGCTGATCAGCATCAGCAACACAAACATGGTTAAAATTCACAGTTTTACAGATGTTGAGCTAAATTTTGGTGATTTCTCATAGCTGAGTCATTTACAGCAAACACACACACCTGAGATCACACACTGAGTGCTAGACTTCACAGGGTTTAGCGGTTCCTCAAGCTTTAATTCGTCTTTTATTTCTATCCCAAACGTTTCCCTGCAGCAAAAACCTAATGATCAATAAAAAAAATTTGATTTCACAACATGGCTAAATAATATTCACTGTTTAAAGTCTATAAGTAGTGCTCTGACAGTTATGTTTGCAGGTTTTGAAGGCAGCTTGATCCAGTGTCATAATGACATCATCATTGTGTTTTTTTCTTTTGTTCATCTTGGTCTCCAAGATGCAGACTGAATTTCTATTTTCTCTCTGAATTTTTCTTATTTTTATCTATTTTAAACATCTCCTCAGCATCATCTGAAAAATAGTCATCGATGGTTATGAGATAATAAAACATTGAGCTAACTGAATGTAGAATATCTATGTTTTTAACGATGCAGCTTTCATTGCTCTCATAAACAGATGCTCTTCTCAAAAGTTTAGTTTATTAAAATTTAATTTGCAGAAACATCTTTTATATTTTATGATGCATTTTTGAAGTTGCAGAAAATCCTCCCAACTTTTGTACTAAGCCTCCATGGAGATCATTTCAGACTACAGCATCCTTTTCTGTAATCTTTAATCTCTTCAAGTCTCCTCCTGCCTGCCACCGAGCCGAACCGTCACTCAACAAGTCAAATCAGCGCCGCTGTCTGTTATCGAGTCCTGCAAGGAATGTGGGCCATCAGCACAGCCCAGACTGGAAGTGTTTATATCAGCCTTCACCATGTCAGCATTAACTTGCTCCTACTGGGTCCTCAGAGCGTGCCTGCCTGCCTGCCTGTTGGCCAGATTTTTTAAAAATCCTTATCAAATGTGACATTTCAAATCTCAGGAGGAACATTCTTTCACAATTTCCTGAGAATCTGCTGAAGAAAACACAGAAATAACAACTCGGAATACATTTACACGTCTAGAACCTTTTACATACATCACACGACTCTATTCATAAAATGTAAATCACCCTCCCGCTGTTATATTTACATTCATCTGAACAGAGGAACATCTGAGAGATGGTTAGAAGATGAAATCACTTATAATTCAGTGGAACTGTCTGTTTGTATTTCCAGAGTTTTTCTGCGGAGAAAAATACTAAAAGGAAACAAACAGGTTATTTTCAGAGGAAGCTCACGGATGATGGAATTATTCTTTTTGACACCAACTTCAGAAGGTGAATAAAGCGTCTGAAACGATTCGCTAAATCAGTTCAACCTGTTCTTTAAAGTTTATAAAATAAACTGCGTAAGCCTATAAGAACATTTTCTGCATTTTTTATAAAACTTCTAATCTCTGCCAAGATTCTCAGAACACACTGGAATACCACGGCTGAGACTGATGCGGAAATTAATCATTTCAAGTCGTTACCTCAAACTGCCATCCTCCAAAATCCTTTGAATGGTGTGATAATTCACACACGTCTCAATTAAAATTCATCAGGTGGAAACACCCTGCTGCTACAACCTATATGCAAGTCAGTCATGCAGAAAGGTGTGTGTGAGTGAGTGCATGTGTGTGTGTGTGTGTGTGTGTGTGTGTGTGTGTGTGTGTGTGTGTGTGTGTGTGAAAGCCGATAGGGGTTTCTCCTGTCCCAATCATCACTACAAGTCAGCCCTCAGGCCAAAAGGGTGTGGATTTCTTTCTCACTCTCTCTCTCTATGTGAGTGAGTGTGCACATTATAGTGAAATGCAGGCTATTTGATATGAGTGGGAAAACAATCTTTATGCATGCACATTTATGCATGCATGCCCATTTCTGCACTGTATGTGCAGAGAATGATAGCCTTGGCTTCAGATGTGCAACATTTGCATTTAGAGCACTGCAATCCTCCCCCCTCCCTCCCTCCATAACTTCAATTAATTTAGCTAAAATGTCAGTGGTGCTGGATCACAAAGGCACTGTTAACCTCAGCCTCAGGTGCTCATCCATCAAACAAATAAACATCTTGCAGCTCGGTTCATTTCCATCACAGCACTGATAGTAATCCTCAGCCTCTGTTCAGTTTGTGTCTGAAACAAAGCCAAAATCCATTTACTGATCAGTAGCAACCCACAGAGCATAATTATGACTCTAGTTAGATGTGCATCACATGATAATTCACCGGCACATTAAGGAATTAAGGGAATCGATAACACTGTGGTATTATCTGAGATGGGCAGCAACAAAATCCAGAAGATCAATGAGGAAGAGGAAGAAATAATGAACCAGATGATCAAAAAAGGTGGGGTCCACATAGATTTAAGAGATGCATTTTCTTCTATGTTAATGCACATATAGAGAAATGTTGCAACTTAAGAGATAAAGAATATGCAAACCTGCTTTTAATTGTTTATTTTTAATAATAAAATGCTTTCCCCCTCTACAAACCTTGATTTAGTGTCAGATTTTAGCTGCAGCACACTGTTGCAGCCTGCCAGTCATAACGATGAAGACTACAGTTAGTTTGACTCCTGTCAGAAACCTTTTTTCCTCGTTCCCGTCCAGCAGCTATGAGGATGAGTGCGAAGCGCGGCGTCATGAAGACGCGTGGAAGAGAAAGGATGGGAGACAACTCACCCCGAAGATGACAGTGTCTTCTCCTTGGAATATCGGGATGAACTTATCTCCACGGATAATTTCCGACTCGTTCAGCGGACGAAATCGACACAACACCTTGATGTTGCATTCAGCGTTGGTATCAGCCATTGTGGAAGAGAAGAGCTTATAGTAGATGCGATTCCAGTTGAAATTGAGGTTTTTCTTTTTTAAATGATAATAATAAATAATACCCTCCTGTGCAAATCGCTCTTCTTGAGGACGCTGATTGAAACAACCTGCTATGCCCACATGCAACGAGTTTATGAGGATCCAAAAAGAGAAATAATTGAATAAATATGAAACTAAAGCAAAACAATTTGCATACTGGGGTGTTTTCTTGCCCTCGGATCAAAAGCAGTGGTGGAGAACACCTGGAGACTTATAAATAAGGAGCATATAGTCCAAAGGGGTCCGGCGTGTCTGGATGGGTGCAGGCTTCTCAGAGGCATGCCTTGCATCACTGCCCTCTCCGTGGGGGCGGGGCCTGTTGGAGTAGCGACTCATATCATCCTCTCTCATCAGCATCACTGAGCTATCAGGGAGCAGCGAGATGATGTCCAGCTCATTCTTTTATTTATCTCTATTCACTGAAAAGTTCATAAATCTACATTTCTAACCTAATTTTCAGGGGTTTTTTTGTTGCAGCTTGCTCCCCAAACTGGGAGGTGTAGATTCTTGTATTTGAGGCCAGCATCTCATTTTCCCCCTGAAAGCACTGTCATGGCAGTTCAGTCATGTGTGAATTAAAGGCTCAAATTGTTTCTGCAAGAGCTGCATTGCACTGAAAAGATTAAACCATGACACTGCTTTCAGGAAGAATGTTGCAGACTTGGATCAACATTTGAAATATTTTAAATTTAATGTCATTCAGGTTTATGACAATGTCTGAGGAACTCGGGATACAAACTCAGTTTGGGATTAGTAAAACACCTGTTTGACCAAAGATCTCCCCATTAAAATGAACTGTTAACCATAAAATTGCTGCTTTAGCTCTACAAATTTATTGAATAGAGGCATTGATTGCAAAGTTATTTTTAAAAAGCCATCTACAAAAAGGTGCAACTGTAATTTAGAAACTATCTTTAAACAAAGAGAAAAAGCTCATTAAAATACATATTATATTATTTTTTGACAGAACTAAATTATATATCTTATATCTTCATTTACAATTCTTTTTTCTGTTCTACAACAATCATCTTCTTAAATTTACAATCTTTGTTTCATTGATTTAGGTTTTTTCACTCGTACGTTTGGCGCCACCATGTGACACCAAGTGGTTAAAATTCCACACCACGCTTTTACAACTTAAAACAAACAAACGTTTGTTGTTTGTTTATTAATGTCTATGGTTTATACTTGTTTTAAACTATTGTGTTTCCGGAGAATAACAAAACCATAAACCATCTATTAAACTATCCAACATCCCATTGGACAAAAGAAAAATGTGCATGATGACGTTGGAAGACGTTTGGGGGCGTTTGTTTCGTTTCATTTTTTCAATCCGTCATACTTTTAAACATCACCAACATTTAAACACCGCCCATGTGACAATCGAGTGAACAAAATCGAGCACACACGCTGTCAAATCAAGCTAGTGACCACATCAGCCTGCAACTCTCCACCGGCTTACTGCTGGCTCATCTAACGTCAGCCTTTGTCCTAATTCCAAACGGTGTATCAATAATTTGAACGAATTAAGGACTTTCGTTGTATTTTATTGCGTTTTTTGGTCAAATTATATATTCTTGTTGACAATGGCTGATCCTAAATACGCAAACTTACCAGGAATTGTAAGTGGCTAACGCTAGCATGATTAGACAGTGATGTTGGCTAGCGTTGCTAGCAAGTATCACTAATGTTTTCCCCCTTATTATTTTCTAGGACTGTGTATTTATCGTCAACAAATGAGTTTTTGGATGGAATGTTTCTGCTAATGTGTTGTTATGTGACCGAATAACGGAGCTAGGGTTAGCAGAGCTGTGGGGACGAGTGGGCCGGGGCGTTGGCCAGGCTAACAAGAAGTCTGATCAAATTTTGTTTTATAGGCTTTTAACGAACCAGACGTGTACGAGACCGGTGACCTTCCAGAGGATGACCAGGCTCAGTTTGAGTCGGTAAGTGGACCTTGTGCATAAACTCATTGTAGGTCTAGTTTGCTGCTAGCTAACAGGTTAACAAGTGTATAATAGATCCCCCCTATTGTGTTTGCTACTATGTGGGACACAATCTTGTAATTATTCTGTTGTCTTCAGATCTACTGGTTGTCAAGTTTAAACTATATGTATTTATTTTGTGTATGAGTTATTTTAAACAACCCTGAAAGACAACAACAACAACAACGAGCCCCATTGTTGGTGCTTGAATGGTAACATGTCAAGCCTAAGGTGAATCATAAAGTCCCTTTTCATCCTAATTGGCACAAGGGTTATCCTCTTTTAGCCTTCAATATATTTTTTAAAGTCCGATCATTAAAAATAGAGCACAAGAGACAGTAGGCGTGTAGAAGATCATCTTGATTCTCATCTAAATACAACAACAGCACAAAACATGTATGTATGGTTGTGACCTTGATAAAATGTGTACTTTGTTTTCCTCATTTTGTTAATTTTGAAATAAATCCACCGCCACTTCTTAGCAGCCTGAATACATTGAACATGAGTGCTGGTCTAATTTAGTGTTTTTTACTGTCTGGATTATTTACTGACCAGCTTATAGAATCCTTACTGGCATTTTCCTTTTTCACATTAATTCATTCCCTTGTCCCTGTTTTGTCCGCTCCCCACCCCTCATGGGATTCTAGTTTGTACAAGTAAGATTTGATCCATATTTCTCCCATAAAGCTTAATGCATGTTTTTGGTTTGTTTTTTAATATTCCGTTTTAAAAATGCCATACAAATTTTTATTTATCAGTTATTTTGGGTGAGACGAGAAACAGATTGATGCTGTGGTTCTTTTTTGAGATGTGATTAATCAGTTTTTGATTGCTTTGAAGTGCTCAAATTTACCTTTTCTTTCTATTCACATTGTACACATTACACTTTTTTAAGTACATAATGAAACTGTGGGTCTTCAGCAGGAATAATTCTCGATTCAAGTGCATTTTTGTGGGGTGTGAAGTTCTCACCAAAAAGAGGGCTGATTTTAGACATTTTCTTTTATTTTCTATCTATCTGGCACTTCTTTGCTAACCATGACATTCAGACTAACAGAACTGTTTACTTGGACTTTTACGCTCTGATAAATGGTTGCATGTCTCTTTTTGCAAGTTGGATCTAGTTAAAAATCACTGAAACTAAACTTGCCTGCAGATTATATATTTTAGTTTTCCATAAATGTCTAAAACATCATGAACAGAAGAGGGCAGGAATATGTCAACTTGCACTACCTACCCATCTTCCTTTTATCTCATGTTTTCATAAACGTTGAGGCAAAAATAAGCTTAGGCTATGGCACTGGTGTTTGTTTTTCTACTTTGCCGTGGTTCCACAAGCTTATTTTTGTTTGCCTGATGCTTTAATGTGTCCCTTCATAATGTTTAGTTGGCCAGTGTCTTCTACACAAATTTGGGATGCAACAGATTGTTTCTGCTCAAATATCTGTGAGAGAGGTGGTTTATTACTGGAGAACTTCTTTTTTCAGCTGCTGGATCTGTTTTAGCCACAGCAGGCTGCAGTCTCACTCTGGTCTGATATTTTCAGCGTTGCAGAAGTGGAATTGGTGGATTTGGCCTGATCTACTGCAGCAGTCATACTGTCATCACACGATTTCATGGTTGTCCAACTGTATCTAGACATGCCCAGCAATACAGCCTGGGAGCATTTCAGACTGATTGGGAATTTAATACGGTTACAGTAAAGTTTATCTTGGATTTGTCCACACCTGGTTTAGTTTTGACAACTCATAAATTGGAAGGGTGTCCGTAACGTTGCATTTTTTTAAGCTAAATCATTTTTATCATTATTTAGTCCCATCAGTTGTTTTTAAAATGACCCAAATCAAGTGACTAACTAGGATTTGGCATCCAAAGAGAGTCTTACTGTCTTACCACCCTGAATGAGCGAAGAAGGAAAGAAAGACGCCCGATGCTTGAAGTGTCTCCAGGGTTTGTAGCTGCAACTCTGAGAACACTGCTTTCTTTCTTCTCTTCCTCAAACTCTGGCCGAGTGTTCCTGTTGTGTGCATGGCATGTGATAACCACATTAATCCGTGTTGTCTCTCTCTCTCTCCCCCTACTTTTTTCTCTCCCTCTGCTCTTCCGTTATTGTTTTTAACTCTCTTTGGAAACTCAAGGAGCTGGTAAGAGCCTAGCTAACTCTCCTCCTCCTCGACATCTGTGCTACTGTGTGTGTTTTGTCTCGTCTTATCCAAACCTATGTGCACAACCATGTCACTTATTTGTATGTGTCAGTGGTGTTTAATCCCGTTTATAGCCTGTAGTTCACAGTTATTGATCACTAGAAACGTTTGATCCGATGTAAAATCATTCCACAGTTGTCACTTAGCGAGTGGAAGTTGTCATTTAACATGATTTTACCATGTTAGAGTAAAAGCTACATGTTGTACCGTCAGGTAAGGTTTTAGCAGTGGTTCACATTTTTCTTGCCTTTCTCTCTAAATTATGTTAAAATCACGGAGAAATTACAAATCAAACCTCAGTGCTTGGGAAGGTTTTCCAATTTATTTTAATTCCTGAAGACATCTGGCTTTAAAATGCTAATATCATTAATCTGTCTCTTATTTGGGGGCATTAATCAAACAGTTTTTCCTGTTTTATCAGCGTGTCTGCATATTTGAAGTGTCCACTCTTGGTTTTGAAATTTAGCCTTGCTGGTTCAGCAGTTTTTTATTTTTGGTTTAATTTGCAGTCTCTCTAGTTTTTATTTTGTCTTGATGAATCTGACGCTGTTTCTGACTAACCCGTGACAGGAGGAGCTTTGCAGCGACAGCGTGGAGAGGATCGTGGTCAACCCGAATGCAGCTTATGACAAGTTCAAAGACAAACACGTCAGCACCAAAGGACTTGGTCAGTTTGTGTGAGATCATTATTATTATTATGGTATTACGATATTTTAACTTAAAGGGACACTTTGCAACTTTTTATATTTTCAAATCATTTTCTTGAGCCAGTATGTGATAAAATGACCCTTTACAGGGTTAATGAAAGGCCACCCAGCCCCTGTCGCCTCCTGTGGCCAGAATATTCCACTTGCATCTTCACAGTTGCCGGTCCGGTTTGTCTGTAAGGTGTTAAAAAGACGAATGCACCAATAGTATAACACTGCAGACCCGGAGATGCCACTTTCAGGCCGACGCCACTTTCAGGCTTCTACCCTTTTCGAGACAGCGACCTCTAATGGACAGATGTTTAACTGCAACCACACCAGATTCAGGCCGACGCCACTTAAAAAAAATAAATAACAGATAAGAGACAGCTTTCAATGAGGATCCAGAGTTTCACATATAGAATTATGATATCTCTTTGGGAAGTTCAGCTAGTATGTTATATACATTTTCATTGTAATTGTCGAGGTATTTCAGAGACTTTAGGTATAATTGAAATTCAGTTAGAAACGCATTGAAGATGGGACGATTTTAAGATTCGTTGTTTGTGGATAAAAATTTTGGCCAAGCAGAGGATTATAGCAGAGTTCCTTATCTTTATCTTTGAGTAGAATTCCAAAAATGATCATATCTTTAGTAATGTGAACTGGGAAGGGTATTTTTGGTTTGAGCCACATTTTCCAAAATTGTTTTCTGACATTCATTAAAAAAAATATGATCTATAGTTTCTATATGATTTTCACAGAAAGAGCAGTCATTGCTATCACTATTAAAACGAATTCTTAATATCTTGGATTGCTATGCTATTGCTATGAAACTAGTCCAGGGGGCGGCGCTGTCTCGAAAACAGTAGAAGCCTGAAAGTGGCGTCGGCCTGAAAGTGGCGTCGGCCTGAAAGTGGCGTCGGCCTGAAAGTGGCGTCGGCCTGAAAGTGGTGTTTCCGGGTCTGCAGCGATACCCTTCTCGAATGCACAGCAAGGAGAGATAAGTTTTACTTTTGTTTCCACCAACGAACACTAGGGGGTGGTAAAAACAAGCCAAAACTGACTAGTGGCCCTTTAAATCATGAACATTTTCTGTGTTTTTATAAGAAATGAACACTAAAGCAGGTGTTCATGTCTGTTTTAAAGGGACACTAGTCAGTTATGACTTGTTTTTTTAGCACCCCCTAGTGTTGGTTTTGTGGAAGCGAAAGTAAAACTTATCTCTCCTTGCTTACATTTTTAAACTCGGCATTAAATATATGGAAATATTGCATAAATCTAATAAACAGAATCATTAAAGGTAAATTATCATTTAGTAAAATACTTTTTGACTATGTGGGTTTCTTACATTGGTTTTTAGTGTTTTGCTTTTTTGTATTTTAAAATTAAGAATGTAATTGATCATTTTCAATAATGTTGCTTATAAAATGTGCATCTTTTATCACCATCATACAGCATTTACTCGTCCTCTTTTTGTTCACAAGGTTTCTCTTTTGTTACAGACTTCTCAGACAGAATCAGTAAAAGCAGAAGAGTCGGTTATGAGTCAGGAGAGTTTGAAATTGTGAGTACTGTTTTTAGTCTTCATGAAGGTGATATCATCCGTGAATGTGTTGTTTTAGTTTTAGTTATGCACGTCTCTCTTCCCCAAGGCTGCTGTTTTTCACCTTTTTACTGTTGTTTAACCTTCATCCCTCTTCTCTCTCTCTCTCTAATTTCCTCATTAGCTGGGAGAGGGCTGCGGAGTGAAGGAGACACCTCAGCAGAAGTATCAGCGTCTGGTTAATGAGATTCAAGAACTCGTGCAGGATGTGGACACCATCCAGGTAGATTACCGACACATTATGGCTAAAAATAATCCGTGGAAATGGAAGTTTCATCTAATCTGGTGTCAAATCTTAATATCTACATTTAGGTTTTAAGTCGCTTCACCTTTAGATCTTCCTCCACATAAATGCAACGCCGTATAATCATGTATTAAAAGAAAAAGCCTTTCCTTTGATTCTCAGCCAAACCTGCAACCCGACAGTGTCGTCCCATGTGGTCAATAATGCTCCAGATTCACGTTTAAATTAAGGTTTGATTAAAACTAATTGAGTTTGTTTTGGAACTAACAAAGTCACTATCAAGAAGACACTAATTAACCTTTGCTTGTCGTTAATTTTGTTGCACACACTGCGGTGTCTGGTTCTTCAGGCTTCCAGAGAAAAATTACTATTCAGATGGTGTTCTGACTGTTTTAAAGTGTCCTTTTGACTGGAGGTTATGCAGATCTAAATACAGTTAAAGTGAAACTCCCAAGTCATCATCACACACTGGTGAAATTACATCTCCGCATTTGACCCATCCCCATGGTGGGGAGCGGTGAGCTGCAGCTGTGGCCGCGCTCGGGAACTATTTGGTGGTTTAATCCCCCAATCCAACCCCTCAGTGCTGAGCGAGGAGGCATTGGGTCCCATTTTTTCAAAGTCTTTGGTATGACCCGACCTGGGAATCGAACCCTGATCTCCCAGTCCCGGGGCGGACACTCTACCACTAGGCCACCGGAGCTGGTAATGCACACAGCAAGAAAGCAGCAGTTTGTGATATTAATGTGAAAGTGATAAAAAGCTGTGGGAGGAAGCGACATTCGCCATCAGGGCGACTCCTATCAATAAAAGTCCAGTTTAATATTATATCCTGTACCAGAATTTAACAAATGTGACCTTATTTGTCATTAAAGCTGCCTTAAAACATATTTTTCTTGCCTCTAAACAACGTTCTAACATCGTATAACATAATCATATAACATAATCGTATAACATCGTGGTTCTCACGTACTTGTCTATAAACCATTGGACCATCTGGTTGTCGGTCTCGCCAAACCGCCGCACTTCCTTGGGTCCTCCACTCATAACGCACTCGCGTATTTAGCATCAGAACACCACTGGTGTGAGAGGTTCTCCGCTCAATAACATCAGAGGAGGAGAAACAGCCGGCTGCTACCACTTCAACTTTAGAACAAAATACCAGAGTCCCAAAAAGAAAAACACCATTTGAAGTCACGGACAACAAAAGACGTTTGGACCTAGAAAACGGGGACTGGTGTTTAGCGCTCTCTCGTTTCCTCTGGCATCGCGGGTTTCCGGTTCCGGCAGAAGCGTCTCAGGGAAGATACCCAAGGGGAGGGGTCAGTGTTCCATTACCGTGTTTGCGGTCAAAACCTAGCTTCTTCTGTATTCGCTACAAAGGCTTTAATTTTTATCTACATATATAATTTTAAAGATGGTTTTCAAATTTTTTACTGGAGTTTTGTTTTGAATGTAAAGAAGCAGAAGTCCAGTACAAACAGCAGCTTTGTTTTATAATCTTCCATTAGTAAAATGTTATTTAATGGAACATTTCTTTTCTTAGGCTACAGCGAAGGAAAGTTCGACAGAAGAGCGCCTCACCCCGGTGGTACTCGTCCAGCAGGCGGCGCAGCTCAAACAGCAGCTGGTCGCTGCTCATCTGGACTCGCTGCTCGGACCGCAGGCTCACATCAACCTGGCTGATCCTGATGGAGCTCTTGCCAGGTGAGTTCAAAACCATGTGAGCTTGATTTACTCATTAAATCAAATACAAACTATTGTGAATATGAATGAAACCAGATCAAATCTGTGGATAAAAGGATGTTTTTGATTTAACAAACCAAAACGGATTCTAAAAGATCAGTTTTGGGAAGAGCTGTTGTATAGTCACTTTTTTGTTAGTGTGATTAAGTATTATTGTATTTATAGGCTTAGGTAGGTGCTGATTTAGTCTCTTACAAGTGTGAGAGGGTGCCTCTTCAGCCAGATTACCCATAATAAGGGACCTGACATGATTATGAACAGAAATGTTAAAGATTTTTAAAGCTCTCGTCCTCTGAGAAACCATGCAGCACTTGTTCTTTTTGAAATACGGTCGGTCTAGAAATCTAGACAAACCATAGCCTAAGCAAAAGATTTTGTCCTGCAGGTCGATCTAGCCATGTTCCATTGTATACTCAGCAGATCTAGCATTGGCCTGAACAATTTTGTGTGTGGCCAATCACAGCGCTCTACGTTTGAGACGTTGGGCCGGCTTAGCACAAGAACTCCGATCAAGAAAAATCACAAAGATGGCGTCGGCTCAAGAACGACGCTCATTTTAAACGGCTTTGGCAACAACTTTGGAAGATTTAGACCTGGGCTTTCTTTGATCAAGAACAGATAGAGGTACTTAAGTCCTTTATTTTGAAAAAGGGTGTAGTTGTTTCTTCTTCTTTGATGGTCCATGGCCGACTGCCCCATTGACTGATTTCTGTAGTGATGAATACGTCACATTGTTCGTTGCTCTGTCTGGTCCTAGCACTGTCCCATTGTGTCTGAAGACACTTTGAAAGACAACCGCAGAATCCATCCTACCATCAAGTTTTGTCCATGGGTCGTGGCTAGACCATGTATTTACATATATGGGATGACTTGCCAGGATTCTTATAAACAGCTTTAGCCGCAAAAAGGAAATAAACAGAAAAATGGTCGGGTCAGAAAAGCCAGTCTCTTCTACGTCGCAGGGAAAATTAGCATTCGTAGATTCACCCACATTGGCTCGTGACCGTAGAAGGCTGTGTTGGTTTAGCAGCTAGCAGAGAGCAGGACAGGCTAGTAGCAGCTAACCGTTAGAATTAGCAACTCCACAACATGGCAGAACTCCTTCAGGCTTGTGTTATTTGTAGAGATAAAACATCAACGCTGAATTTTTTACCCGTGAAAGACAAGCAAACAACGGCAGCGGAAGAGTTGCGTTGCTGTTAGCCAATCATAAGCAATGATGAATATTAACGAGCAAGACTTGTAATGTCATTTTCGGCAAAAAGAGCTGGAAAACATACCATTACTCAGCTTAAGACAAACCAGAAGAGCTCAAGACTGATTGAGTAGAAGCTCTCTAAACTGATGGAGAAAATAAAAGAGCACTAAAATTATTTTTTTTCTTTTAAAGCAGCTTATTCTCTTCTCCAGTTTGTAGTTGAACACTGTTCTTATAAAGACCCACTCCAGACAGTGCATGAGGTTGGTGAGTGTGTTGAGCATGCTGTATAATTATTTTGTTTCCTCCTTCCTGCAGGCGTCTGCTCACCCAGCTGGAGGCGGCTAAGCGCAGTCGTGGCAGCTCCACAGGAGAAGCCAAAGCCACTTCTGCAACAAAAGGTCCAGATGGAGTGGTGCTCTACGAGCTGCACAGCAGACCGGAGCAGGAAAAATTCAACGAGTCTGCCAAGGTGATGTGGAGGTGGAGATAGCAGAGCCAAGAGTCTGTTTAAATGAATGCATGAAGTCATTTCAGCTGCCCAGGGTGCTTTTTTTTCCTTCCTCATGGGTCGATGTCAGAATAATTCATGACAATAAACAGGATAAGACATAAGAAGGAAAGTGTGCGCCTTGTGGGATGCTGTTTTCACCGAGTCTCCTTGTTCCTTCCCTGTAGATGGCAGAGCTGGAGAAGCGTCTGGCTCAGTTGGAAATGGCTGTTGGCTCAGGATCAGACAAGCAGGTACACACTGAGCTTCTCATAGGGCTTCCACACTTCCTCCTAAATGCTTTTGTCACAGTTCCTACCGAAAATATCCGTTTCTCTCTGCTTTCAACCCACAAACCTTTTGGTTTGTTCCCATCTGCAAAGTGAACATAAAATAAAGTTTAGCGTTTTAGGGAAAGGCTTCATTTTGCTGTGGTGAATTTATTTCTCCTTTGTTTTTATTGTAGGGACCACTGCATGCTGGTGTGCCGGGAGGCAGTTTGATGGTAAGAAACACTTTTTTTGGGGGGGTGAAGCTGTTTCAGATCTGTTTCAGAGTTTTAGATCTGTTGTTTGAAAAACTCCCAGAAAACTGGGTTATACTCAGATGTAGGAACCGATTTGAGGTATATTTATGTAACCTGTGTGCATCTTTGTTTCAGGACACCATTGAGCTCCTGCAGGCAAGAGTCAGCGCTCTGGACTCTGCTACTCTGGATCAAGTGGAGGCGAGGCTGCAGGTGACTACTCCCAACAGAGCACACAGCTAGGAGATCGGAGGGACTTGTCCCGTTTCTCCTTGCAGCATTTGTTTTTGTTTCACTAAGAACTTAAGGAACACATCTGAGATTTTAGCCTGGAGCGGTAACATAGTAAGATTTTTCTTCTGTTTTCAAACATCTATTTGATAGTTTTTGCTCAGCAGTGATGAGAGGGAGGTTGGAGGTGTTGAAAGACATGATTCCTCTAGGTATGCAGCTGTCAGCCTGCTGTGGCCAGTGTTCATTGTGTTGATGAAATATATCTATTTTTTCATGACGAATGAATTTTAGCAGACTAAAACTAAACGAAAACAAAAAAATACACGCCAATAGAGACTAAATTATGACGAATGTTGATTGACATTTTCATTGACAAAAGACAACGAAAATTGACAATTACAAAAATCCAATCAGAAAACAGAAAAGATGCGAGAACAGAAAAAAGAACCAATCATCAAATGGAACAGGCGGGACTAGACGAGAAAAGAACCAATCAGAGTCCGGAACCGGCCGCTGTTTGAACAACAGTTGAACAATTTATGTCTAGAAGGAGAAAATATCCACGGCTGGGAGGAAAAGCGTTGGATGCCATGATCTGAAAAGTATTTGTTTGGTGAATACACATTTGGGGTTTCCCCTGGTTTTAAAAGTGTTACTGTGGTAGCAGCGAGCGGGGGCAGGTGAGGTCGGGAGTAGATTGCTGCTGCAGCCAAACCGAACTGACGGAGCGGCGCATCTGGTCGTTTAATCGTTTATTTTTGTTTTTCGTGGTGCTGCTACAGCCGATATTATCAGAGTTTGGTGTTCTACCTGTGTTTTTGTGAGAAAAAACATTCAGGCAGTCCAGAAAAACGCTCAGGTAGCCCACCTGAAGACAAATCTCACCTTTAGTTTACCTCCTTGTAGTAATAGAGTAACACCTTTTAATGTTTTGATGATATGATGTCAGTCATGTTTACCAATATTACTGCACATTATACAGTTTTGTTTACTTTACTGAGACACAATTTAAAACTGGCCGTGTTCATTTTGCTATCTTCCATTAATTATTATTAAAACAATTATAAATATAAAGTTTTATTGATCCAAAGTGTGAAATGTGAATTTTTCATTTTTTTTTTTTTTTTACAGTTTCAGGTAGGTGTAGTTAACATTTCCTTCACAGACGTAGAAAATTATTGCATCAGAATAAGTGTAGTATGTTTGTTTTAGTCAACTAAAATAAGACTAAAATAAAAACCAATTGGACGACTAAATCGTGGCTAAAATTTAAAAGAATTTTAGTCAAAAGACTAAAACTAAATTAAAATTTCTTGTCAAAACTGGCTGTGACTTCATGAAAATCCTTCTAACATTTTAGACTCACATTTTCATATTGATTCACCAGCTGTAGTCTGACTGCTGGGAGAGGATAGCGTTCTACATTCCTCTATCTGCACGTTGCAGCTTCCTAAGCCCATTTTTCTGTAGTAAATAACCTCCCAGCTGCGTTTTACTCCCTAAAAATGTTGAGTTTTGCTAAATATTTGGATCAGATCTACAAATAATGTTGACAGTGGATGTCCCCTACAGGGACGTCGGTGTTTACCCTCAGCCGTCACTTTGAATGTTTTCTTTCTTTACCTGCCTGCCTGAAAATGGTGCCTTTCTATATCATTTATCCTTCTCTTCTCTTTTCTTCTAGAGCGTTCTTGGGAAGATGAATGAGATTGCTAAACACAAGGCAGCAATTGAAGATGCTGAGACACAAAGCAAGGTTGGTAATCGAGCATGGGTCTGTGGTAAATGCATGTTTGGTAAATAAAAATGACTTGTGGAGTTGTCTAGGGTTTTTTCTTCTGCAAAGAAAGATTAATCAAATCTGTGAGATTTTTTATCGCATCTTTATTCACTCAGAAATGGTTTTCTCTTCTACTTGGACTTCCAAACAGACCTGTTTTTTAGACTTCTTTAAATTTATTTACATGAAACAGCCCAGTAGGGGGCAGCCTATGTTCCTAGAATCCCACCATAGTTTCCTGTTAGTAAGCTGTAATGTTTTAGTGTTTTGAAGGAGTCTAGTATTTCCATTCCAAAAGGGTTGTTACATTTAAAAGAAGAGTTACAGACGTGTGCTGGGATGCTTTCACATGAGATAAGAGAAAGTGGAGTCATTTTGATGCAGTGACGTTTTCTGTGGCCATAAAGTGAAACAGCAAACTGTGATTTAACAGCTGCTTAAATTTTCTGTGTTCTTCATCCTGTCGTTTAGACTGAGCGAACAGATGGATAAAACACATAAAATTTAAATCTCGTGCAGCCTGAGCAGCATGTTCTGCATAGGAATTGTTAAATTAATTTTTTTTCTAAAAGACAATAAAAAAAATGCCTTAAGTCATTTGAAACATGTACAGTTGAACAGGAGATGAGCAAACGGAGCAGAAACGGTTGCCAAGCGTATGGCCGTGTCCCCAGAGGCTCGCTGTGGGGGGACCTGGGACCATTGGGTGGACGGCCCTCTGTTAAGGGCCGTTCAGTCTCTGTAAGACCAGTGTGACTAAAAACTTATTCATGAGTTAAATCTAGAATATACCAGTAAAAGATTCTTCTGTATGTGTGTTGCTGAGCTCAGTCTGACTTTATCACACATTATACTCTTTTACACCATTTGAACGTTTGGGTTTGAAGTAGCTGAGATACTTAGTTCTTACACCAAATATGACACTAGTTAGGTTGGAAATGAGAATGGAAGGAAGTATTTACACGACTGCGCTCTGTTTAGTTCAGAAAAAGAGAATACAACATCTTATGACCTTTATATAATGCCTTCTAGGATTCTACAACCCCCCAAGGTGCTTTACAACAGTCACTCACCCATTCACACACTGATGGTGATGAGCTACAATGTAGCCACAGCTGCCCTGGGGTGCACTGACAGAAGCTAGGCTTCTGAGCACAGGAACCACTGGTCCCTCCGACCACCACCAGCAGGCAAGGTGGGTTAAGTGCCTTGCCCAAGGACACGACTGACAGACTGAGCTGGGCTCAAACCTGCAACTTTCTAGTTGCGGGGGCGGGCACCTAACTCATCTGCCACCATCACAAATGCCCTATAGCTCACAGAACCAGTAGTCTCTTACGCAAACAAGCATACAATTTTGCAAACTGTATGTCACCCTCTGCAGAGTATTGTGTCACTTAAAGGTCTCGTTCACTGAGAAATCGCGTAATACTTCTTCATCCTTTTTGTGATACGACCGTCACTCTGAGTTGCACATGCATGCTGAGCATGAAAATGATGTTCTATCCTCATTGCCCGCATTAGCCGCAGAAAGAAAACAGACGGGGAAACGATCTGGTTACAAAAGGCCCGTCCCTTCTACGTCACAGGAACAACCTGCATTCATGGCCCCGCCTACCTTGTCTCACGGCCAGGCAAGGCTGTGTTGATTTAGCGTCCAGGAGAGTGCAGAGCTAGTAGAAGCTAACTGTTAGCATTAGCAACTCCACAATGTGACAGAACTCCTTCACAAGTTTTGTGGAGATAAAACATTAAATTAGCATTTTTTACCCAAGAAAGAAAAGCGAATGAACAGAATAGTGTCTGTTAGCCAATCAGACACGATACATTTGCATATCATGAATATTAATGAGTAAAACAAAATCCTGTTTTCCAATTCCCCTCTCCTCTGACTAACTTCTACCCCCTAAAACAGGAGCGCCAGAGCTTTTTTTCCACTCAGTGGCACACCACACATACCAATCTCATTCTTTTAACACTAATAAATCTGATTGTTTTTACATTTCTGTTCTTCTACCTGTCAGGTGTCACAGCTGTATGATGTGGTGCAGAAGTGGGACGCCGTGTCCACTTCTATACCTCAGGTGGTGCAGAGGCTTGTTGCTGTGAAGGAGCTGCATGAGCAAGGTACGACCCATCAGATAAATAAATGAGTCAACTTGCTTTTGCTGTACGTTCTTTTATTTCACATGAAGAAAAAAATCTTTAACTGAGAGAAAAAACCTTGAAATGACACCCATGAGGGTTCAAGGAGAGAATGTATGTAGGTTAGCGGGGGAGGAGTTGGGGTGTTTTAGATTCCCCACAGATCAAAACGGGGAGTGAACTCTGATCACGTTTCAGGCTGCATCTGATATGCACTGGTTTGAAGGATTTGCATCCACTGTGGAAATTTCTGAGTGAAACAAAAGATTAAAACAAAGAGGAAATGAGATTCAAAGAGATAATGGAATCATACCAAACCGTGTCTTTTTAAAAAAAAACAACAGAGCAGAATAATCAAAACAGAATTAAATCAAATCTTTACAAAACATTTTTTTAAATGTTGGAGAGATGGAGATGTCTGATATTTTTATTCTGTAGCTCATGAAAGCAGAACTTTGGTATCAATAGATCGTATTGATAGTGATTTTCTGGGAGCTGAATGAGGTCATTTATCATCCTGCTTCTCTTTGCACCAATCGGTCACAGTTTGAAGCAAAAGTTTTCTTCACTCTGATGAATTTAGATAAACTGGTTTCCCCTCTACCGATAAAAGATTAAAGTACTTTTAACATTAGATTAAAACGTCTCTCATCCATTTGACAGCCATGCAGTTTGGCCAGCTGCTGACTCACCTGGACACGACTCAGCAGATGATCAACAACTCTCTGAAAGACAACAACACCCTGCTAACACAGGTAGGACCATCACATCCCTGGTGTGTTTTTATGAATGCTACTGTGTGAATCATCTACGTTGCACGCGTTTAAAGTTTTAACTGCATCCTTCGTGGCTTTCCTATTAGCTCCTGTCAGACCACAGAGATAACCCTAACTCTGATTCTTTCTCACTTTGGAGACGGAACTACAAATGTTCTGTAGCTGCAGCTCCAGAAACTATCCACAAATCTCCACCGGGCCGTACCCAGGTGCAGACAGATCCAGTGTGAGCTCAAACTTAGGAAATAACCAAAAGCTGAGATTTTAGAGATATCTTTAAAGGCTAAATTCAAAGTAAAACCATTTTTCTCTGCATCTGTAGCAGCGTCTTTTACAGAACCTCCGGTAATATATCTGGACAACATTTTAGCCGTTAGGCTGACAGTGTGGTTGTGTGTAAAACTTGAGCCTGCATTAATTTTTAATTTAACAAGACGTAAGTGTCAGGGCTACCTTCATTGTTCTAGATGTTATACTGTTACCAGTAAAGGCTGCTTTCTCAGTCCGCTGCAGCAAAGTTGAGAGGTTGTAGAGCCCGGAGCATCATACGGAAACTTCACAGCTAATTCAGTCTCCTGTTGAGTTCGAGCTATGATGTTTATGCAGATAAAACATCTGGCTGATGTCATTTCTGCTTTTTTAACTCCATATTAGAAAACTTAAAGGAGCAGTAAGAATTCTGCAGTGAAAAAATCACAAAACAGTCTAATGCCTCTATCATGTTGGCAGGAAGGTTGCATTGAAATAGATTTCATTCTCAGCCAGATGGGGGGTTGTCAGTTTTCTCCTTTCAAAAAAATGAGAGGGAGTAGTCACTGTTTACAATCTGTGAGCCTGAGTCTGCGCCGAGCCAACGCTACAGCTAACCGCTAACACACACACACACAGAGAGAAAAGGGGGCTGAGATGGTAGCAGATTCCCAGCTTGAATCATTGACCTGAATAGAAGAATCAAATTTTCTTCATTACACCCAGTCTGACCCTGAACTTTATAAGCATTCAGCTAGCGGTTAGCATTTTGATTGTATTCACCACTCTGGCCCATCCATTGGGTGGTTTTAATGTGGGAGTGATGCCGGTTTGAAAAAGTAATCCATCTATAACCTCATTCTGGCACTGGATTTTTTTGACCTGCTCCACGGCAGTCAGCTTTGTCTGGAGCCGACCCAGCACACCCACTAATGACTGATTGGCCGGCTGAAGTTCACGCCTACCTATAGAGGGCCTCTGATTGGTGGCTAGAATCAGCCAGCAGCAGCTTTCTGCATGCACGATTCATTACCAGTCTGGATGCAGTGGAGTAAGCATCTTCTCTGACTGCAGCTCGGATCCACGGCTCCAGCCGCGGCACCGGAAGCTGTGTGGTTCATATCAGAGTCTCCAAAAGCAACGCAGCTCACAGCCACTTTTATTTACTAATTTAAGGAGAACCCCGCGTCTTTTGCCCCGCCCACATGCTCGGAGACATCCGCGTTCCTGAGAAGGCTGCGTGAACCACAGACATCATGAGGAGCAAATAATCGGCACATTTTGTTTTTATGATCGTTCAAACCCCAGATTGTAATTGAGATTAATCGACCAGCCCTACATGATGTAGGACCTTTAAACTTGTTTTTTTTTTAATGTTGCACTCTGAAGCATTTGTGTCTCAGACCAGCCACTAAAGCTTAGCACTAAACTTTAACAACAAACAAAATGGAGCAGATATGTTGTAAATTGTCACAAAATAAACAAATAAACCCTCTTGAGCAGCAAACTGTCCCGTTTCTCCATTTTCAGAATAAGTAATGGATCTAGTTTAAAAAGCTGGAGCTTCTCTTTGTGCACATGCTAAGTGGCTAAATCCAAATCTGTTTTTTTAACTTTGTGCGCAACAAGCTAGAGGTGTTTTCTTCCTCTGACACATTTTATTGTCCCCATTGAGCTCCAGTTGTCTTCCTTCTACTTCATTCCTCTTGCTTTTCTGTCTCCTCAGGTCCAGCAGACGATGAAGGAGAACCTGGTGGCTATCGAGGAGAACTTTGCAGCACTTGACCAGAGGATGAAGAAGGTTTCTAAATAAACTATGGCGGCGTGTGAATCGGTCCAGGAGAGACTACAACATGGACAGTGAATATTTGGTTAGAGATCACAGCTGGAGGGGTGTGGGGTGTAGTGTTGTCCTCTCTCCCGCTCTTGACTTCTGCCTCAGCCTTTTTTCACTAAGCGGGACGTTAACGAGGTGGAATAACCAGAAGGAGACCAAATGTCCACCCTCATGTCCTCTTCCTTTCATTTGCATCAAGCTGACATCATTCGTTTGTAAATTTGAAACATGAATGCGGTGCCCTGTTGTGACGTTTTAGACTGGATTGTTTTTATTTTTACCCATATGAACGATTCTTCCTGTCCTTATGGAAATTCACACTAAAGGGTGTATTCTGTAACTTTCCCTAAATTAAACGAATCACATTTGGGTTGTTGGAGGATGCAACAAACATTAAACTGTTAAAACTGTTAGCTGTAGTAGCGGGGAAACGTCGGTGTGAGTTTCAGACTCGTGTTGTGGAAGGAAAGCTTGTAAATACGCCCGTCTCATCGTTTCCTCACACTCGGTCGCCTGTATCTATAATATTATGACAGACCAAACGCCACAGACAGACTTTTATTCTGCTTGCTCACTGCAGCTTTTCTGTTTATCTGTGGTCACCGATGCTGATCAATAAATCAAAGTGTGATACACTTGGCTCCTGTTGATACTCAGTCGAACATTACTTAATAAAATTGTTTAAAGCTGTCGATTTGTGATGTTTATGGTTCACAATTTAAGCCTGATTGTATTTAATTTACAAAAATACCACAAACAGGATTGTATAAGAGCAGGTGGTTCTATGTTTGTGTATTTGTAGCTTATAAATAAGAAAGTTTAGGTGTCTTAATTATTTATGACCACTGGGTGGCAGCATAGCACTAACCAAAAGGCATTTAACTCCTGGAATTGTTTTTATGATCACAATAAAAGTGGAAAAAACCAACTCTTCAGCCAGATTTATATTATATGCAATTACATTTTATTTCTATGCATTTATTTTAAATAGTTAAAATGATCAGTATTTGCTCTGGAAGCACAATGCAGGTCTATTTTTAGACTAGAAGACAAAACAGTGTTCTATAACCTGGCCTGTAATTGTTATGGATTTATGCTTCTGTCATAAACAAATACTGTTTGACTTAGAAATATCAGTGTAAACCCACGAAATGAGAAGATCGTTTTCAATGGAGTGGATGTTCTGATCCGCCGCCTCTCCCAGTCAATTATTGAGAAGCTCTCGATGTTTCTGAGGTCAAGCTCAGATATCCCTTTTGCATCATCAGGGTTATGAAAAGCAATAAAACAAAAAGCTGGCTCATGTTCAACGTCAGGTGATGGGATTAGTGACAAAGGCCAGCGGATAACAGCAGCAGGGTGAGGATCAGGTTGCCTGGGCGCGTTATCCAGACACCACAGCACCTGAGAGTTAAGGAACGCCGTGGCAAGCTGTCGGATTGATCAATCAACGAGCTTCCTTTTGCTATTATACTTTGATCTTAATTTAGGACTAAATTAAAAATAAAATACTTTTTTTTTAATTAGTGTCCCATTAATGTTGAGAAGTGCCGAGTCTGGGCTTTAGCTTTCCTCAGCATGTGGCTCAGAAACGAAGGTCCTGCTGAAAAAGACGAATGTAAATCACAGGGAATCAGATCCAAGGGAATGCCCCAGATGAGCACAGAGTCGGATCATTAACGTATATCGTGTTATACTGCATTTATCCTCCTATTTTAGGAGCAGAGGACTGGGTCAGCACCGCTCCATCTGTTAAAGCTCATTTAGAAACAAAAGCAGACCTAAAAGACAGTGAAACACTTAAAAAAGGTCTGAATCTGAAAATAATTCTAATATATTTTAAAAAGAATTAGTTTTATTTAAACTAACTGACATGTAGAACCACCGCCCTATTATTACTCAGGACAAAGAAAATATTTAAGACGGCTGATGAGACGGAGAGCTGCTGCTGAAACGAGGAACGATGAAAATGTTGGAAGAACCAGGATCGTGTGTGTGTGTGTGTTTCACTGCCAGGATACACACCTGTTCAGACAGGTATTTAATGTTTAACGGCCCACTGTGTCTTGTCTTTTTCTTCATGTTTTTACCTCTGACACACACCAGAATGAAGAAATCACGCCACTTTCAAATAACATCTCGTGATGCTCTGAAGGATTTTAATATAAATGACTAAATCTAAACACGACAGCTGCTCTAAATCATTTTTAAGAGCAAATTAAAGCTAAAAAAATATAAAACACACTTATTGAATTTTTTAACAGATTTTAAATATACAAACAATAACAGCTGCAACACGGGGAAAGAAATTCCTGTCGCAAATGTGGAACTTTAAAAACAAAAGCGGGAAAAAAATAAAATAAATAAGAGCTGATGTCAGAAATGAGAAATCACACAAAGGAACTCGGCATCAGTTCAGTCAGTCAGATTTTCCTGAATGGGTTCAGACAGGTGAGGAGCCTGTTGTGAGGCAGAAAGACGGGCAAAAGAGGTGGGCAGGCGTAAGCAGAGGGAAACGGGGTGAGCGGCCCAGAGTCGCGGGGCAGAATCATGCTGGTAGCGAATGAAAAGAGGGAAGACGGAGCAGCCAGGGTGAAGATACGTGAGGCTCACACTAAACCGGGTTTTAACTAACTAACAAGATTGTCTGTAAAGTCGTCCCAAAGCTTCAAACACAACAAGGTCAACAACTTAGCTGTTAAACCTGGAAGGTGTGACTGGATGGATGAGTTGTCGCCGGTAAGAAAGTTAAAGTGGATGTTGGATGTCTCTAAAAAAAAAGTATAAAGCCCACAAAAACAAATCACTGTTGGTAAAAATCTGTCTGCAAAACGTCCCATTTGTGTTGCCCTAAATTCTCTGAAAGCGCCGTCTCGGGACCACGAGTTCTAAAAATGACATTTCAACTAAAAATCTGTGGATTTTACTGAGTTTGCGGCACGAGAAAAAAAAGTTTAAACACGAAGCTAAAAGGGCAAAAACAACAAGATGGATTTAATGTGTCGCTTACAGCTGTATCAGTTGGTCTCAGTTCAGAGAGAAGGATTCCGACAGCTGGTGTGTGTGTGTGTGTGTGTGTGTGTGTAGGAACTGGGTGTGGAGCCTTGACCAAGGGCACTGGGCAGAAAACGGGGACGTGGTGGTGGTGTGGCTGGAAATTCCCCAGACTCTTTCTGTCAGTAAAACAATAGAAATCATTAATCAGGATCTGATTTTATCATCTCATCAAACATCAACTCACATCACTGTTAATCATTTCTCCTTTTTTAAAATTCTTGACGGCTAAAACTCTAACAAAATCACGTTTTGAAGTCGCAGCACGTAAAACACAAAGTGGACGGGAAGAGAAATTCCACTGAAGTCCGAATAGTTCTCTTCCTTTATTTTATAACTAAAATATATGAACACAATATTATGTCATGTCTGATTAAATTATCTGCCATTATCAGTCTGCTTTTTGTTACGTTAAAAGCCACCATTGTGTGGTGATCATGACAGGCACATCAGTAAAACAATGAAAGACAAACACATGAGGAACATATTATATCTCACATCCCCAAATATGATCAACCACATGCTGTTTCACACGGACAGAATAGTTAGGAACACGTGTTTACATTATCAGAGAGGGAAATAAGTGGAATTAAATAAAACTATAGAAAATAAATATATATAATATATATCTATAATTCATTTATTTTTGCTTGACAAATTTAAGAGGGAGAAATAAATAAATTAGAACCAAGTTGCCCATAAAGCAAGTTTTAAAGTAAAGGAAGCATAGGTTGTAAACAGTGTTTTCTAATGACACAACGGGACTGACAAAACAAACAGACGGCCGGGGCGGAGAGGGAGGGCTGTGGAGAAAGTATGCTGAACTACTCGGCAACAGCCACTCAAGTCGTGACGTGTTCACGGTGCTTCCTGCAGCGCTTTAACCCGGGTCCTAGAGACAGGATTTGAGCTTTCTATTCGCTACTTGACGCTGTTGCTATGGGGCTGTGCATGTTGAGCCGTGCACGTTTTACGGTGCGTGGAAAAAAAAAGTGTGTGTGCGTGTGTGTTTCTGTGTGTGCGCGCGCGCAGAGTTTGGGATTAGGGCAGAAAGTGTCAGGAGCGGGCTGAAGAGCCACCCATCAAACGTGTAACATGACGAAACTTGATTTTATTCTGTCACTTTCTTTTCTTGTTTACCTCCAACAGCTCGACTGTCTTTGGATATTAATAGCTTTGTGTGTGTCTGAGAGAGTGACCTTGTTGAACTTTGTGGTTTAACCTCCCATGTCCTGCACTTTGATTAATAATAAGTGTGTTTATAAAACTCATTTATGTGGAGAAAACAAGTTTTCATAAATCCATACAAACTCAATTTTAAGTGTAAATTAATCTGCTTTATAATAAACAAAAATGTTATATATTTTTAAGGCTGCAGTGTGATTGTTTTGTTTATGAAAATGTTAGAAAACTATAGATTTGTTGTGAGGCTGATCATTTTTTCACAAACATTCTTATAAATTCATCAGATTTATTTCAGAAAAAGCATAAACAAATCGATCATTACTGATAAAGTAACAGTCGCGTAAGTCGGAGAAATATTGAATAAAAGTTTCTATCACTGGGTAATGAATTCTACTGAGTTTCATCATCTGCTGAAAATAAAAGCATCGCATTAAAGAGAAGGGGCAGTCTGCTGCTGGCTCACACCCAGCGTCTCCTGCTCGCGCCACAGCTCGCGCCAGACTGGGGCGTGTGTTTTGATGTCTCGCGGAGCTGCAGTGATAGAGCGCGCGGTATGAAATGTCTGAGACCGAAATGCGCGTTTTCTGAACGTCTGAGACACATTATAAATACTACTTACCAATAAACTGGCAAAACCTCTCTAGAAACGCGATGTTTTGAAGCAGGGATAAAAAGGGGGTTATATTTATGGAAAGCCGATTTATCATATAATTACAAAGGATTTTTTTTCAAAGCAAACATTTATTTATTAAATTATTCCTAGTCACGATTTGAGCTAACCTGAATGTCATTTACTCCTATCCGCAATCAAAATTTTCAATATCGCAAATGTCAATTTTGCTACGACAAATAATGTTGCGTTTCGTCAGCTCCAGATATCCAATTGTGGATATCCGACATGTTTTTTGCGTGCAGAAAACCTTTCTTCTGGAGAGCCGATACACTCATTTTGGCTGTTGCAAAAATAATCAATACTGTATTGTCTGTGCCATTGGCCACTTACAAATATAAGATATTTTGCATATATTAAATTCAATTTTTATATGAGGTTTTAAACTTTGACATGGTTTAGAAAAAAGTTTTTTTTATTGTGTCAAGCCAGAATATAATTTTGATCATGAAAATTGTTTATATTGCAAAAAGGTATCGTTTTATTATATGTTACAACGGCCTGCCATATCGGTTTATTTCTTTTCCCTCGGAATGTCGCGCTTTGATAAAGCCCGTGTGATGCTTACAGTGACTAACTTTAGGAAAACATCTTAAACAAAAGTCAAGCGAAAACAAGAAGATGGGGGTGGCAACCTAATTAATAAACACGTCACGACCAGGCGAGCGCTAAATTGATTGGCTATATCACTTTTGTTTTTGTAACGAAATAAAAAAAATATTTGGTGAAAAAAATCGATTCAGCTTTTCTGTTCCGGAAAAAAAGAAAACAATTCTTCGACATTAGATATCCATGCATATATGTATATTTTTAGATTTTTGTTAGAGCCAACAGTGTTTAATAAAACATGTTCTGATTCTGCTGGTGTTATCCCCAGCTAGAAATTGGTTGCCAAGCATTGCATCATTCCTTTCATGTGACTCCCATACGCCCCAAATTCGTCCTGGCCGTCTTATGACTGCATCACAACTGCTGCTCGTACAAACTATACAGGCTGGAGTAACAACCAGCTGTTTTGACTTCAAACCCCGCCCACTAGTCATTCCCAGCCAGCTAATTGGATGTCGCCAAGGGAAAGATCTTAACTCCGCTCTTCTGATTGGACCAGGTCAACGTCACTCGTGCTCACTCACGATAGGTTGTAGTAAAACCGACTTCTCATGCATAGTTAGGTTGGCCTCTTCCTCCATATAAACACCGCCGGGAGTTTCCGTAAAATCACATTCAGCTGTCAAGACTGAACAATGGTTAACATGAGCTATCATCAATTTTTACTAAAATATCTACATTCAACTTCAAGACAGTCGAGAAGGCGAGCGAATAAAAGAAAAAGGGTAAGAGAGTGTTCATATGAATGGTTGTGGTTGTGAGTTGCTCGATCTTTTTCGGTGTTTTGTGAACTTCGGTGGAAAGAAAAAGATCGTGGATGTTTTTGGCAGATTTCCCAGCACCGTTTTTAGAACAGCAGTTGTTTAAATCAATCATAATCCACGCTATGTTGTTTTTATGTGTTGTCTGCGTTGTTTGTCAAGCTGTCAAGCTAGCTTAGAAGTTGTTTTGGCTTTTGAGCACGAAAAAGACTCCGTCAAATACTGAAAATAACACTTTTCAGTCATAGTTGGACTTTTTTTAGTCTACGCAGTTAACGTCACACTGTGTTAATGACGTTAATAACTGGGAAGTGTAGTGGGTGTTATTTTTGTCTGCTGATTTGTGTAACTACCTCGTTGTAACGGGTTTGAAGTGATCATTCATTTTAGTTTTTCTCAGTCCACTCTTTTTCATTTTCCTTGTTTCGCCCATTCCTCCTGCTGGACTCACATTTCCATGACGTAATTGTGTTGGCTTACAGCTGACATGTTTCTCAACTAAAATCGGAGAAAAAAAAATATCCTTTTATTTTGGAAAATTATTTATTTCAGTTATCCAACAAAAGTGTTGAATCTTAACACTCAAGGAAAATTGAACAAATTAAATAAAAAATGAGGGCTTTTTTCGTTGAATCAGAAATGAAAATTCCCAAATGTAGTTTTTGAATGAGATGTTCTGATTATTTTATTTTGAAATCAAAGCAGAAACTACTTTCCCACGTTCATCATAAGCATGTCAGGTTTGAGCTTTTGTGTCGCTGTGGCTGCTGATGTTTTCCAGTCTGAGTAAAGGAAAATGGAAACAAACAAAAAGGCAGACCATCACGGATTCATGTGCTTCCTTGTCTTTTAACCACTTGTTTATCGACCTGAAACCTGTCTGTGTGAGCCGTAAAAAGCAGGGGGCGCAGTGGAGAGCATTCTGCTCTTTGTTTACAATAATTATGTTGCGGGAATTATTTTTTCCCGTTATTTGTTTGTTATCTTACAGTATTTTTATATATTTTTGAACAATATTTTTCTTATTTCCATTTATTCTCATAAATAGACCATTTCAAGCATCTTTTGTTTTCCGTCCAAGCTTCCTCTATATTTGCTCAAATCATCAGTTTCCATTCTGAAACATCAGCAAATTTCCTTTATCTAATTTAATAATTAAAACATTTTATAATATTAATAACCTGCTTTATTTTTTTTCTTTCAGAATTATTGGGACAATTTATCTCCAACAAATTGTCAGACTTGATTAACGGAGACTTTCTGAAGGTAATTTGGTTTCTTATACTCTTTTCATTTTTAGTGACGTTTTCATATTTTTTGTACACATGAACGATTTTGTCCAGTTGAAGCTTTACTGTTTATTTGTGCAGTTATGTCCCACTTTAGTGTCACTCGTTTTCCATGTAGCTATTTGATGAATTGCACAACATGCTGTGATTTGGTCGAGTATGTTTTGTCCTAAAATAAATCAACTTGACACAAACCACTAATGTAAATAAAATATTTGTACTTTCAGCTTTCCTAATTAAACCAATTGCAGAACAGTGATTAGATTGGAAGAGGTGGAGCTATTTTTGACGTGTCAGTTATACATCGTGCAGCTGCTTTGCTCTTTCCTTTCATCGTTTTTGTGTCCTAACCCCCTCTGGTTCTGATGACTGCTCCCGCCCTCAGGTCCAGTTTAAACTGTGTGGCCGAGTATCTGTGTGTTGCGACTGATTGGCGAGATGACTGCCGAGTGGCTACACCTGCCCCCGCCGTACCCCCCTGGTGTAGGGCCGTTATATGGTGCAGAGTTGGAGGCGTGGTATGAGGACCTGCAGGATATTCTGGGCTCTGATTCGGGAGGGGCAAAACTGGCACGTGCCCCCACATGCACCGAGGTCAGTAGTTTGAATCTAAACTGATCCAAACTCTGTGATTCATTTATTTTGTTTGGAGGTTAAAACAGAATCACCTCATTAACGACAGGGGAGGGTAATAATTGACATCTCCTCTTTATGATTTTAGAAGGAGCCTGAGTTTCTGGATGTTCTGGAGAGTTGTTCTCTGACGTGGCTGACTGATGGAAACCAGACGTGGACTGAAGGTGTCCAGAGGACAACGGAGGCACTCCATACCACCCAGCCCCTGCATCACTCCTCATCATCATCGTCGTCCTCGTCATCATCCTCCTCCTGCATGAGTCCAGCTGTTGCGGAGGAGAGGCAGGTGGAGGCTGAGAGAAGTGGGGGTAGTTCGACAGGAGGTGGCAGCGACTTGCTGCCTCCAGAATTCTTTGAGTTGCTGAGTGAAGGAGGAGTAGGACTGGTGGATCAAAGCGGAGCAGTAATCAGCGGTAGCTATTATTATCATCAGCACCATCATTCTAACAACGTCCATCCTGCATCTCCTTCAGCCAGTGAGGAGGAACTGCCCTGTGTCCCAGATTCACCCTCCTGCTCCTCTTCAGCTTCCCAGTCTCCATCTCAAAATTGTTCTCCTCCCTCCTCGCCCGTCTCCTCTCCCTCTGTTTATTCCTCTTCCCGTTTGGGAAAACGTAAGAGGACCACCAGCGAGAGGGCTAACAGTGCCTTGTCCTCATTCTCCACCTCCACACAGCGCACACAATACTCCTCTACCAAAAAGAGTCGCAAAGAACGAGAACAGGAGAACGAAAGGAAAGTCCAAGAGTTGACGGAGCAGAATGAGCGTCTGAAAGCAGAGATTGAAAGGCTGGGAGAAGAGGTCCAGAGGACACGGAGAGCTCTGATTGAGAGGCTGGTCAACACCAGGAAATGATGAGGAAAAGATGCACAGAATGAGATTAAAAAAGATAACGGGTCCTACAGATTTGGAATAAGCAGTGGTGGGAAAGTCAAATGCAGTGGTCATGAAATGCATGATAAAAGAATGGAAACCAAAGATATTTTTATATGTGGGAGGGTTTTAGGAAGAGACGAGCACAGAAGGCACAAAGAAAGCAATGAAAGTCAAGACGAGAAAAGGTTCAGAGAAAGAAGGGCTGCAACAGCAGTGCGGCAAAGAAAAGGACACAGCATGTGTGAAGAAGAAAAGAAAGCTTGAAATGCAAATCGTGCAGCAGATTAATGAATGTCATTTAGAGGAATGAAAAAATGGGTTCAATCAAACGAGATGGAACAACACAACAATCAAACGTTGGTTGATCTGTGTGTGTGTGTGTGCCACAAAGGAGCTTTAGTTAGAAAATTCACTGTCGTCTATTCCCACCATTTTGCAATAAATTGTAACTCCTTCCTTAAGGGCTACAATCTGGCTAGCAGAGATTATTTGCCCCAATTTCTGGAGAGTTGTGGAGCTCAGGAAATGTTTGAAAGTGCCCAGTTCAGTGTGAGTATGAGAGATCGTTTTGTTTTTGTTCACCTTAAAGACAAATCCTGCCTTTTTTAAGTTTTCTTGGCTTGTGTGTTTGTATTTAGATAAAGAAAGTAATCCGGCTATACTTTTGAAGCTGACCTTTTCTATTCTTTTCGGGAATCTGCGGCAGAATTGTTTCTACCCTGATTTACTATTTTTCTATAAAAACTGTAATATATATATACAGTTGTACTGTAATGGCTTGTACTGTAAGATCCCAGCATACTGTTATTTTCTCATTGTAGTCTCTTTTGATTTTGGGTCAAATAATATGCATGGCTTTTATTACTGATGGCATCCAAATCATGTATTTTATCATTTTATTCATCGTAATTACAACTTTGCAATAAAACGCTGTATAAAAACAGAAAGTGAGTCTGGATATTTTTAATAGAAAAAGCAGAATTCAAAGGAAGCGAGGTGAAAACAAGATTTTTTTTTTCTTCCACTAAACACAAACAGTTTATAGATCCAAAAAGGGTATTTAAAGCCAAACATATTTTCCGGCGGATATAAAATGTGGAACACATCTTCCAACGCTAATATCGTATGCTGACTTTATCACAGGGAGAGTATAAAATCAGTTTCTTTTGGTGTGGGGATTTGGACAAATCCCTCCATTCTGTAGCTGTATTCATTTGACTGTCTCTTTGTGTGTTTTCATTTCCCCGTCGGCCAATCCAGCATTTCATTAGTCCTCGGTGCCAACACCACATTGTCTTAGATCCTGTCACGGCTTTGCCTTAAGCTAATGCCCTCATCTCTTAGTGAACATCTTGCTCCCGTTCTCTGCTATCGTACCTCGAACCGTTCTACTCCTTCCTCTGACTAACCTGAACCTTTGCTTTCCCTGCCTCACTTCTTCTTGCCCTTCTGAGGAGCGGGTTCCGGGTTCTTCCCCTCGGCAAGAGCCAGTTGTCTCTTAAGGTCCAGAAGTTTGGACACCTCAGCTGTGACCACGTCCTTCTCTGCCTTCTGGGCTTTAAGAGCTCGAACCTTTTCTCCCTGTGGGGATTTAGGAAAAAAAAACATATTGGTGTTGAATTAAAGACAAGGCGTGTAATCCATTATGAAATACCAAATAATTCACTAAGCTGGAAACACGTGGGTGTTTAATTGAGAGTTTCTGGCTGCATTTGTAAAAAAAAAAATTAGGAATAAAATATATATATATAATGTTTAACTATAAAACTGGAAAATAATATAATTTTTAGTAAATATTTTTATTTATCCAATAAATGTAAACCGACACAAAACGGATTTCTAAACTGAAGATCACTCGTAGATTTTAAATGTAATTATGTCTCTTATAGGTTACTGCGCGGTCGGTTATATAAAGACTTTTTTGTATTTCCTGTAAGATTTTATAATAAAAAAAACTATTCGGTAACACTTTACAATAAGGATCCCTTTATTAATGTTACTTAGTGCATTATTAAGCATTAATAAACAAAAGATCCCTTTATTAACGTTCCGATATTAACTATGGACAAAGGACCGGTGAGAGGTGTCTGCTTAGTAATGTATTACTTAATATTAACATTATTATTAAGCAGTTAATACTCTAATAGTTTATTAATGCTTAATAATGCACTAAATAACGTAAATGAAGGGACCCTTATTGTAAAGTGTTACCAATAATTCTTTTAATTGTGCAGCTACATTTTAATTTGAAGGATCAGTGATGTGTCGGTGCCACCGAGCGCTCTAACCTGCTCAGCCACAGCTTTTGTCAGCTGCTTGGCTTTCTCCGGGTCCTCTCCAACCACCACCTTCACCTCAACACCAGCAGCAGGAGCAGTAGGAGCTGCAGGAGCAGGCTGAGCGCTGACGGAGCTCTGAGCTGGTTTCTGAAGGAGTAAAGGAGTGAAAAATCTCATCAAGCCTTCTGACGGCTGGCTCTACTCGCTTTATTTTAGACAATTACACTCAAAATGCAAAACATCAACGGGAATTTATGAATCAGTGCACGTGAATGAACAATGAGTCACACTGGGATGAGTGAAAATCCAACACATAAAGACGTTAAATTGGCTGCGAGTGTTAGTGAGGGCGTTGGGTAATCAGCGCTGACAGCAGCGCGAGCGCGGACTGACTCTTCACAAACAAACGTCACTCAATACCTTCGTATTAGATGCTTCGTCTTCAGGCTGGAGGCAAGAAGGTTTAGAGGGATTATTTTTATTTATCTGACGGATGCTTCATACATAATTTACACATCTGCTCTGCATTTTGCTCAACATCATGTAGAAGAACTGACACTTGAGTTTGAAGCTGATTTTAATGCATAATGACAGTCTGAGTCCTCTGAACAGTGATGCATTATAATCTTTATTCTTCATAAACGGTGAATTT
Source organism: Aphyosemion australe (assembly GCA_006937985.1). Lineage (NCBI taxonomy): Eukaryota > Metazoa > Chordata > Actinopteri > Cyprinodontiformes > Nothobranchiidae > Aphyosemion > Aphyosemion australe. The sequence continues at coordinate 179,597 of SSNS01000536.1, read as the reverse complement.
ACGTCAATACGCGACCCGACTGAACCTATGTGTGGACCATTAGAGATTATGAACATCAAATACCTGCTGTCCACCAAATCTCTTCTTCAAAGCTTCAATCTGGTCCGCCTCCAGTTTCTGGAATAATGGACTGACCTGGGAATAAAAAGGCAATTAAAGTGAAAAGTATATATACATTTAAGAATGACTGATAATCTAAAAGCCTCTATTATACTTGGGTTAAATCAGCTATTAAAGGTTAAAATTGGACTCAAATGCTACAGATTATGCAAGGAATGATGACAAATGTGAAAGTTTTGGTCACTTTCATATAAAACATGAAGAAACACAGCTCCCTTGTGCGTGAGCTTTGTAAGATTTTGACTGATGGAGTGTCCTGCTCCTTGTCTACAGCCTGCAGAAGCCAGTCGTGCTGTTTGAATGTAGCGCAGGCAAGCTGCTGCACAGACAAGTCACCACAATTAGACCTGAAGGGACAAGTGGCCTGGGAGAAACTCGCCGTTTGCTGGAAGGCTGAGACCTCCTCATCTTGTTATTCATGTGTGTGTGCGTTCAGAAAACTGCAATGCCTTCAACAGGACTGAAATACTGACAGACTGTTGCGTTCTCGTTGTGTCACCCAGCTTCCAAACACCGGCGGTTTGTGTGTCTGCAAAGGTGCGACTAATGCATCTTAGATGTGGAGGTCATACTCACGGTGCCGATGCGGTGACCTGCACTCAGAGCACACACAAAGGTGCCGGTGCCTTGCAACATGGTGCCGATACAAGACTGAGGAGCGTTGAGTTGATCCCTGATGGTTTGGCTGACCGATGGCATGTAAGGAAAAAGCATGACTGACAGCAAGCAGGCGATGTTTACAGAAACGCCAGTCACGGTGCCAGCGCGCTGCCTGGAAACGACAAATAAGTCATATCAGCTGTCAGAGACGCCGTGGATGCACAGCAAATAAAATGTTCCTGTTAAAGATTAATGATGGTGAAGAAACAAGTGGTTCTGATGACGTGCTGCCCACATTCTCCTACTGATTGTGGAAACTGATCTAGCCCGTCTCACCTGTCCGACTCTCCTCCTTTAATCTTCCTCCAGGGTTCATTCACCTGAATGTACTGGTTGCCGTGACGAGAAATGTTCAGGATGTGTTTCAGGGCATCGCGGATTCTAAAATAATAATAATAAACCAGAAGTGATAATTTAACAGAAAAAGGAGTGTAAAAACTAAACCAAACCACATTTCTGTCTAAAGCCAACATCCCGTCTCTGCAGATGTCGGCGGCTCTTACTTGACTTTGTCCATCAGCTGGATGTACTGCTGCAGTTCCCAGCCCACCAGAGCCAGGAGCTTCTTTTCCTCTCGCTGCAGATCCATCACCGGCACACATCCCTCAAAGAACTTGGTAACAAACATACCAGCTCTGAAAGGGAGAAAAAAAAAAAAATGGGTTCAAACAAAAAAGAAATGATACACTTTGTTCATAAATGATTAACAATGGTGTGATGCAAACTAACACACATGTAAGGAATAATATCCCTCAATTTCTGATGCCAAACTGTCATCTGAAGGTTTTCACTAAATAGCTATAAGATGAAACTGCAGCTCTAATTTCTCTAAAATCAACTATAAAATATAAATTTGTCGTCAGAAACGAAGTTCTGGCTCAGAAACTGGATCCAGGGAAGGTCAGGATTTCTTTTCTGAAGCAGAATTGTTTCCACCTAAGGCTGAATGCAATTTACAAGATATTTTTGAACCAATTAGGCATCAGCGTCGCTGCCCGAGACCAAGTTTGAAGATCAAGGTACTTTGGAGGGAAAAAAGCCGCTCAGAAACATCTTTGATGTGGGATTTAATCCTGATCTTTTAAAAATCATTTGAGGCAATGTAATTGGGGCTAAATTACACCATCCCAAACAAATTTAGAAATCTAGGGTGAGCGTCTTGTAATAGTTAGTGACTTTTTCCAAGGAGTACAACAATTTGAGAACTAAGTTGTTAATTAGAGTTGATGACGGTGTTGCTTTGCATTCCCGAGTGAAAACATGAAGAAAGTGGGAGCAACACGAGGTGGATTGCGCAACATTTCATTTCTCTGATGACTTGTATGAACGAGCAGAATAAAACCCACCAAGTCATAAATCAGGGAACAAAAATAATCTGGGTTACAACCAAAACGAGGGATTAGTTCACTGAGGAAACTCATATTCTGACTTAATAAACTGAGACCAGCACCGACCTGTTGATGAAGTTTCCCAGATTATTGAGCAGCTCTGAGTTGTTCTTCATAGCCATGTCAGCCCAGGAGAAAGCTGAATCTTGTCCCTCTGGGCGGACATACAGCAGGTAGAACCGCCACACGTCCGATGGGATGCCCGTGTCCTTCGCCATGTCACCAAACACACCCACGCCACGGCTCTTGGAGAACTTTGTGTCCTCGTAATTCAGATATTCTGAATGGAAATTTTACAGATCAGGTCACTGACCAAATCCAAACACTCATCAGAAACACACTTTTATCAATTCAGATACAAATCAGTCAGTTTTCTCTGCTTTTAAACTCAACCAAGCATCTAGCGTGAACCCCAGACCCGGCTAAATAATGAATCACCCTTATAAACATAACAAGTGCTAACCGGTGGCAACCAGGTGATTGACCAGAGTGTAGTTGTCCTGGGCTCCCAGTAGGGAGCAGGGGAACACCACGCTGTGAAATGGCACGTTGTCTTTGGCCATAAAGTTGTACAGCTCCACCTGGTGGCAGAAACACAACACAGCACTGTGAGGATGACATCATATTAGATCATCGTGAGATCATCCAGTTCAAAGAGGCTTTATCTGCTCCCCCCAACTCCCCCCACTCCTCTTCTCCCTGCAAACACGCGGCATCACACACTCATAAGAGGGGCTCAATCCTGGGGTTTTACATGGAGGGGGATGAGATGAGTCAGAGAGGATTATGAAAGAGCAAATCAGACTTCTGAGCCATCAGGTTTCAGGTCAGTTGACTTGTTATGTGTACACAATCATGCTTGACAATTAGCAGCTGCTTCCTGTTTGGAGTTTTCCACTGGATGTGTGGGTGAGTGGTGTGCTTCAAATACCAAGCTCAAGTCTGAATGACATAATGTCAAACTGGTTCTCTTTTTAAGTAAAGCTGGAAATAGCATCACTTTTAATATTATTTAATATTTGGATTAAATAGGTCAAGCTTTAAAAATAAATCAGATGTGCCATTTATGAAAAAGGAGGATCTGGTACCTGCTGAGGATTCTTCCACCACTTTTCCCATTCATCGGTGTAATTGGCAGTAATGGACAGATAACCAATGGGGGCATCAAACCACACATAGAAGACCTGCAGGAAGAAGAAGGCCACACTGATGTGTTTTATTACAGAAATGAACAGTAGATTACATTACAAAGGAAACATTTGGAAAATCCTAAAGGCATGCAACGACCTAAATATCAAGTTAGACTTCAGGAAGACGGTTTCTGAGCTGTGTGCTGAAGTCTTGAGTTCAAGTTTAAGGAACTAAAACAAAATTTTGTTCATTTAATTGTGCAGAAAAGAAAACAAGCAAATGCAACAAATGCAGAGTCTGTAGTGTGTGCATAAGTGACCAGCTCACACCTTCTCCTTGAAGTCAGGGTGAGGTACTGGTGTGCCCCACTGCAGGTCCCTGGTGATGCAACGAGGTTTGAGTCCATCTCTGATCCAGGATCGAGTGATCTGCTTGGCGTTTAATGTCCAGTCCCCTGTGCTGGTTGATTTCTCCAAAAACTGCTCCAACTGACTTTCTAGCTGCACAAGAAAAAGAAACAAAGAAAAAAAAACTGAATAATTTACTTGCAAAAGCAACTAGTCACTGAAGCACATCTTTAGAAAGAGTAAGGCTGTCTATAAAATAACACAGCCTTCAAGCTGCTCGGTCTTTGAATGCAAACTTGAACTTGTAAACGGAATTACTCAGTCGTCAAATGAGCACCCAGTAGCTGCAGAGCAGACAAAAAACAGGCAGCGTGGTGAAGCTTACTTTTGGCAGGTCCAGGAAAAGATGTTTGGAGGAGCGGATTATTGGAGTCTGCCTGCAGATCTTACACTGAGGTTCCTGCAGGCAACAACAGCAAATAAAAAGATCCTTTAGATGAAATGAAAACGTGAAACGACTATAATCTCCTCTATTCTGAACTGCCACCATACCTGGGTGGAGTTTTAGTACACTAATTATCATAGGAGCTATATTGTCTGGGGCACTTTGCCCCTGGTAGCATCTCCTATGGCAAATTGAACTGTCATGGCCATTGAAAGACAGTTCCAGAGTACTTGGCCTGGTCTGGATGATTCCTAGGATTCCACCTTGGAGCCAGGCCAGGGGTTGGGGCAAGGGAAGATCAGATGGAAAGGGACAAAGGTCATGTAGACTTGGTCGGCTGAGATGAGGGTCAGAACCTCCAAATCCGAGGACAGAAAAAGGGCTGATTGGCAAATCTGGGTCAGGGGAGAGGTCCCACCACCAGGGTGGGTGTTAAAGTATGTCAGGGTCTTCAAGAGGAAAGAAGAGTAGCATCTGCAGTGACGCGGACAACAAACCAGTAACAGCAAAGCTCCCAAGTTACTGGGTGATCTACATTCCAACACTCACGTATGGTCATGAGATTTAGGTAATGACAAAGAATGGCATCGCCAGTACAAGCGCTTGAAATAAGTTTCCTCTGCAGGGTGGTCAGGTTCAGCCATAGAGATGGGATGAGGAGCTCGAACATCCAGGAGGGACTCGAAGTAGAAACCCAGAAAAGCGGGATTGACATAACATATCATTAATATAAATTTTAAAAAGATAAAACTGCCAAGACATCATTATACTGGTCTGTTACAGGACCAGATTTAAAATCTTGGTGTTTGTGTTTAAGTCACTCCAGGGCAGTGCCCCCTCCTGTATACCAGCCCTTTTGCAGAGGTAATGCTCCTGCTCATTTCCTATGGAACTGGAGCTGCTGATTATCCTCCCCATCTAGACAAAAGTCCAGAGGGGATCGAGCTGTTAGCGCCTAAGCTATGGAACCCATTTCCAATGAGTGTCGAACAAGCTCTGTTGCTCCAGAGTTTTAAAGTTTGCCTGAAAACCAACTTTTACTGTTTAGAATTTCCAGACTGCGTGATGGTTATCCTGTGGGTGTGATTTTGTTGATTCTGTTAATTTCATGTGATTTTATTGTATTTTTTACTTCTTTTTTAACTTTGCTATTGACTTTATACCTTATCTAGATCAGTAGGTACTACATTTTACTGTGATTTTTAATCCACTGATGCTGTGTTCATTACTTTAGTCATCCTTGGCCGGTGCGTTAAAGTGCTAAATAAATAAAAAGATGATGATTTTACAAATTAGGTTTTTGCTTTTGACTTGATTGCATGTTGTTCTAAAACGGTTTTTCTTATACTTTTCATTTTGAATGTACATTAAATGTGTCCTCCCTTTTTAGTTTACCTTATTTTGACCCTAAATCTAAAGTCTCCCAGAAGAACAACGTGCTCCACCTCACTCACCCTGAGCTCCACAGCATTAATGAGGCGCCCACACTTGTCACATTGATCTCCACGAGCTTCTGGATAGCTGCAGTGGGGACACGTGCCTTCCACGAAGCGATCCGCCAGGAAACGCTGACAGTTTTCACAGCGTAGCTGTTCTACTGTGTCTTCTATGAGGAACCCGTTTTTATGGAGTCTCCAGAAGATATCCTGAGCTATTCTGAAAACAGACACAAAGAGGTGGATGTTAGAGTGTAAAGGAAATTTGGCTTCATGTTAGAAACTGTGCCAGTACAATGACAGCTAACTGGTTTGTGGATTAGTCAGTCGTAATGGTAACAAAAGTTTAGCCTTTCAGCTCAGTATTATGCCACTACTATTACTTCCTGTTGTTGGGAAGAAAATTAGGTAAATATTCCAGTTGAATTGGAAAGAATACACAGCGGCATACTCAAGAGAAAACAGCTCAAGTTATTGATTGTGGCAAAAATACAAGTAGATGAGTATGAAAACGGAGTTGTTGGCTGTTAAATCTAAAATCTAAACCACGTAGCACTTCTCCTGAATCAAGTTTAAAGTCTTTAATCTGAGGGCTGTTTTTATTTCTCAAAGAACATGGTGTTGCAGTTTGGCGTTTGATTCCTTTCAAGTTGGCCTATATCAAAGCAAAGGCCCCAAAACAAGAGTTTCTACCTCTGAAATCATTTTCAACACACAAGCACGAGGATTTAGGGCTAATCTTTACCGAAGAACAATTTCCCATTTAAGTGATCTTTGACAAATACCATATTTCTGTTATCTAAATACCATAACAACCTAATAATAAGAAACGATTTAGTATCATTTCCTAAACTGTTAAAGCTGCAATAGCAAATCTACAAAACAAGCTAGCTTTTAAACACAAACACGGTCACGGAACTCTCACCCCTCCCGTCGGCTATCGTCCTGAGGCCACGTCCACCAGATACCGTAACCCGTACTGCCCGAGTAAACGAGGGAACGCTAAACACCAGTCGCCGTTTTTTAGGTCCCCACGTCTTTTGTTGTCCGTGACTTCAAATGGTGTTTTTCTATTTGGGACTCTGGTAGTTTGTCCTAACACCGGTGCACCATTTCCAGGAACTAGAAGTGAGCAACATCACAGCTGAGCTTCAGACAGCAGGTTTTGGAGTCTTATTTCCTGATATTTGGACATCTCACCTCTGACTGGATCACAGCAATGTGACTCTACCACTGACTTGCAACATAATGTTTTATCTCCACAAATAACACAAGCCTGGAGGAGTTCTGCTGTGTGGTGGAGTTGCTAATGCTAACGGTTAGCTTCTACTAGCCGAGACGTTCTCTGCTGTTTCCTGGATGCTAAACCAACAACAGCCTTCCCCGTCATGAGTCAAGATGGGTGAGTCCATGAATGTTAAGTGACAGTGTGACGTAGATCTGTCAGACTTTTCAAATCCTATTGTTTCACCATCTATTTTCTATCAGAAGCTAATGCAGCAGACAGGTGTAGGAAACTCATGTTCAGCCTGCATGAAAAACTCAGAGTGACTGATTATAATCAGAAATAACAATTAAAAAATGGTCTTTCAGTGTTCCACGCCTTTAAAATAAATAAATAAATAAGTGCTTTAAACTGAGCAGTGGTGACCTACATCCAACATTAACGCCGAGATTAAGACGAGTATATTTCCCTGGTGGAGAAGGTTTGGCGTTCCCACCAGCATGTACAGCAAGATTACACTAATCCTGCTTTATGTTATGTAATTTTATAACAAGTGAGTAATAATCACGTGGAAACATGTTGATCCTTTCGCACCAAAACCAACTCATGAAAGCACCAGAACTCCTAAAGAATGTTTTCATTAGAGACTTTTTCCTTTTTAGAGAGATTTTGTTCAATGGAAGAAAAGTCTTGACTAGAATTCCTAAAACAACAGCAGTTACATTTGTCTTCATTGGCGGGCTTTAAGAAATCCGCTGACTCACTCGGTCTGTTTCTCTGTGGTGGTTCTGCCGAAAAAGTCAAAGTCGATCTGGAACCATTTGTAGATGCTAGCATGAACGGCGTGGTACTTGTCGCAGATCTGTTGAGGCGTCAGGCCCTCCTCTCTGGCCTTGTTCTCTGTGGCCGTGCCGTATTCGTCTGTGCCACACACAAACAGCAGGTTCCAGCCTCGCAGGCGCCCATACCTACAACAGGTTAATGTAGCAAAAACATGAATGAGGACTGAGTTTTACTAAGAAAATGAAATAAGTGAAGAAAGAAAAATAAATTGATAGTCAAAAAAGAGAGACATGATCTTTTAAAGTGAGCCTTCACTCGTTATTTCAATAAATCTGCTGTGGTCTCTAGTATAAATAATGCCTTAGAGTCGTTTTCTGTGGATAAAAGCTCTGCTGCTTCAGTTTCAGGTAGTAAAAGTTAGGGGGAGGGGGTCAGAATTTGGAGTCTTACTCATTAATATTCATGATATGCAAACATCTTGCCTTTGGCTAACGACAACTCAACTCTTCCGCTGCCTTCGTTCGCTCTTCTTTCTTGGGCAAAAAATGCAACCTTGATGTTTCATCTCCACAAATAACACAAGCCTGAAGGAGTTCTGCCATGTTGTGGAGTTGCTAATGCTAACGGTTAGCTTCTACTAGCTGAGACACGCTCTGCTCTCTCCTGGATGCTAAATCCACAAACAGTCTTCTGCGGTCGTGAGCCAAGATGAGTGAGTCCATGAACGTTAATTTACAGTGTGACGTAGATCTGAGTGGTTTTTTCTGACCTGATTGTTTCCCTGTTCATTTTGTTTCAGCGACTAATGCTGGAAATAAGGGTAGAAGACTATTTTCACATTCAGTATACACGTGAAATTTAGAGTACCCGATCCTATTTCAAAAAGAAGTATTACACGTTTCTCAGTGAACCACCGCTTTAAGGTACTGCGTGTTACATTATGGGTATGTGTTTTCTCAGTAAATAAATTGTTTTAGTTATTTTTCCAGCACCATATACAGAAAAAAAACAATTAGAAGATAGATTTCTTACCTGGAGAAGACATCAGAACTGAGGACGCAGCCAATGATATTACCCAGGTGGGGAACATTGTTGACATATGGCAAAGCACTCGTCAAAAGGATGTTTCTTGTGCCCTCCTCTGGCAAACTGATGGACAAAAGAGTTAAATTTGACTTTGCTTCATTTTCTGTAGAATATATAACGCACAATAAACCCCAGATTTCTGCAGATCGTTCCTTTATACTGTATGTAGCCAGGTAAGCTAGTGTAGATGAAACAATGCTAACATTTTAATGTATACAATACTACACAGAGTATGTCAAATAGAGTAGCTAATAAAGGTTTATTAAAACACTCACATAGGGTGTTGTCTTTCTGTGGCCAAAGAGCAGTCGATCAGACCTTTCCTCCAGGTGAGCACAGCTGCTTCCATCTCCTCCTCTGAAACAACACGCTCACCTTCCTCACCCTAACAGCACAGACACAGATTATTAAAAATCCCATTAGAAATAATATTAATTTATGAAGTCTGTAATCTTCAGATAATTATAATACATTTAATCTCAGATTAATCTAACATTTCTTAATGAAAAAACTAAATCTAATGGAATAAGTGATGTGCCGTCTGCATGTTCTACATCCAAAAGCACTTCACAAATCAGGGTTCTAGCTTAAATTTAGCCTTGGAGAACGAGTCTGCTCTACAAGTGAGACGAATGTAAGCCTTGTATTGGTGTTAATCATTTAACTTTAATAATAAAAGTAAAAATAAACCCTCAAAAACCCCACATGAACATGTATTCAGAAGACACATGCACAAGTGCAGCTATTCTAAACGCCGAAGCTCCAACAGATTGATACTGTTCAGTAAGAAAGCTTGAAGTCTAACAGTTCCAGTGATGATCTGGAAGATACCTCAGCACGGCTGCTGTTGCATGGCTGTGTGTCTCTGCACTGGAAGCTCTGGGGCACAGGCTGCTTCTGCATGTAGCTCTTCATGGCCTGCAGGCCTTTTCCCTGCAGCACTTTCTGCGCAGCAGACTGACAACTGTGCATAGCAGCCACACGGTCAAACCAAGCCCTGACAGACTTATGCTCACCTGAAAGAGTAGCAGGGGATCAAAAAAGAACAAAGAGAGAAAGGTAAAGGGCTGCAGTAAGAAACTGGAACTGAAAAGTATCAGAAAACGAAGCTAATCCATAAAACATCAAAGAGAAGTAATTATCAGCACTTACCCAGTGCTAAAGAAGAGTCCGATAAAACGGGGTATAGAGCCGCCCACAAGATGACATCAGCAACTGAAACAGACTCCTGAAACACATCACAGCTTAGTTAACATTAATCATTCTGAATAAATGCTGCAGCACTAACAGGAGACGGTTTAATACGGTACCCCAGTTAAATGTGGCATGTCTCCTTTGCTCAGGCTTTGGTCCAGGACGTTTAGGGGACTCTGAAGGACCGCAGACACCTCAGATCCTTTTCCCTGCACCACGGCCATGTGAAGAGCCTGATGTAGAGCGGGCTGTGCAATTAAAAAGTAAGTTAAACTTACTGAATAACATTAGGTGCAAATGTGACTGAAGTAAAAAAATGTTATTTTAGTTCATCATCTAAAGACTCCTACACACTGTTTTTGTGCATTAATCAGTTTTAATCATTTAGCTGCACGTATTTACAGCGTCTGCTTTGCCAGCATGCCGAGACGTGATAAGAGGATTTTGTGCAATGGCATCTGTTGAAAATACATTTCAAAAACACGTCTATTGTTCTCTACAGACAGCCTGTAAAGTCAGAGCCTTTATTTAGAGTTCACCTGAAGAACTGTGGTCTCCCATTCCAGCCACTGGTCGCTGAGATTGTTGCATTCTTGTCCATTAACTTCAAAGAAGTATCTAAAAGAGAAGGACATGCTCGGTTCATGCAGCTAAAAATATAAATGTAAATAATTTCCATGAATCAGGAGTGGTAGAAATGCGAGACAGCTTGAAGTGGTTGGTAACCAAAGTGCAAAAAAAAAGAAGGGTGCATTACAGACTGACTAAGACTTAGTGAAGACAATTTGCGACAAAATCGCACCACAAAATTCTGCACAACTGTTAAAGGTGTGGTTCACTCATTTAATCAATAAATTTGCAGTGGTCTCTAGTAGGAATAAATGCCTTGTAAGTCGTACTCATGATACCGGTGCACCATTTCCAGGAACTAAAAGTTACCCACATCACAGCTGAGCTTCAGACGGCAGGTTCTGGAGTCTTATTTCCTGATATTTGGAAATCTTGCCTCTAATTGGATAACAGCAATGCGACTCTACCACTGACTTGCAACGATGATGTTTTATCTCCACAAATAACACAAACCTGGAGTAGCTTCTGCCATGTGGTAAAGTTGCTAATGCTAACATTAGCTTCTACTAGTCGAGACGTTCTCTGCTGTTTCCTGGACGCTAAACCATCAACAGCCTTCCCCGTCGTGAGTCAAGATGGTGAGGCCATGAATGTTAAGTGACAGTGTGACGTAGATCTGTCAGGCTTTTCAAATCCTAGAGTTTCACCGTCTATTTGCTATCAGAAGCTAATGCAGGAGATAGGTGTAGGAGACTATTTTTATGTTCAGACTGCATGAAAAACTCAGAGACCGATTATAATCAGAAATAATAATAAAAAAAATTTTCAGTGAACCACTCCTTTACAATTAGCCTGAAATTACATATCATCTCACTCATGACCCAGTCATTTATCAAGCGTGTTATTAAAAGGTCGTACGTAGCGAGTCAGTGTAATTCTAACTTCAAATCTGCACATTCTCTGACAATGTTGTACAAGATAAGACTTTATTGATCCCACAGTGGGGAAATACATAAAAAGTTCAGCTGTTCTGCTACAACCACTATTTACTGTTCTTGTGGTAGACATCTGTAATGGACATGTAAGCACACATGTACAATATACTTATATCTGGTGAATTATGCATGGAGAGGTGACCGTAGAGTTAAAGTGGCTGAGTGACTCATGACATTATAATGTGTTATAAAACCTAACTGCTGTTGGAATGAATGATATGCGGAAGCGCTCCTTCCTGCAGCGAGGACCAAATCCCCACCCAGTCACATACAATCACAGCCCAGAGAGATTCTGGATTTATGCTCTGAAATATCTGGTTAGTCAAGTCAAGCAAGTCAAGTCAAACTTTATTTCTACAGCACATTTAAATGGCAACATCGTTGCCCCAAAGTGCTGCGCAACAATAATAGCAATAAAAACGAATAAAAATGAAATTTAAAAGCCAACAGAGCCTTGTAAAGTATTAAAACCAACGGCAAATAAAAAGAATTACGTAGCAAAAATTTTAAATCTAAAACAACAGATAAAAATGATATCACAGGTAACAAATGTAAGAAAAAAAAAGGGGAACCTGCAGTTGCTTAATTATATCTAAAATGCCAGGTTAGTCATTATTTAATGAATTTGCTTTTGAACTGAATTTTTAGATCTAGAGACGTTTCACAGAAGAAGACATAAACAGTCCCATGAGTCAACAAGTGGTGCAGAAACAGCAGAACAGAACCAACTAACAACATAATACTGACCTGCATATAGCATTAGCGCTAAAAAGTTGCTGTCCACTGGGCAGGAGCAGGGCTGGCAACGTTGGACGGCTAAGGAAAGGGACTACTTTCTCTGGAAATGAGAGAGAAAAAACAAAAAACACATTCCACTTTTTGGTTGATATTGTAAAAATAGTGAAATTATATTTTGTTATTAGTCATGCCCGGTTCTTTGCTTTTCTCTGGATCTAATGATCCTTAACAAAAGTTAAGAAAAGTAATACATAATTAAAGATGACCTTGTCTAACACAGGTCCTAAAAGTAAGTAAATACCTATTCTGATGAACTGAACCAAAGAAAACATGGAACAAAAGCACAAACACATCATAGTATCAGGCACGGCGGTGGAGGGGTGATGATTTGAGGTTTAACAGGAGATTAGAACAAACTTTCTCCACAATAAAGACAAAGATTCTTAGAGTCATACAAATGACAATTACATTTTGACAAGCGCTAGACTTTAGATTCATTATTCCACATTTAAACATACTTGATTTCTACATAATTGTGTAGCAAAATGTGTCTTAAGATCTGATCCATAAAATCTTATGACCATTTTAGTTCAGTTTATTCATCAGCGCTCTGTGGCAACTGGCCATATATCAGATGGTGTTTGTTCTTTCTTTGTCTGATCCAGATATGTCTCAAAGCGAAACTCTTAAAAGAAAAACAAGGCCAGGTGAGTCATTCCTATACTTGTTTGTCCAGTATTAGTCACTGAATTATTACTAGAACAAATGAAGGCAGTGTTCCTTTACCTAAATTTACATCAAAATCTAAATAAACATAAATATCAACATGATTAATTCCTATTTTAAGCAATCCAGGATGATGGTAATCAAGGTTGTTTGGATACAGCGTGACCTGCATGTGAGAAGAAATGTGGAACGTCAGATCATTTGTTTACTTAAAGCTGCTGATAGGTTCGAGCCACTTAACTTTATTTTGGATTAAAAATGTCACCAAGAGCAAGGGTTGTTTAAAGAAAACTAGTTTAAAAATGTGTTCTGGAGGTGAAAAAAGTTACTTACAACACAAGATGTGTTGTAACAAGACGCTTCACTGTTTTGAGCTTATACAGGATGACATTTTTGACAATCTAAACTAATAAAAATATTAATAATTTCAGTCTTTAAACTGTAAATGCACCTCCTTTGGCACGTTGACAGGGCAGGACTGGACTGTTTTCATGTGTTAATACAAACCACTGATCATTAAAATGTGAATTTGTGTCATTTCTCATTGAAAGAATGTATAAAACACAACCGTCACAGGTTTTCTCTACTTTTAGTTTCACTTATTCCAGTCTAGCCGGGTACATACAAACCCTAAATGCAAAGGCATGAACGCTAAACAAAGACAAAATGAAACACAAACAAAAGTAAAACAAAGCGAACACAGCACTTCTGTAGAGTAAAGAGTCATTTCTAGCCGTTTCTCATATTTACAATTCATTCTGAATGACGCTGACAGGCAGATGGCAACCAAGGAAAGCTAGTTATCCAGCTAGCTTACTGCTACATAACGCTCGTTCAAAGTACACGTTCTGATAAAATGTGACAAAATTATGTACAATGTCCAGCCAGCATTGTGTTTAATAAGCTATAGACATTATTACGCCTACAGTTAAATTCACAGAATACATTTAGGCTAACTAGCTTTCCTACCTTCGTGGTTGACGTACTGAACTCCGCAATGAACTCCTGTCACTTCCAGCGCAGCTAACACCTTCAGGCAGTGCGGGTTGCCTTCGCTTACAAACAGCTCCATCGGGCCGGTGTCAGCTCCTCTATTACAAAACTGGACGCAGGTTTTACTCTTTGTGCTTTTTCTCTTTCTGATAAAAGTGACAAGTGGCTCTGACTGGCAGTAACTTTACCGGCGAGTGCTGTCCACGCTGATGCAAGCAACGTTCAAGCAGTTAAAAATGGTGGAAATGTAGTTTATGCGGATGTTTCTGTTTCTTATAACAAACAGCGCCTTTAGTGTTATCGGACTACATCACCCATAAACCATTTCCAGCCCTGCGTCGTCAAATTTTAAAGGGTTGTTTGATTTGGTAACCTTTACAGACTTTAGCGGGCGGCTCGAGTTTTTCTTCCTGTGCGTAATTTACAGGACGCCGCTGTCGAATCAAACGCGCCCATCTCAGTTTTGCATCTCCAGTCTTCTGATTGGTTCATATCCTAGCACCGTAGCCAATCGTGTGCCATCAAAGCCCACACAGCGCAAGCTATTTTTTATCCGCTTAAAGAGCGAGGAGGGGTCTGTCATCATGGGATGGATAAATAACTAGTTCCCATGAGTTACTGTTAATTTGAAAAAGTACACATTGGAGTTGTGTACTTTCACTCCAAATGATGTGAAATTATAAATATTGAGAAAAGGGAAGAAAACTTCTTCGGACGCTATCGCACATTTCTCCATAGTTCACACCAAAAACAACTGAGCTGTCAACACGCACGTCGCTGCAAGGTGAGTAATTCTGAGCATCTCATGGGATAGAAATCTTAATGCTCAGACTAGAAAGTGATTTTCTGAAAACGTATTTGTGCAAAAATTGACCTACGTGATGCTCCTCTGTATTTTAAGTTTTTGTCGTGTTATTGCAAATCAGATATTACATTAATTGTTTCTTTTAAAAACCCTACACAACACTGCATCAGTAGTTTCTGTGCTCCTTTTAAAATACATGTTTTAGAGAATAACAGAAGCTGCGTTTCTTTATATGCATACAATATTTTTTGGTATTTATTCAGTTTTTATTCATAATTATTACAACTTTCAGTATTGTGTAAAGTTGACTCAACTCACTTAATTTGTTAGATTGAGTAATTGTGGAACAGCCAACCTTTAAAGTTTATTTCCCAAAAAGTTGAGAGGCTCTCAAAAACAAAAGATTTTCTGAATAAGAGTTGTGTGTGAGTTTTTTCACACTTTTTGTGCACAGTGTCGAGGGCTTAAGTGCCAGCAGCAAATTAATTTGTTCCAAAACAAGTTGTTTTTTCCACTTCACAGTTGCAAAACCTCTTTAGGCCTCATATCAAAACTGCTCACACTTCGAAAATGAGCCACAGAGGAGTGTGTTACCTTCAAAACACTTCCTGTGGAGGAGTGCCTTCCACTGGTTAAGAGTTTCCTGTTCAACCTCTCCTTATAAATGCATCTCTTTCAATATTTTATGCACTAATTCTTCTAAAGGCTTCGGATTAAGCTCCGTACTTCCCCACTGAAATTCCAAGGACACAATGAACTCCATTCATTGTCATCTTTCATATTGTTGCACTGTGCCACATTGTGTGCATAAATATTTGTTTGCCTCTGTGCGTGCACGTTACATCTGTATGGACAGGTTAACCACATAGTGTGGTGGAAACGGGCTGAGTGACGCGTTGCATTTCTGCTGTTTCATAATCATCCTTAAGTTGTGCAAAGCTGATTTTCTCTCATTTTGGCAGCTTGTGACGACACAAGCTTGAAAGATTATCACAATTTGCAACCTTTCTGATTAAAAGTGCCCTGTACCTCAAGTGGCATTAGGAGTTACAATTCTGCTATAATTACTAGTGTGCCTCACCCACTGTGTGCTCAGAGTGTCAAAGAAAGATTGAGAGACTGCAGTGCCTGATACTGTTACTGGTCAGATTATCCTGGTGCTTTGTGGGTCTGTGGGGGTGAGATGGGTGAGTTTGTGCATTTGTACTTTCTGCTGTGAGGGAAAATCGTAGATAACGTGCGACAAACAGTGTTTGGCTTTGGATGATTCAGAGCAGGAGATGGCCACAAAAGAAGTGAGCCTGTTCAGTTTCAGCCAGTACTCTGGTCTTTTTTATTTGATGTAAATACACTTGAGCTACAATTAGTGTATTTATTTTTGGTTCTAAAGAAACAAAGTTTCTTTTTAGTTTTTAAGTCAACTTTAGCAGCAGTTTTCCAAGTTTTCAGATGTTTTATTTTGACATTACCTGCACTTCCTCATTCGTTTGTGGGGCCGTCCACCCTTGTAAGCCCTCTCTCCAGCCACTTCCTAAGCTAGCCTGGATATAAAAGCCTTCAAGTGTGTCCTGGGTTGATCCAAGGGCCTCCTGCCAGCAGGACATGCCCAAAACTCGTCCTCGGCCGGGAGACAACCAAATGCCTTAACCATCTCAGATGGCTCCTCTTGACGATGTGACAATGAAAAAACATTTTTTAATGATTATTTCTGATTAGATCTGAGTTTTTCATGCAGGCTGAACATGAAAATGGTCTCCTACACCTATGTCCTGCATTAGCTTCTGATAGAAAATAGACAGTGAAAATCTAGGATTTGAAAAGATCTACGTCACACTGTCACTGAACATTCATGGACTCACCCATCTTGACTCACGACGGGGAAGGCTGTTGTTGGTTTAGCATCCAGGAAACAGCAGAGAACGTCTCAGCTAGTAGAAGCTAACCGTTAGCATTAGCAACTCCACCACACGGCAGAACTCCTCCAGGCTTGTGTTATTTGTGGAGATAAGACATCATCGTTGCAGAGCAAACAGAGTCAGTGGTAGAGTCATGTTGCTTTTAGCCAATCAGAGACTAGATGTCCAAATATCAGGAAATAACAATCCAAATCCTGCCGTCTGAAGCTCTCTTCTGATCTGGCTGACTTCTAGTTCCTGAAACTGGTGCACCGGGGCTTTTTTTCCTCAGAGTACAACTTACAAGGCATTCATTCCTACTAGAGACCACTGCAGATGTATTGATTAAATGAGTGTTCAACACCTTTAACATGTTCTAGCTAATTTTTGGTCCAGTTCTTGTATCTGACCACTTTTAATCATCAATCCATAAAAGTGGAGATAAATCAGTGTCTTGTTGTCATCATCGCCTGTTAATTTGATCAGATTTTCTTATCTGACTCTACAGAAAACATCATTATTGCTACAGTTTTACCAGTGAAGAACAGGATTTTTTTCCTCCAAAAGGCTGTTTTTAAAGAGCTTTTTGTAGAGAACTTAGCCCAACTCTGCATGATGTGCTGAGTGACATTTAAAAATAGACGGGAACTGAAAAAGTGCAGAGCAAAAGGAGAAACCCTTCTACATCTATGAGTCACCTTCTTATGAAAAATACAAAAAAAACTTGATTCCTGCAAAGACTTGACGCAGAACCTCACGGATCTGTGTGGCCTTATTTGTTCTGATGGCTCATCAGAGGATGTCAGTGTAAAGACCACCAAACAGGAAGTGACTTCTGAGGAAGAGTAAAGGAGAAACACTGAGGTTTGCTAAAATACTCAGAGAGGAGCTGAGATTCGGTGGTATTATGAAGTGGTAACAACCTTTTTTTTGGTTGACAGAGTGTAGAGAAGGTCAGGAGAAAAGTGTCAGTGGATATCTTTGAAGTATGGTTGAGTTTTATTACGTTTTCATCCAGTTTTCTTTAAAAAGGCAAAAAAAAAAGCTGTCATTTGGGCTTTTGACACTTTGTCATCGATTCTGTTCATAACTTTAATGGACAGGATTTCTAGGCGCAGCCAAGGTGTTGAAGGGATCCGTTTTGGTAGCCTGAGGATCAGGTCTCTGCATTTTACAGATGATATGGTCCTGTTGGCTTCATCACACTATGATCTCCAGCTTTCGCTGGAGCAATTTGCAGCCGAGTGTGAAGTAGCTGGGATGAGAATCAGCTCCTCTGAATCCGAGACCATGGTCTTGAATCGGAAAAGGTAGAAGGTAGAAGGGTAGAAAGAATCCAAATCAGGGACGAGGTCCTGCCCCTGACCCCTGCTTGGTCATTCAGGAGGGGCTCAGAGTAGATCCGCTGCTCCTCCACATCGAGCCAGTTGAGGTGGCTCAGGCATCTAGTTAGGATGCCTCCTGGACGCCTCCCTGGTGAGGTTTTCTGGGCACGTCCAACCGGGAGGAGACGTAAAGGAAGACCCAGGACACGCTGGAGGGACTATGTTTCTCAGCTGGTCAGGGAACACCTTGGGATTCCCCTGGAGGAGCTGGCCCAAATGGCTGGGGAGAGGGAAGTCTGGGGCTCTCTGCTTAGGCTGCTGCCCCCACAACCCGACCTCGGATAAGCGGATGAAGATGGATGGATGGCACTCAGGAATATTTTGCCTGAGTTTTTTTTTTAGATCGGACACAACTAATTGAAAATATATCTGAAGAACTTAAAGGTTGAACAAGTAAAAATCCTGATTATTACCCAATAATTATTACATCTCTAGAAACAAAAGTATTTGTCATTATTATTTCATTATTTTTAATTTATGTTTAATTTCAAATAGCATAATTATTACATTATAAACAGCAATACTGACAGTTTGTCTTCATACATGGTGACATCATTTGAATTTATAAATTAAACTGAAACAATTCATTTATTAAATGACTATTAAGTCTTCAGAAAACAAAATACTGTTATAAAATAACTTTTTTAGAAGAAAAATATAAAATTTTCAGTTTTTGTCCACGATCTGCATCGTTTGTTTTTAAACCGTATCACTTTTAGCTTCCTTCATTCTTAGAGAAACAATAGTTTACATATAATTAAACGAGCAGACTGGCAGGTCCCAGGGGCAGCGCTCCAGCTGATTTGAATGTTTGACATGCTGTAACCCTTGTTGCTATTTGTGTAATATTGCTTTATTGAATAAATAACCCCCCCTTAACCCTCTGGAGGAATCAAAGCTGCGTCTGTCTGTGTATTTAGACCTCTCCTCTGTAACGTTTGCCTTTGGAGGTTCAGCTCTTTTTTTCCTTGTGCCTCGGCTTCACGCTCACGTCGGCTGCACATCGCTGAAAGTGGGTCTTCGACTTGCCTGATAGCTTTTGACAGCTCACTCTCATCCCTGGTGGATCAATGGAGCTCAGTGCTCTTCATTAGAAACATCAATGTAGTGCACATTCCCACAGGCTCAGCAACAACCCAGCAGCTCAGTCAGTGAAAATTAATACATTTTTTATTCTGTAAAGGATCGGTCTTGACTTACGTGCTGCTTTTTTTTGTTTCATGTGGGTAGAAACAAGAGAAATCTACTAATTTAATCATGAACTGGTGTTTATTATTATAGTTTCAGTGACAGTTGCTGTTTAAGCATAAACTTTCAAATTAAGATTAATTCACATTGAATAGATTATATTGCACATTATAATTCCTTTGTTTTTCTCTCACACACACATACTCATGCAACGTCCACATTGCCTGCATTTTTCATTTTTCAATTTTAAATGGACTTTAACTAAAAAGTAAATGCAGCTTCAACATTTTTATTTTACATTGACAGTTAACTAAAGTGTTTTTCTTCATATCTATACTGTCAAAACTCACTTTCTTGTTAAGGATTCAATAAAAACAACTAAAAATGGAGATGATCAGTTCATTTCTCAACATTTCAAGCACAAAATCTCACACTGAAAAATAAATAACATAAAGAAAAATCAGGAAAATGAGATTTCCTTGACCAAAATAATTACATTTAAAAAAAATAATTCACCTTTTTTAAATTAAATATATAACTACATTATCATAATAACTTAATCTAGTTATTTAATTGGCATAAAATAATAATAATTCAATTCAAGTTGTTAGATAAAATATAGTGTTGCCTTTTTGCTGAAATAATGAGGAAAAGTCATTTGATCTTATTGAAATATGGTTATCACTTTGCAACACGCAGGCAGTGTTTTTTCCCTGTAAAATTCACCAGCTAATAAAAAAATGTAATGCTTAAATCAATTCTTTCAAGAGATTAAAATGCCTCCTGGACAAACCCGCCGTATTCCGCCTGAAGCGTGAAACGCGGGTCCTTCTGGTTGTTTTTGGTTTAAATTGATAAGGAGGGAAACGGGAACTTGAACGTTATTGAAGGGAACTGCCATGTGTCGATGGCAGCTCCAGGGTTCATTGTAAACACAAGTGTTGCGTCAGCGATCGCTTGAAATGATGGCATCACACATGTGAAATATTCGTATGTGCACCGAGGAAAAAAATAACATACTGGAGTCACTGGTGATGGCAGCTGGTCACAGAGGTTGTTGTCACGATGGCAGTAATGAGTCTGAGCCAATGGCTGCCTTGCTGTCATCATCTGCTTTTTGATTGGCTCTCTGACACTTTACTCAGCTAATCATGGGAAGAATCCACCCCACCTGTTTGGTAACATGTACACACACACACACACACACACACACACACTCAGCAGCCCAGACTGCCTTGCTTTTCCCAGCCCACACTAGGAAACGCAATGTGTGTGTCTGCGTGTCTCTCTGGTCCTATCATCAATAATGCATGGCTTTGGGAGGATGAAAGGCTGTTTTGGCTTGAGGCATGTGTCTCATATATAAATAGAGAGAGAGACATCATCGCGAGTGGTTCCAACTGTACATCCGCAGACAAATGAATGCTCCGTCACGCAGCTTCCAACGACGAAGCTGCTCGACGGTGTGAAAGTGTTCATTTTTAAATATCTTGTATGTCATTAATGCCCGCCGTCAGAACGTGGTAATGTTTTTGTCTATGTGTGCTTTGGTTTGTTAGCAGATAAAGGATGGATTTAGAATGCTAAAAACGTCTTCATTAAAAGTGCAACTGAGATAGTTTTGGAGTCAGCTTGATCCAAGATGGCTGCCACAAATAACAAAAACGGCTTTAGCTCTGGAGATGAAATTTGACGTGGCAGTAGCTGTGGATCGCTGGAGCTGTGGGTTACGGCACAACTGGTTGTTATCAGCGTTCGGTGTTCTAGCTGTGTTTTTGTTAGAAAACAACATTCAGGCAGCCCAGCTTGGTAAATTAGTGCAGGGAAAACTCTAATAAATACACCTGAAAACAATTCTTACCTTTAGTTTCCCTCCTCGCATTATTAGAGTAACACCTTTTAATGTTTTGATGGTATGATGTCATTTCCTGTCATGTTTACCAATATCACTGCACATTATACAAATTTGTTTATTAATACTGAGACACAATTTCAGACTGTCAGTGTGCGTTTAGGTGTCTACCATTAATTATTGTTGTTAAAATGATTATAAATGTAGAGTTTTATTGATCCAAAGTGTGAAATGTGAATTTTTCATATTTCTTTACAGTTTCAGGTAGGTGTAGTTAACATTTCCTTTACAGAAGTTGAAAATTATTGCATCAGAAGAAAAATACATATAATTTAGACGACTAAAATAAGACCGAGAGGAGCCACTGGAGGAGGCTTGGGCACCTGGTTAGGATGACTCCTGGACGTCTCCCTGGTGAGGTTTTTCTGGCACGTCCAGCCGGGAGGAAACCTAACACGTTGGAGGGACTACGTTTCTCGGCTGGCCAGGGAACGCCTTGGGATTCCCCTGGAGGAGCTGGCCCAAGTGGCTGGGGAGAGGGAGGTCTGGGCCTCTCTGCTTAGGCTGCTGCCCCTATGACGATTTTTCATGGAGACACAACGGCTGAGAGTACAGAGCCCTATCTCCGAGATGGCTGTCAGAAGACAGCCAACACTAACCACCTTGCCACATACTGTCAAAACAACTAACAGGATGCATCCTAAAGAGGATGCGCCCTTGCTTCCTACAGGGAATTCTTCAACAGAGTTTAAAAACTCTAAAAGCACACATGGAGATAAAAGGACTACAACCCATGAGGAAGAGGACACAGCTTCACACAAAGAGTTAACATACCTAAAATCCTACAAATAAAAACAGGTAAAAAAACGCACGCAATAAAATTCCTTCATGTGATGGGTTGATCCCGGACGAGCCCCCATATATATATATATATATATATATATATATATATATATATATATATATATATCTGGAACATCTCTAGTCTTAACTCCTCTTTAAATATTTTTTGGTGCAGTTTTGGCTAAAATGATGTAAAATATACAGATGTTGACACAGATATGCCACTGTGTTGTGGCATTTTCTACCCATACTGTATGAGGTGATGCAACGCTGAACGTCACGAGCATCACCCTGCTACAAGACGGGGTTAAAAAGCCAGTTTAGCGGGCAAATTGGGATGTTTGTTTGTGTATAGTAATCAGTCACGAGCAGGATTCTTCACGCCACTGAGAGGAACTCAGGCAATTATTCAGTCTCCCCCCCAACTTAAAAGAAATCACTTTTTACTTATTGTTGTGGCAATTAACTGAATACTGAAGAGTCTGTCTTAAGTGCAGCAAGTTTTTCTCTTATTTTCCTGTGACGCCTTTGGTTATAGACATTCATATGTAAATACAGTACAGCGTTCATGCATATGAGTGTGTGTTTGCCCTGTATATTTGAGAGAGTGTGCAATAACCCTTTGAAGTTGCTCATACACTCTATATTCCTCCTCTTCCCATGTCTCATGTCTCTTTGAACACCATGTAGGCATGATTATTAAAGCCGCTCTCTTTCGACTTCAAACATATGGGATGAATATGGATGCGATTTGACACCAAACTCTCTACCAACACTTCGCCTGCGCTCCGCTCCTGCCGCGCCATAAAGGTTGATAGGCCCAGAACGAAACAACCTCTGTGGGAGTTAAAGCTGTCATTCATGGGCTTGTCTTTAAGCTAGCTGAAGTAGTCGTTACGTAGCTTATCTGGAACGACATGAAGCTTTAGGGAAGATTTAAACATTGAATGTTATACTTATAGCACTCGTCAGTGCTTGTGTTTTCTGGCATCATCTCAGGTGATGTCTGCTATCTGCTTAATGAGGCATTTATGACATTTATAAGATAACCAGCTTGCTTTTATCTTCAGGTAATTTTGCATGCACACCAAAGACCGTAAACTACATGTTTATATATCAAATTTCTGCTTTTCCCAGAGGATGCAAAATGTTGCTATACCTCCCTCTGATGACACAGGAGCCTTTAAAACAGGAAATACAAATTTTCTCTCGTTTGATTCTATTAAAAATTCAATCCCAAACTTAGGTTAACTCATTTATGTATCTTTTTTATTGGAGGATTTAAAAGGTCGTGATGAAAACCTGCACAGGCAGCAGAGTAACTCCATCCAACCAGCTGCAGTTCCAGCCATTGCACAAATGTGGTGCATGGTTTATAATCCACGACGTGCTTAATCCTGGGACTTTTTCACATTGTTCATTTTGCTGAAACGTGCTGCACCACCTGTGTCCGGCTGATAGTTCTATTTTCTAATCTATGCAAGGATTTAAAAACATAAAATCAGACAAAATCTTGTAGGTTAATATGTAATGTCCTCCATGATCCATCCATCAATTCTCTAATGTTCAGTGGCTCAGTTTAACATCCACCTCTGTGTTTGGATCAATACCCCAATCAATCAGCTGGATAGCTGGTTTGGTCAGCCCACTGGGGGGGGGGGGGGGGTATTGCTGTATTTCTCTCTGTTGTTTATGAAATTTAAGATTTATTTGCATGAATGAATCATGAACGTCTACCTGGGTTTTCAGCGCTGTCTTCTTCTGTTATAGGGAAAATATATTAATAAATATTATAGGGAAAATACTGGCTAAATGAGTGAAAGTAGGGTCAGGGAGGGTTTACTGAGTAGAGGCAGGATAATATGTCTGCATAGGATTATCTGTGTTATTGCATTTTGTTTCCTGCAGAATGGACTGCTGCTAGCTTTTCTTTGGCCTCGCCTTCTCCCAGAACATATTTAAACATACAGTAGCTAATCTTGTGTGTGTGTGTGTGTGTGTGTGTGTGTGTGTGTGTGTGTGTGTGTGTGTGTGTGTGTGTGTGTGTGTGTGTGTGTGTGTGTGTTTTGGTTAGGAGTCATCAGAAACAAGCTTCAGACTGCAAACTAAACCGGTCACCTTGCTGACGTAGACACCCTCCCTCACTTCAGGACCATGGTGAGTTGCTCCTGCTCTCTTGCATGCATGCGTGCACAAATTCCATACTTTTCATTTCTGCAAGCCAGTCGGACACGTGTGGAAACACTCAAAGCTCTCAAACGAAGACAGACAAGCACATGCAGAACTCATTCTGAGTTTTCCCCCTTCTTGCTATGTTTTTTTTTTTGCTACATTTCCTAATTTAGTGCAGCTGACACCCCGTCATAAGCTTCATGCCCTCACTCCCTCCCATATGCTGCCACTGCCGCTCATCAGTCATTACAGGGTGTGTGTGTGTGTGTGTGTGTGTGTGTGTGTGGCACCATATGGCCTGCTCTGTAGTGTCACAGTGTGTGAAAACACTCAGCTGTTATGAGTTCTGCAAATAGAAACACTGTCTTGCCTTATTTGTCCTTTTGTGTTTCCTTATCACACTTGGGTTCTTAAATTTATTCCATATTGTACATTAAAGGATTTTTTTGTTTTAAAATGACACCATTATACTGTAATAAGAGCTTTTTAAGCATTTTTGTCAAACAAAAATACTAAAATTAAAATCTTGAGTCACAGAATGACGAAGACCTGCACCATTCAACCCCAACAGCTTTAAACAGCTTGGATATTTGAATTCATCCACAACAAGATCTGCTCCTCGGTGTCTGTGTAGCGGTTTTATGTCATGCATTTTTAGCATGAAGAGTCATTAGTTTCCTTTAGCGAAGAAAGACAGGAAAAGGCAAACAGGTGTGCATGAGCTTCATTAAACCTCTTCCTGTTTGTGCAAGAAGACGAGCTCAAGATTAAAAATGGCGATTTTTGGCAAGCGAAAACTGGAAAAACCGATCAGACGTAATAATAAAAAAGTTCAGCTTGTTAAGTGCAACATGATTGTTTGGCCATTAAAAGCAACTCTGTGTTTGCTTCGGCCATGTTTGCTCACAGTAAGTGATCATCAGCATATAATAGCACGCAGCAAAAAGGATTCCCTTGCCTTTTAGCTTTCATAGACAGTAAATAAACCAACGTTCTGGCATTTCAAATGGCAAGATGGAGAGGATGTGACCCTAACTGTGGTTGAACCTTCAAATGCATTTTCAGTTTCCTGTTTTCTTCTTCGCCCTCTAGCTCAGATTCTCTGTCCCTTATAGAGTTGCAGGAACCGGGAGGATTGTGTGGTGCTTATGTGGTCGTTTTATGTCTTATATAAGTCCTGCTTTAACCTTTTTTAGCTGACATTCTGTTTTTTTGATTTACTACTTCCTTTCACGTCACGATGACGCCCAGGCGAAGACAGAGTTGAATGAAAACCATGAACATCAGCAGCTTTATCACAAACCTCAACTCGTTTCTGCGATGTTTTCAATAAATCAGAGAATTCCAGTTCAGCTTATCTATTGCCAGTGCTGAGTTGCATTTAGTCTATTTTTGAAATGTATTTTGCCCTTAAAGCTGTTTCAGCGTGGCTTGGCAGTGAGCTTCGTAAGTGTTGTCCTGCCTTTCGTGCACACATACGCCCCCTCTCCTCATGCGCTGCTGTGGAGGGGGTTTACTGTAATTCTCTGTAGCGGTGGGGGTTAAAGATTCATTCCTGGCCCTTAATAACAGTGAGATTATCAAGCTTCAGCCAGCTATCTCTGTGCCGTCCGTCAGCTCACAGCTTCATCCTGCTCCATTCATTCCTCAGTTGTTATTTTTTTTGTCTCTAGTTTCACTTTTTCTTCTCTTGTCCAGCATTTTGCTGCTCCTGACATGGGATGACAGTTGTGAGGTACCTTAGATGAACGT
Organism: Aphyosemion australe; assembly: GCA_006937985.1. Classification (NCBI taxonomy): domain Eukaryota; kingdom Metazoa; phylum Chordata; class Actinopteri; order Cyprinodontiformes; family Nothobranchiidae; genus Aphyosemion; species Aphyosemion australe. Next base: position 153,868 of record SSNS01000536.1, on the reverse strand, counting down.
GTGTGTGTGTTTTTGCAGAATTGTGTGGGTGCACTTCATGTATCTGTATTTCTGTGTGTCTGGCAGAAAGTTATACGCTCTGTTCTTACGTAAGCGGGTCTTGGCTGGGTGAAAGCAAGGCTTTATGCTTGAGGGATGCTGGCTCAGGTGCAGAGAGGGAGACGAGTGCTATTTTGGGAATTCCGCGCGCCCTCCATCTACTAAACACACGAGTTCTTCACTCACATGGGTCTCTTGGTTCTGAGGGGATAAAAAGACATGATCTGCTGTGTTTGTCAGGTGTACTAAAAATAGAACTGAAGAAAACATCTGAATTCAGTTTCTTAGCAAATATTGTTGCATATGAATATTTTACGTTACGTTATTTGTTTGGATTCTGATTTTAGCCTTAAACAGATTGACCCTACACCGCAAAAAATAATGTTGTGCTAATACTCTGTATTTCTTCTCCCTTCCTGTGTCAGAGCATGGCACCGGCCTGGTTCCAGTCTCACCTGTCCGGCACAATCCCAAAGTCCTTCAATCCTCAGCGTTCCACCAGTGATTCCTGCAGAACAGGACTGTGAGGAGAGCCATGCTGTCTGGTACGTGGCGTCGGTCTGTGGGTCAGACACAACCTGGCAACATGCCCATGGTGAACCCCGGTGGCGTGACTGTGTGCGGGGTCCCCAGCGGTACTGTGGTTCTCGAGGCTCAGTATGACTACAGCTACCGTGGAGCAGATGGACGGCAAGTTTGCATAAGAGAGGGTGAACGATTTATTCTCCTGAAGAAGACAAATGCAGACTGGTGGCAGGTGAGACAACATTTCATCTTTTGTGTCTCATATGCCGATAAAACCCAGAGATAAAATAAAAACATGGGTTTGGTAAATTACACATCATTATTCTGACTTTTACTGCATGTTGCTTAAAAGCTTTTCATGACTCATAAGGGCTTTGTGAATGGCACCATGCATAAGGAGGCCGAATACAGTAAAGAGGAAACTGACTTCACTTGTTTAACAGAAACTTCCTTTTTCTGACCTTTTAGCAAACAAACTCTCTTCTAATGAAACCTGTGCATCCTCCAGCACCGAGAATCTAAATCAGGTGCATCACAAACATATACCTTCCACATCACATTTACTCATTTAGCTGGTATGTCTCTTTTTCCTTATGTGGTTCTTTCATGGTGCATTTACACCACAGTCAGCTCGGTCTGGCCCTGGTAGGGTTGTTGCATTTACACTGGCGTCCGTGCAAAGTCAACCACCTTTTTGGCGCTGCTTCCCCTGTGGTTCATTTCTTGCTGGGCCAACCCTACACACCCAGCTATGGACTGATTGGCCAGCTGAAGTTATGTCACTCTCATGCCCACGTACTAGAGCCTCTGATTGGTCTGGCGGTGTGCATGTGAAGTCAAGGCGTCCGACAGAAACCAAATAAACAGAAATTTTAGACGCCCTGACTGAGTGCAGGTAGAATCAGCCAGCAGCGGCTTCCTTCATGAGCGATTCCCTGGCAATCTGGAGGCAGTGGGGTAAACATCTTCTTTGACTGCTGCTTGGATTAGGTAGAGCGTCAGCGTGAGTCTCCAAAAGCAACACTGCTCATGTCCGCTTTTGTTTACAAACTTGTGGTGGTTAGGAATTACAACACGGGCTTTTCTGCGCCACTTTAGCAGAGCCCGCCCATGTCCTCGCCGACGTCCGTGTTCCTCAGAAGGCTGTGCAAAAACAACCTGGTCGTGCGGGAGGGGACTGTCCCCATCTGTCCCTGGTCGAGCTGACCAACATGTAAATGCATCATAACATACTCTCAGGTGTCCGTGTGCAAGCTGTAAATTTAAATTTGGTCTTTAAAGGATCTTCGGATTTTAAAAGTTACCATCATAAAGTTGTAGCTTATCATTGTAAATAAATGCCGTCAACATTTCTGTTCACATTCTGATATCTAACCATCATTTCTCCTGGTAGAGAGCTAGATTACCTTCTGTCTCATTTCAGTTTGTTAATTGTGATGAATGATCCGTCATAAACAAACTCACCTCTTTTGTGTTTCTGCAAGTTTACTGTATGTAAAGGTCTGCAGCTTATTAAAACGGATAGTTTTTCTTAAGAGTACTCGTTATCTAACCCTAACCCTCATGTTTTCACTTATAGTCTTTCCTTTACAAAAACATTTTTTGGTTTATGTTACAGTTTCTGCGAGTTTACTGTATGCAGATTTTGTTTGTCATTTGCGTTTTGATTTTAAAGCTGATTGAAACTTTTTAAAAAAATAAAAGCACATCAAAAATGATTTAAACCTGTGAATGGTAGAAATGAGCTTCTAAGTCAGCTAGGGTATCTGGAAATCACTTTACAGACAGACAGACAGACAGAGAGGATTAGAAGGACATCCCATATATTAGAAACTGCAGGATATTTCTTTTTCAAACATCCTTATTTAGATTTTAACCCAGAACCAGATCCTGAATCTACCCACATCCCAAAGAAACTCTTTCAGATCAGTAGCATGTACATTCCAGACAGAGAAGGTTTGAGAGAAGACGTCATCTGTGTCAAACAGGAAAAACAGCATCTAACAGAGAAGGTGGCCTTAGCTTCCACCTTTCCCATGATGACGTGCAGCCCTGACTCTCCTCTTCGCGTGGTTTCAGAGTCGTTCACAGCTTAAGAGAAGTGACCGAAACTCAAAAGTGACAATGACCTAATTGACTCAGAACAGACAGGTATGGGAGCGTGATTGTCTCCCCCGCCCTTGATCTGGATAAGTGAAGAAGTCCTCTTGATTCAAGCACTCAGGATTATGTTGCTTTTGAGATCTCTGCTCTGACGTCAGCACTCTGCTGGGTTTACTGCTGCTTGGTTGGACTAAGTGGATCCAAAAAAAAAGGATTCAGAGATTTATTTTTTTTATTTTATTTTATTTTCTGACAGGTACGTAGGATCGGAGCAGCCAGTAAAACGAAGCCACTCTACGTCCCTGCTACGTATGTGACGGAGGTGCCTATCACGCCGATGCCCTCGCCCCAGCGTCTGGTCACATCTGACTATTTGAACTCCGACATCAGGATATTTCCTCGGGGTTCCCCCTCTCCAAGCCTCAGTCATGTACATCACCAAGGTAACGCATTCAACACAATGAAATAGGCCTAAAAGCATCCTGGGTTAGGACTGATCACTGATTTTGTTTGTCTTCCTCTCAGTAAACAAACCCATCTATCACTCCATGGAGAACCTGAACTCCAGCAGTGCCTTCAGGAGGTCCGACAAGAACACCAGCATGGGCGGAAACCGATTCCCCACCCTTCCCCTCTCTGGTTTCACCTTCACTCCCAGTTCTTCCAGCTCCCAGTCAAGCCACCTCACAGTCCCTGTGTCCCACACGGCGTCCATGGCTCAAACAGCACCATCAAATCCCAGAGTGGTCCCTACCATCACCCGGAGCCAGAGCTCCAGCAACCTCCCCGAAAACATGACGGAGAACCCCTACGACGAGGTGGGGGGAGGCCTCGGCAGTCACATCAACCACAAGATGCCCAAGAAGTCCTGCAGCCAGTGGGACATGGTGGGGACTTCGGGCAAGAACAACCACCTGCAGGTAAGATTCTCAGGTTCAGTTTATTACTTTACTTGATAATTAGAGCAGTGACGCTAGAGTTTAGAAAATAGATCATATAAATCCATCCTCGCATGCTTCCTGCGCTGAAGGAAGACTTCCTCTTACTGACAGTCAATCCTAGCAGAGACGGGTAACTAGTGTAGTAATTTGAGAATTGGGGCGATGTGCTCGTGTTTGTGCACCTTCATTAGGGTCCTGGCTGCAGCATTTTGGATATTTTGAAGCTTTTGCATGTTCTTGTCAGAGATCCCAATGAGGAGTGTGTTACAGTAGTCCAATCTTGAGGAGACCAGTGCATGGACTAGCTTTTAAGCGTCAGATAGAAAGAGGATATTGTGAAGTTTTGTGGTGGAAAAAGGAGACTTTACAGCAGTCACGCTCTCACTCTCAACTAGGGACAATATTGGGTTGCCAATCAACTTAAAATGCATGTGGGAGAAATTCAGAGTACCCAGATAAAACCCATGCATGCAAGAGGAGAGCATGCTATCTCCATGCAGAAAAGACTGCAGCCAGGATTCGAACCTGCAACCTCACTGCGAAGCAACCACGCTACCGACTGTTCCACCTTGCAGCCCACAAAATATTATTTTCATGAAAAATCAAGAATAACCGAGTAAACGTGTATAAAAATAGAAATGAAATCTGGTGTGTTTGGGTTTAATTCTGCCCCGTGGCTGAGGTCAGAGCTGGCAAAGGAAGATGGATTTGATTTACACTTGTAGTTGTCTTTAATAATCCTCCTACAGCAGCAATCAAGTTAGCATTGTGGTGACGCCAGAGCCTCTCCGCGTTACATCAGAGGGGATTACACAAGCAGAGAAATACTCAAGGTTACCCTGCTGTCAGCGGAGGGAAACTCCCTCCATCGAGCGTCCAAAGCGTCTCACCAAATAGAGTTTCACAGAGCCGCGTGTGACTTCCCTCTATAGGGAGGTCAGTGGTCCTTTTTATGATCACTCACTCACTTCATCGCTTTTGAGTCTCTTGGTTCCTACTCGTCTATGTGAGCCTTTAATGCCAGTAAGCAGGATTAATTCAGCCACATTCATAACTCCATGTTTGGAAAATGGAAACCGTTCCCCGACCGGAGAAAGCTGCAGATGTTTCTGTCAGGGCTGCTGCTCTGATGACAAATTTTAGCGTAGATTTAATCTGAGTCTTCAAGGAGGGATTATCCTCTGAATTTAAGGAGATGAACTGATTTGTAGATTTTAAGAATAAAATTTTATGTTTCGCTACTCCATGACCAAGCCCACGTTATTATTAGATATTTATTTTTTGTATGGTTAAACGGTTTCTTTTTGCTGTTTTTGTCAAATTCACAGTTAATGTTGAGAATAATGATCTAAATGCAAGTCATTGAACCTCCTGAGCTCAAATCTAGAACAAACATGTTTTCTATTAAATTATTTTTTATTGTTATAATCTTTTAAATCAGAGAAAGAAAACACATTAGATATCTTAAAAATATAATAAAAGCTCATGATAAACCAATTTGTGTGTATTTTATGTTAAATGGAAGAGAAAGTCCTGTGTGTGCGCCTCTCTGCTTTACATATAGTGATATCTTTGTTTTAGCCACTAATTTACTTTTTTGACTTAAGTCCTATTTCATATCACTCAATTCATTGTTATGTTGAAGAAGCAGCATCTTCTGATCATTTCTGAGTGGCTCCGTATTAATAAAAACTGTAAAATTAATCTGCAAATTTCACTGAATCAAGACAAAATCTTTGCACATTTGCAGCCGTGTGCCTATAAAATCTAACCACAGCAGCATATTTTATTATGTTTTGTGAGTGCTGAAGCCAAGGATGGAATCTGTGTAAAAAAAATCTGTCTTATGAAACATTATATAATTTTAATTACACCTTTTTTATCAAGGACATTTTTTTTGTGCTAAGGATCCCCAATGTCACTTTTTTAAGGGACCTCCAAGGGTAAACATTCCTCTACTTTTTAAACATCGTTTTCACTTTTGGCATCTCTTTCTATATTCAAGGTCCCAACAGAAGCCTATATGTCCCAGCTGTCGTGGCAAGACTCTCCTATTTACACCGAAATGCAGCCGGAGAGGCGTCAGTCCCAGTCGGAGCCGCCCTGCCCCGCTCCGGATCAGCAGCCCGTGCAGGTCATGGAGCCGTGGGAGCAGTACTCTGACCCAGCCACAGGTAGATGCTATTACGTCAATAGCATCACCAAAGAGAGGTCATGGAAACCACCTCGGCGGGCCCGTGCTCAAATCCCCAACAAGATAAAGAGTCCAACACAGCAGGTATTGATTCGCTGCTCCTCCAGAACCCCTGTGTGGCGTCTTGATGCTGAAACAGTCTTATAATGTGGTTGGCAGTTTGTGAGCCGGATGAAAGGAGAGAGGGTCAGGACTCTCTTACATGCTTGAGTGGTTTACCTGCATCAGCACCAATGGGGACATTAGCACAGAACTCTCCACAGAAAAGCCTGGATGGTATTTTCTCTTCGTACTGAGACGTGTCAGACACACTAATCTCAGGTTAATCTTAGCCCACAAGGAGTGGAGGATCAATATATTCTTATATTGGCAAAAATAATGCTGATATATGTTATATATGTTTCTGATTACAAGAATTAAGCCAAAATTTATTCTTTCTAGGAAAAAACTGTAACACTTTTGGTATGTCAAGCATTTCTGTTTATATACCCATTAACAGAAAACTCATACCAGCTTCATTAACGTGCTTCATTAGCTCCATTAATGCTTTTCTCACATGTGTTGATAAAAGCTCCAGAGTGAGTATATGGAGGGATTTTTTGGTGCATTTATTTTAGGGAAATACAAAAACAGTTTGTGACACTATCACGTTGACCTTTATGACTCTGAGACTTGGATCCGTTTTTGACAGCAACTTCCCTCACTACTGTTACTGAGTCATACGAACTGGGCTGTGGGAGAGGCATCAGTACTTTTTAGACTTTTGAAATACATCGAAATGTTAAAAACGTTGGCCTGTGTGGAAGGAAACTCCTAAAACTACTAGCAACATTTACATTTGTGCATGGCAGTTTGGCGGTGTGATCTCACTGTATGTGTTATAATCAAGTGTTCATTATGGTGTCTGTGTGTGTGTGTGTGTGTGTGTGTGTGTGTGTGTGTGTGTGTGTGTGTGTGTGTGTGTGTGTGTGCGCGCATGCGTTTTCAGGTTGCTCCAATACAAACTCAGACGTTGCCTCGGGACACCAGCCATCTGTCTCTGGCGCTTTCTAAGACTGGATATAGAAATATACACAAGGTAAACTCCCTGCCACCTTAAAAAGGAGTTAAATCCACCTTAACTGGCCGAGTTCTATATAGTTTAATAGCTTACTCTAAGTCATCTTCACTAGCAGAAATGACATATTTGATACATAGAGTTGAAAATAAATGAGATGCTGAGATGTTGCTGAGGTGGTGGTAAAGTTTATGGGACTTTTGTCTCGTACACAAGAATATTTTTAGTCTTAGTAAAAAGTGTTTGAAAGAAGTGCTTGAGTCTCGGTAGGTAGCTTAAAGGGATATTCCACCCCTGAGTGAAATTTGGTCTATTTTCGTATTCTCCACAGTTAGATAAGTGAGAAGAATGCATTTTGTAACCAGCACAGTAATTCTCCTGATCTGGCAGCAGTCCGTCTGTTTTAGTTTAGTTTTAGCTTGCTAGCATGCTAGTACTTGCCATTCACTTCCATTATTTATGCTAAGCTAAAGCTAAACTAAAGCAGACAAACTGCTGCCAGATCAGGAGAATTACTGCGCTGGTTACAAAATGCTTTTTCCCACTTATCTAACTCTGGGAAATATGTCAACAGACAAAATTTACATTTTGGGTGGAATATCCCTTTCAGTTGAGCTTTAATTTTACTACCTGCAGTTGGAATTGACCAGCAAGGTTGCATATAGTTTCTGGGTACAGCATGGTGGGTAGGGTATGGTACAATACTAGGAATATGCAATGCAACCAAAATCTCATCATCTCCCTATATAAGTTAGGGTTAGGGTCTATCCTGATAAGATTTTATATAACAGTGTAGTGCAATGTCTGTAAAATTAGGGAATAGTTTATATAATTAGCACATAGAAAGTAACATTTCCTGATCTAAGTGGGCCTCGCTTTATTCGTGTTTTTAAGGTGGAACATGCAATTTCTCACATACAGCTACAGAGCCTCTAATAAACTTGCATCTCTCTTCTTGCATATATATTTTCATGTGGAAAAGTTAGCTGAAAGCAAGGCTTACATTGTCTGATATAAAGCAATACAATACAGGGGAAGCGATATGATATATTTCTGATACAAAAAGACAGACAATGTTTGCAATTTATCCCCTTAATGCCGAGTGTCGCAAATTCGCATCAAACCGCTTCTGCTCCAAATGCAACCATAATACCATCCGTAATTCTCCACTGCCCAGTGATGCATTTCCAACACATTCCTGTGTTTTTGTCAAATCTTTTTTCATCTACTTGAAAGCAAAAACACAAGTGAGTATTTTTTCCATATTTGGAAATAAATTCAGACGTTGAGGGGTTATAAGACTGAATTAGAGTAGAAACCTCAGGCCAGACGCTTCAATGACACATCCAGTGTTATTGCGAGATCTTGTTCTATGAGAATGAAGGCAGGAAAAACTGCTGCCATCTAGCAGTCGGAGTTTGAATTGCACACAAAAGAAATACAGTAAATGTTTGCATGGAAATCCTCAATAAAAATCTTTACATTGCTTTTAAATATTGATTCTGTATCATAACATGAAATATTCAGATATTTCTGTGTATCAATCTTACATGCCTACTACAATATGAGGTGAAACGACCCAATAAGGTCTGAAACACAAACAAAATATGATACAATACAACTTAATATTATATTATAATATGATATATTCTCAATACTTGTTTTAATTTTGGTGTCCCTAAGATTTATGGTATTTAAATAAATACGACAAACTTTTAGGTTATTGACTTTTTTCCTAGGATCATGTCCTAATACATTAGATATTTATCTTCTTTTTTTCCATGCATATTGTAATGTTGACATTTAACTATGAAACTTGTCAAAAGTTAGTTTGCACTGATAAAGAAACACTTTTTTTGCACATCATAGTAGTCAATTAGTCTGTAGAGCCACTTTAGTGTTTAATTATCTTAATCTTGTTCTTCAGAAGTGTCAGTCTCATTACTCTTCCTTTGGTGTTTATAATTGGTGTTATGAATCGTCTTGCGTAACGTTTAAGTGCAAACAGCTGCAGTTTGACATCTGCAAACAGAGACAGCGTAAACCGCATGGAGACAAACACACCCTGCCCACCTTTCCCATGAGAGTTTGTGTCGCTGCTTTCAGATCAGATCTGCACAAAGCACTAAAGCAGACAGAAATCCTGCGTGTGGTCAGATTAAAGAGATTAGATCATTCTAGATGTCCCCTCATTTACTGACCTAATCACAACCCACTAACACACACTTCCTCTCTAATCGCGTCTTTTTTTATTGTGAGGCTCATGTCTAAACACAAAAACAAGCTAATGCCCTCTGAGCTCACGGCGGTGAACATTAGGGACACAAACAAAGAGACAAAGGAGTGTTTATAATGTTACAAGATGCAACCGTATAATCATCAGTTATACATGTGTCTTTAATAGCTTTTAGATGTGGATTCTGTTGTTTCAAATGTTTGAAGAATGTAAGATTTGACTGAAATTGATCCATTCACCAAATCTGTGATGACATCTGCAAACTAAATCAACACAAGCTGCATGATCCAGATTGCTCGAGATAAGCATTTTTACGTCTGAAAGCTGCATTGCCTCAGCGTTGCATCAGTGTTTCAAATTTAATGTTGTTCATCTAAAAAAAAATAGTACGCATATGATCAAAGCAGTGATTCCCCTCCATCACGTCAGCCCGCGATGCCTTCTGTTGACCTATATGTGTCACTTTTTATTCCGTGGTACATGATGTATAATGCAAACTGCACACATTGTGAGTTTACCAGCCAGGTGTTGAAACCCAAGTGGCCCATTTTACCTGTCAGCACTGAGAGCTGGTCTAGATTTTTATTTTTAAAAATGACTTTGTAACTCATTCGATTTTGACTCCTGCCTGTTATAATCGGCTCGTTTTTGGAGGTTTACTGCTAATGTTTTAGTTATTTTGTGCTGCTTCGCTTGTAATTTGTGAGTAAAGGATTACCTGACCATCAAATAGGTTAAAACTGTAAATAACAAAATCAATAGTAGTATGGTACATTGTGTTTTTTGGGAAATTATTGAAAAAAGGACACTTAGAATAAAAATGTAAGGGTTCTTTCTGTTTAGGGGTCTGATCCATTTATAATAATTATTTGCATGGAGCCACAAAATCTAAAAATCTGTTAATGGGGCTAAATCCTAATCATTCTCTCATCAAATGTATGCAGTTCATGTTGCAACAATTTTGTTTGTTTTATGTAACAAACGAGGCAAGAAAAAAAGAACCAATTTAAGAAAAGAACCAAATTGTTTCACATGTATATTTAAAGGGGTCATCACCTGAAATCTTCACTGTTCCACTTGAAAAAATGTCTATAATGGCTTCCTACTGATTTTTCACTGGCTGAGAAGCCGATATTTAACATTGAAGCGTTTGTTTAATCTTGCCTTCTTCAACCAGCTCACATGCACCCCACGAGCACGCGCACTCCAAAACGAGAACTTGAGCTCTGGCCTATATGCCGACACAAAGGTCGAATATAACCAAATATGAACCAGCAGCGAACAAACCAGCACAACAAAGCTCATTTCATAACGTGAAACGCATAAATGATGTCTTACCGTTGACGACTCATGTTATAATCCGTGTTATGGGAAACAAAACTCCGATCGGTTTGTGTATTCCATCTTCACAACAGCATAATGCTGTGTTCACACCGGGCGTCAAACAACGCATACTTCATGCCGTTTTTGACGCCTATATATTTTTGACGTTGACGCAGCCTGCGTTGAAGCAGCTTGCGTTGAAGCAGCTTGCTTTGACGGTTGCGTCAGCCCCACAGGGAGGGGAAGGGAGGAAAGAGCGCATGCGCGGCTCTCTGTTGCCGGATGTTTGTAACAATGGCGGATCTTTAACGTTGAAAAAACACTCACCCGACACGCCAAGTTCTCCAGCAACCTTCCTCCAAGCAAGGTCCTTTTTATTCCAATCTCGGTAGGCGTAGAGGGTCGGGTCATACAGTTCACGGTGGTTACAAACAGCTACGATCAGTTTGTCCTCCATTGCTGAATGAATTCGCCTTCTTCCCTCGCTCTGCTGTGGCGTATCAACTCGCGCTCTGATTGGTTGACGCTTGTAAAGCGACGCCGAAAGTTCAGCTAGCTGAACTTGCTTGACGTTTGCGTTGCAAGCGTTGGGCGCGTCAAAGCTTGATACTTTTCACACTTTTCAAGCTTTGACGCTTGCGTCAAAGCTTGAAAAGCGTGAAAAGTATCAAGCTTTGACGCGCCCAACGCTCACAAAGCGACGCAGGGACGTTGAAGCAGCTCTGACGCGCCTTACCATAGACTTAACATTGAAACTTGACGCTGGCGACGCAAACGTCAAAGCCCGGTGTGAACGCAGCATAAGAGCCGATGCCTGGCTGTTAGCTTGCTTTGTCCCAACTCAACAACAAGCGAGGGCGCCATTACGCGCGAGGCTCGGGCTCGTACATACATGGTTGGATCCCGTAGGTCACTGCCAGGTCGGGTTCAGTTATAACTTTTGTTGTTTTGGAGTGAGACGCTGAAACTGCTTCCTGCTTCCTTCCACCAATCAATGCGCTCCTCAGTCCCGGGCGCGTCCGAGACAGCCGAAATATCGCGTGTGACCTCGCGAGAAAATATGCCCTTCACAATAAAGGATTAAAAAATCACATTTTTATTTATTTTTCCAATACAATTTATTTTAATGGTCTAAAAGACTATAATAGAACGTAGATATCCACGGTATTATAGGTGATGACTCTTTTAAAGGTATGTATATAATTTTTTATTCATTTTTTTATTTTACTTTTTAGTTTATCTTCTTATATTTTCATTTAACATTTTTCATTGCGCTTGTGAAATGCAGAGGAGTTAAGTGGCCGCCTTGCAATCAGAAGGTCGCAGGTTCGCGTCCCGCTCAGTCTGACGCTGTCATTGTGTCCTTGGGCAAGACACTTAACCTGCCTTGCCTGCTGGTGGTGGTTGGAGGGACCGGTGGCGCCAGTGTACGGCAGGCCCCGCCTCTGTCACTGCGCCGCAAAGCAGCTGTAGCTACATTGTAGCTCATCCCCACCAGCGTGTAAATGTGTGTGTGAATGGGTGGATGACTGATTGTGTTGTAAAGCGCCTTCGGGGGTTGTAGAACCCTAAGAAGATGCTATACAAATACAGTCCATTTACCGTTCTTCTACTTCTTCTTCTTCTTCTTCTTCTTCTTCTTTTATATATATATATATATATATTTAAATATTCATATACCTTTGTTATAACTTTTTACACATTTTCTTATTTAGAGCCAAGTGTAGCAATTTGAGTCCAAACCAGATTAAGCTTTTAAACTCTTTACTTTAAAGAAAAAAAAGATCACTTCATTTCAAACACATTTTAGACAAAAGTCAACCCATTTTTAACTCATTCTGGCACTGAAATGATAGAAAGCTGTTTGCAAAATATATTTAAAATTATTTTTTTCTCCAATTTCCTCAAAAATATGAGTTCACAAAGGCAGCCTAACCTTTTTGAATTACTACTGTCATTCTAATGCAGAAAACCCATGCACACGTGGCAAAAGATCAGATGAGAAAACTGCTGCAAAAACATTCCTGTTGCCAGTTTAAATATAGATTAGACTCAGTTCAAGGCATTCTTGGTCCGAACTGCAAGAAGCAACTAAAGAGGAGGCAGAGCCACACAGAGCTTCAGGGCTGCAGTTTACATCAACTGATGCAAATCTCAAAATTAGATATATCAGCATCCAGACAATGTGACAGCGAAACATTTTCAGGTTTTCTCTGAAGTTGAGGAATAATGTTATATTTATGCGGAACAGTGGAGATCAAGTTAAAGCCTGGAGGAGTGAAGCTAAAGTCTTGTATTCGATTGCAAAAGATCTTTTGGATTATTTATCAAACTCTAGAGCAGTGGTGCACTGCTCTGAGTACAACACCCACATGTGTAACATCTTAGAGCTAGCTATCTCTCAAACCACAACCAGTTTAGCAGAATGACCTAAACAAAACTTTGTTCATGCTTGAAAGAAGTCATGGTGAATGAGGAAATGAAAGTAGAAACAAATGTCTAATTTTAAGTTTCTTTGAATTCATCAGTCTGTAGACTTGAGTCGCAGTCGGTGCTGACATAAGTTGTGAAGGAAAATCAGGAGGATGGTTTAGGATTAGAATCCTAACGTCCTCAATCATCGCAGAGTTTCTCAGAATTTGTCTTCAGAAGAGCAAAATATCTCCTGATCTTCTCCAAACATCGTCCTCCAGATGTTTTCAAAGCCCTATTATTAATTTAACAAAGAGCTTGTGATATCTGCAGGTTTTATTTAGTAAAAAGTAATTTTAACAAGTTTCAAACACTTTTTCATGATGCTTCTGCTCAGCTTGATTGCTTATAACTTTTGCATGACCTCGAACGCAGCATGTGGTTGCACGTTGGTGACGCTTTATGTGACTAAACTCTAGTCTAGCTCTAAATGACTCTGTTGAAGCTTGGGAGCGAAGTGTAAAAGCAAAGAAGGACCCAAAATACTTTTAGTTGTGACCCTTTTTTAAAATTAAAGCCTTGACATTTACTGAAGCAATGCATATCGCCCACCACCACCTTTCATGCGAGAATTTTAATGTTTGCTTCTCTAATTTAAAGAAGAGTTGGGGTTTTTTTTAGTGATCTGGGTCACATCTCTCATCTTTTGCAAGATCTCACATGATATTTTAAGATCTTGTCTCGTGTGTTAGCTCAATATCTATAGAAACTGAGTCAGTTATAGAGATGAACTAATATGGGTTTTTCTAATGCTGATACCGATGACGATATGTAGAAGAAGGACCAATATGTGCTAAAACATTTTTTTTTGCCAATTTTCATGGTCATAATGAGACGTTTCTGCCTTATTTGCATGTTAAAAAGCCACTAATTACAATGGATGCACAACATTTCTCCTCAGTATTAAAATTAAAATTCAATTAAAAGTTTTTCAGGAACGTAAATACGCAATTAAATAAAGTTTGGCAGCAAAACGTCCGCATATACCATACCAATTTATCTCTACGGCGCATTTAAAAACAGCATGGGAGCTGACCAAAGTGCCAAATCATAGAATTGCGTCTTCAACCGTGACTTGAAGGCACCAATGGATGGTGACTGTCGAATGGTGATTGGCAGTGCATTCCAGATCGTGGGAGCTACATACAAGAAGGCTCGCTCCCCCCTTGCCTGTTTTTAAATCAGCTCTACTAACGAGGTATATCAGCCGATTCTGATATATAAAAATCTGATGCAAATTAGATCTGTATCTCCGCGATTTAAGCTAACAAAATAAAACCAAGGGATTTAGATATTACTACTTTAGATCATCTAACACATATTTGTGCAGATGATCAAAAAGTTACATCTCCAAGCTAACGTTGTTTAGCACAAAGCTTCCAGATCCGTTTGAAATAGCTAATGAGCTGTGTGGCCGCTAGTTCAGCACGGGGATATCTACAATTATCTGATTAACATGCCTGGACTTTACACAGCTGAAGCAACAAAGGTGTAACCAGATCTCTTGTGCGTTGAGCGGGTTGATGCTGAAGGATCGCCGTGACTCAGTTCATCTTTGGAGATGAACAGATGCTCCGTTTATTCTGGCAAGCTCAGTAAACAGAAACACAATGTTAGAGGCTGGGCAGATCTCAGGAGGTACAAACAGTTTATAAATATATAAATAAATAACTTTCATACAATCGGCATACCTGACGAGCTCAGTAAACACAAAACAAATGACATTAGAGGCTGCCCGCTCCAATTACAGAACACATTTTGTGTAATTATGTAAGAAGAAACTAATTTAACTCGGTTACAAAGACATACAAGTCATTAGATGGCTATAACTTGTTCGTGTCTGGACATGTGGGGCAGATACTTTACTTTTTTATTCTGTCATGAGACTTTGGCTCGAACAAACTCTCTTCATGGCTGTTAACCATTACCTTCGGCGTATTTTATCAGCTGAAAACCTGTAAAATTTTACGTGACTGTCCTTTCATACTTGTGCAGCCTACGGTGCTACATGTGTTAACCATGTTGATAGATTATATTTCACAACAATTTAGCTCAACTTATTGACAACTGACAGATAATAACAACAGTGGTCAACGGGGATGCGCTGTCTTTTTGCCCCCCAGCCAGAAGCTGGGGGCGGGGACTTGAGCGCGTGACATTACATGTCAAGGGGGTCTATACTAGGGAACCCCTACTCAGTTATAGCTGTTTTTGCTTGTATTGCCATGATGGCCATCTTGAATTGTTAACGTTACACACACACACACACACACACACACACACACACACACACACACACACACACACGGCAAAAACATTATTCTACACTGCAAAAAGGCAGGCAGTAAAATTAAATGAAGTGAACATTTTTATCTAACTCAAACTAATTTATAGACATTTCTTTATGTAAAAATGTGTGCACTACTTCCTGGTTATATTGTGAATTACCAGTTTGTTTAATTAACTCTTAAAGTTTTAGAAAATAAACCAAGCTTAACTTCTTAAATCAATTAAATATTACAAACAAACCAATTAATCAGCCTTAAAAACACTTAAAATAATCATCACTCAATGATAATTGGATCATTTTACTTTCATTGTGATAAACTATTTAAATATGCTTTCCTGTTGTGAGAACACTTGTCAAAAGTAGTTGGACGGTGGTTAATGTTGCAACGCGGTCCAAGTGCTGGTAGGCTGACTCATCTGAGCTCACACCTTCCTGATGTGCTGCTGTACACGATACCGGCTGATAAAAACAGCTTCCCTCTAGAATGGGGAAGTAGTTATGGGCTGGAACGTGAAGAACAGATGCAAGTTTTTTTTTCAACATTGGCACTTATACGGAAAAGCATCATGACATGAAAGGCTGAAGAGTTCAAGTCGACAGTTAACCAGCTCAGAGGCACTCGGGTTGCCCTGAAGCCTACGACAGGGTGAATATTCATTATGAGCATTTCTGCTGTGAGTTCATCCTGGTTTCCTTACCTGTGTTGCTTACCTGCGCTGCTGGTTTTGAATAAGCTTGTTGAGCGGGACATTGTGTGCTTTATTTGACTATTGTGGTGTTTTTTGATGATCAGAGTTGTTGTCGCTGATGTTGTCTTGCTACCTCGGAGAAGCGAGCCGTTAAACAGCCTGAAAATGTCTTTGAGTCGAACTAAAGTTTCACTCTCACTGAGCAGCAACTGCCTCATTAACTTGAGGTGATACACACATGTGAGCGTACTCTTGAGTCAAAGATGGCAGGATGTGAGGAACGTAGTTTCAGCGCTGGTGTAAAATTTAACTTTGGACTTTATGTCCAAATTTCAACCACCAGGTTCATGACTGACTTACTGTTGCACAGAGATTCACAAAAATCAGAAATTACATTTTTTTATTGTTTTAAACATCGAGTTAACAAAGAAGGACATACGTTTTTTTGTAGTAAATGAATGAGGTCGATCTGTTTCCCGTCTTTGTTATCGTGCCTCTTCTCTTTTCATGCAGCTGTCACCTGATTTCCTCTTCGGGACCCACCAGAGAAATTCCAACAGTGGCTGGCAAATGACACAGGTAAAGCTTTTCTCCACCTGATGTTCTCTTCTTTTGCCCCGAGGCATTTAATGCATTCCACCTTGACTCTCACCTTGAAAACCAAAAGAGAGACAAAGACTCCTTTAAGCAGTTTTACATATTCTCCCTGAACAACAGAATGTATTTGCCTAACAAAACGAGACATCACAGGACTTTGGTGACTTTGTTTGCAGGCTTGACTTTGTCGCTGTAGATAAAAATCTGCCTGGTGTTAACCTTGTGCACAACATTGACGTCCTGCACAAAGAACCAAATCTTTAGCTGACAGCCCGTTGCATTTGTGTGCCTGACTGCATGGCTAATCCTAAGTGTTTTGTTGTTTTCGATAGCAGGTATTTACTCAGTTAAAATCAAAGAATTCCCATTTTAAACTTGCAAAACCTGCATATCCACTGTATTACTGTAGAATACATTAAATTAATGCCAGCTATGCTCATTAGATTCTCAGCCATCAGCATTTATGCACATTAAAGCAGTGAAAGAGCAACTCATGGTGTTAAAAAAGGCTGTTACCAAAGCAGTTCCTACTGCAACATGTTGCGTCACAGTGGGGTGTGGGTACACTTGGTTAAAGCCCTTTTACAGCCCAGCTCTTTGGAAAAAAAGCAGATTTGGCTCTCAGAGCTAATCCTCCATGCAGGAGGAGATGCAAGCATTAGTAAGGATTTTTAGTCTGATTGTTAAAATTAGGATGCAGGGATTTGGAGCCTAATTATGGGTTTTGACACATAAAAAGTTGAAGTTGCTACATTTTCTGCATGTGTCTGCAGTCATACAGAGTTGTATGTGCATGTAAGGAACTAGAAGCGTAAAACATTTGCATGAAAATTCAGATTCTTACAACGTGCATGACTTTGTCTCCCTCTATACCGCCTTAGTAAACCAGCTTGTCCTCATTTGTCAATGTAAAGGGTTGGGTCTAGATGCCCACGGGAGGTATAGTTTTATAATGGTTGCACCTACAGTATGCATGGAATTTTAAAAGTTAATAATAAATCGGGTTGTAAAGCAGCTGTAAGTTTGAACGAGATGCAACTGAAACATTTGTAATTTAGTTTATTATAAATTTCACAACAAAGGTCTCCTTAAAGCAATACTTTGCAACTTTTTCATGTTTTTAAATCATGTTCTTGAGCCAGTATGTGCTAAAATGACCCTTTGCAGGATTAATGAAATGTCACTCAGACCCCCACCGCCCTTTGTGGCCAGAATACCACACTTGCAACTTCAGAGTGGCGGTCCCTGTTGGACTTATGAAAAAAGGAGCTGACCCTGCCTGGCACTGCAGTCTGCTTCCAGCATGTTTCCTGCATGTTTTAGATCGTGAACACAGCTGCTTTGTTTGATTTAGTGATGAACCGCTCCTGTAGACACTAATGAAGGCTGAGGAGACATTTCAGCAGTTAGATTAAGGTGTTAAAAAGACGAACGCACAGCGAGGAGATAAGTTTCACTTTTGCTTTCACTAATGGACACTAGGGGGTGCTACAAGTAAGCAAAACTGTCAAGTGTAAATTGACTCCAGCTAGAGGTTTTGTTAAAGACATATGTAACAGAACCAAAATGACATGCTAAATCTTTAGAAATATGAAGTTGCCTCGCCAGCCGATTTGAATGTTTTAATTTACCGCTTCACCGGTGTGTTTTTGCTGTTTATGTGCAGGGACGAGCTAAACCCCTTCTCCGCACAACCAGGTTAAAGTATGGAAGCCTGGAGAGGCCAAAATTCCTCAAACGTATTTTCCCTAATGCCTGCTAAGAAATAAAAACTAAGATTCCAGCCATGTTTGCTTTCATAACTTTTAATTACTTCATGCTGATGACCCACATGAACATAATCCTCTGTGTAGTGGATGCAATTATGTCATGAAATTAGCTTAACATGATAGATTTTTTTTTGGCACAAAATAATTACAGGTTATATTGTGAATGACATGATATTGCCAACGCCTTGATTGAATTTAAATTTTTTTACATGAATTATAAATAAAAGTTCCTGTGTGACATTTGTGACATGTAGCTGTATCTCCTAACTGCTTGTGTATGTATGTATGTATGTATGTATGTATGTATGTATGGATGGATGGATGGATGGATGGATGGATGGATGGATGGATGGATGGATGGATGGATGGATGGATGGATGGATGGATGGATGGATGGATGGATGGATGGATGGATGGATGGATGGATGGATGAGCAAGCTCTGCTAAAGTTTGTTAAGCTAAAGTATAAAACTTAATGTGAAGACGTTCTGGAGAGTTAGATGATTTTCTGGTTTTAACAAGTTCTAGCACCGGCCCTGAAGCGGTCATTCCATGTATTCTCACACATCTGCTCAATCAGGAAACCTCTGGGTCAATGTTCTGCTCTAAACATTGCATTTGGCTTTTGTGATTTTTTATTATTTGGGGATGTTTGTTCATGAGAAATGGGTCAAACCCCTCCCCCACATAGTCAAGAAACAGGTACGGAGAGCAGCAGGGCCAAGTTTTGGTCCATATCCCCCAGCCCTATAGAGATATGATCTTTATTGATATTTTCCATCAGAGCTCTTCCTGCAGCATTTCCAGTCAGCTAAATGCATTTCAAGAAATTCCAACCAACTAACCTGGAAGAAATGCAAAGAATTTTTGGACTAGCTTTTCAGCATTACTCTAAAAGAGGACAGCTTGCTTAACGTGAAGGTTAAAGAACAAAATAGATTCAAGCTGGGCTGCACGTCTGTTGAGAATGCATGTCAGGTTTTTACATCTCCGTATAATTCACATACCCTCTTATTTAAATGAGGTCTTTTGCATACATTTAAAGGAAATCCTATCCATGTTTATTTAAATACCTGCTGTTTGCAACATGCATTCAGCATGAAATATGTACTGTCTCTTGAGAGCTGACATATTTGTGTCCCAGTTGAGGAAAAAATAAAGGAAAATAGGTTTCTGCTGGAATGTTGCCTTCCCAAAAAGAGGGCAGGTGTGTCAGGAAAGATATAATCCATCATTGCTTCCAGTGATGAGTATTAGACATTATTCTACTAATAAACTGTCCTGTTGTTCTTTACAATCAGATTTAAATTATAGAACAAATTCACAAAAAGTGCAACATAGTCACAATTTACAACTCTCCTTGTCAGGAGAGTGCCAAATTCACCCTTTAGATTGAGATGTGAGGACAACGGCAATCAGACCTTGAGTGCAAATGGCTCAAATCTGATAAACTATCTGTTTGCTCCAGTATTTAATACCCAATGTGCATTGTTTGTGCATTTTCCTGTTATTCTTACACAGTAGTACTAAGAGGGCAAAGCAGAATCAGCCATATTAACAAGTGGGTTATTGTGGCACTGAGGTAACGTGTTTAATCATGATTTAGAGGCAGATCTTTCTATCAGTAAATACATAAATAGTCAAGCTTCATAACTGCATAGCAATAAAAATGTCCTGCTGTCATCTGACATGACCCAAAATAAGAATAAATAAAATAAAATATATTGGCATAAGTACATGACCCTGTGGAACACCAGGCTGGTGCTGTTTCCTTAACCCATTGCCACATTCAATCAAGTTGTGACTTATACTGAATGCAACATTAATATTTAAAAAGACACAATAAAAAATATAACCTCATCATTTGTTCTTTTATTTTTGGTCTTGTTTGTTTGCCACCCAAACCTTTGACCTTAAAGAGCATGCAGCGTGCCATCTCCTCTGACACCCTGAGCACGATGGCATTCACTAATGCAACAGCCCAGCGCCATACCTCCTCATCCCTGCATGACACCAAGCTGCAGCTCAACCACTCACAGTCGATGATTCTGCCTGAGAATGGCAAGGTAACTCCCTCCAGAGTAAGCACAAACATGCACACAAATGCACAAGCTCATTAACTGTGAGCAATGTTTACTCAGAGAATCGAACACATTTTGTGTTTTTTTTTTTTGCTCTAAACAAAGGACATATGTGCACACAAACACACACGGATAAGTGAGCACCACACAGATGATGTTCTCTTTTTGTTTTGCAGCTGGTTCAGCAGCACCGAGATTATTCCTGCAAAACGATTGTCGTAGAGCCGCCGTCTCCTCAGAGCTCTCCAGACAGTGAAGTCGGCACGCCGGTGAGAAGGATGTTGCATTAAAAAGAAAATATCAGATGGAGAAATGGTTTCGCCACAGTTGAGGTTATATCCACCTTACACACAGGGCTCGAAATACACACAGGCTTCCGAAGTGCTCAGGTACAGGATAATGTCTTGTTAGCGAATGGTAAAATTAGGGCATTCTGACGCTATTCATTCACAAAAATGAAAAGAATGGTCGGATTGGGGGCGGGGCCCCAACCCAGGTAAACCCATGCAAAAATCCGGGCTTCCTCATGAGAATACAGTAAAAGCGGGCGCACGGGGGGTGTCGTACGGTGTCCCCCTGGGTGTGTCAGTTGGGGGCTTCCAGGGCAGCCCATCACCCTTTCGTGGGAGCTGGGTTCATCCCCTTTAACTCATTAAGGTTTAACTGTGATGCTGCATTCAGTACAATTCCAAAGTGTTTTAATTATTTCTTGTGCTTGCTTTCTTTGCAACCAAAGGAAGATTAAATGTATTAACTTGATCTGTTTAAGGTTTTACTTCACCTGCATATTTTATAAATTGAGTCAATTCTGCAAACGACCCACCTTCAACAACTGTCCTATTATCTTCTTTTTTTACTGTCTACAGTAATGTTTCCCCATCAGACCCTTTTTGAAATTACCTCAAATATCTTTCAGGCTGGAAATTCCCCTTACTCCCTCCCTTCCATTGTGTTCCTCTTTGTTACAAACTACTGTATTTAAAACTAACAGTATAGCTTCAAAGTCAGTAATAAATCTCTCGCACCTTAAACGGGGCCATACCGCAGTGGGAGATTTCAGAGCAGCTCCCCTCCTCCTAGTTTTTGAATGATGCAACAGTCAAGTTAAATGGCTTGGATGCAGTATAGAAGAGAAAAAGCCGTTTGCACATAAGGACAAATATGTCCTCAAAGACTTTGTTATATTCCAGCCATCTCCACCTTCTTCAAGTCACAGCATGAGTGTGAAAATATAAGTCAGTAATAGTAACGAGTGTTTTTGTTGCAGGAGCTGGAAAAGGCTGGCCTCTTGAACAAAACAAAGATTGCAGAAGGAGGCAGAAAGCTGAGGTGAAGCTGTGTTCTTGTGTGTGTGTGCATGTGTGTGTGCATGTGAGTGTGTACCATGGGGTGTACGTGTGTGTGCATTCATGTATGCTTGTGTGTGCATGTGTGTGTGCATGTGTGTGCGTGCATGTGTCCATATGCATGTGTGTGTGTGTGTGTGTGCATGTGAATACAAACAAATTAGGACCAAAGCCACCATGAACATTAAACAGATTGTGTGTTTTTGTGGGGTTGCAGGAAAAACTGGAGCCCTTCCTGGGTGGTTTTAGTCGGGAACAGTTTGGTCTTCTTTAAAGATCCAAAATCACAAACACCTTCCAGCTGGGTAAGAGCTCACGCAAACAGCCCACAAATGATATAATAGTGTTTCAGTAAAGAAAATAGCTTTAAAATAATTTAATAAGCCAAAGTTTTGGTGTTAGAGCAATTATCCAACAGCTGTGGGTCATATTTTGGAAGATTTACTGAATTGTGGATATTTTTTTTCAATTGAAACCTAAATTTGAAATTTTCTGCTTCATTTTGAAAGGATTTCTTATAAAAGGTTTATGTTGAGGTGAATAGATTCAGATGAGATGGGGCAGAAGTAGGGCTCTAAACCTGCTTTTATTCTTAAAAAAATCTACTTTTAGACACAAATGTGGGTCGAGTGTGTCAATGGGCCAGTGAGAACATAAAAAATGTGTTTTGTGCGTGTGTTGATCAAACTCAGAAACCAGGAAACAGTCGTCCCGAGAGCAGCATGGATTTAAGAGGAGCGCACCTGAACTGGGCCAACGAGCTGTCCAGCAAGAAAAATGTTTTTAAGGTACAAAAAATATGGAGCAGCAATCGTAAAACCCAAAATTAATTTGTTTTCTAAAAAGAAATGTTTACTTATTGAGATTTTTCCAACCATACATACCTTCTTTTTTTAAACTGACATTTTTTAAATACTTATGATTAGGAAAGCTGACTTTCATAATAAGTGAAGTGAGATTACCAACATAAAGGTTTTGGGTCGTCATGCGACACATTAATACACAAAACATGTCTATTTTTATTTTTAGTTGAGAACTGTCACCGGCAACGAGTTCCTGCTTCAGTCAGAAAATGACATTGTTATCAGAGAGTGGTACGAGACCATCAAGAATGTCATTGACAAACTGGTAAAACACACACACACACACACACATACACACACACACACACACACACACACACAAATTGCCTAACATAACCAGATGTGATGTTATACATCGGTGTAGTTCCATTCTCAGGTCTCCTAATAACAGGGCCGGCCCCAGCCTTTTTGGGGCCCTAAGCAGGTTTTCCATTGGGGCCCCCCTTACCAACAAGTCAACACCAGATGATTAATCATTCAATTAATTTCAATTCAGTTTATTTATATAGCGCCAAATCACGATAAGAGTCGTCTCAAGGCACTTCACAAAGTAAACATTCCAAAACATTTCAGTTCATTAAGCCATTCAGTAAAAAGGTTTCCTATATAAGGAACCCAGCAGATTGCATCGAGAGACTGACTAGTGTCAGTGTCTTTTCAGCAATCTTCATACTCAGCAAGCATGTAGCGACAGTGGAGAGGAAAACTCCATTTTAACAGGAAGAAAGATTCCTAGGCTACACTATGTATGTAAGATATTGACATTAAACCAGTGTTATTATGGCTATTGATTTTTACTTAACAGGAGTAGCAAAATGTTCTTTTAATTTGCATTTTGAAATGCAGAGTGTTATGTGTGTTATATTAATTAAAGCAACATTCCGCAACTTTTACACCTTACAATTATGCTTTCTTGTAAAGTTTTTGCGTCATAGCATTATCTATTATGTTCATTTTCATACCTGTGAAAGTGTTGGGGGGTCCCACGTCTGTTTACTGCGCTATACAGTTTTTGTGCATCGGGTAGCGACGGGAGTACTGACTGGGTGACGTTTTACGGCAGAATATGGCAAGCCAAAGGAATAAAAAAGCGCGCGTTCTAAACGCGCCTTATGTCCGCCAAAATTTTTTTTATCCCTTTGGCTTGCCATAATTGTATAACATAGACTCGCTGTAGCAGCGGCAGATTCACCAAAGAAAGCTAGAAATCCCGTATCAGAGGAATCTAGGAAAAGAAAAGAAGAACGTGATAGAGCAAGAGCAAAGACCAGAGTTATTATTGGGCCGTCCTTTCCTCGCTGGAGAGCTCTTTTAGAAAGAACAGCATGAACTACGGACTCTGACCTGGCACATGTCGGAATATCAGGAAATAAGACTCCATATCCTGCCGTCTGAAGCTCATCTCTCCTCTGGCTCAATTCTTGAAACAGGCGTGTCAGAGCTTTTTTCCCCACAGAGATCGACTCACAAGACATTCATTTATACTAGAGACCACTGCAGATGTGTTAAAAAAATGAGTGAACTTGGTTGTTAATAAAATGTCTTTTCCTCACGACATCTATGGTGCCCTTGGGGGCCCCCTGGTGGTGTGGGGGACCCAAGCAGTCACATAACTCATGTATGCCTTGAGCCGGCTCTGCCTAATGATGCTGTCTGAGTTCAGGTCCAGATTTTGTTTCACTTCAACCAGAAATCCTTTTTGTTTTGAACATAGATGTTCATGAGCTCTAAATCTGTTGTGATTACCCATTTGGATGGTTTCCTGATCCAGGCTTTGTTTCATCAGGTGTCTTCTTGTGTTCTAAGAATCATTTATTAAGTTATGGCAGGATATTCACTTAATGTGGACCAGCTGTACGGTTCTTTTGTCTCCACAGAGATACTCCAGACTTTATTAATAGAGACCCCTGGCTTTGTTGCTTAATGTCTGACAAAAATCCTTTATGTCTGATTGCTCAGATTATCAGAACAGCTGGAGCTGATCAGTTAACAGTTGCTGCAGACATTCTGAGCCATTGTTCCTCTCTAAGAGCTGTGCTTCCTCTTGTCTTCAAAGATCTCTACTTTTTTCCTCCTTCGTACTTTCTAGGATCGTGAAAATCCGTTGGACAATGTCCTTCAATTCTCTCTGAGGAGAGCGGGCAGCGTGGAGATGTTGGACCACAGCAGCGACGAGGACGAGAGGAGAGGTTCCTGTAAGTGGTCACCACCTCCGATTGACCTCCTTCCTTTCATCCCCTCCCATGTCTCCAGCTCACATCTTCTCTCTTCACCTTCACTCGTCTCACCAAACTTCTTCACAGACTCTTTCCATCCCTCCATCCTGCCCTCCATCTTCTCCTCCATCCAAACCACTTATATCGTAGCTCAGCCCTCGAGGCAGATAATCCCACCGTCTGTCCTGTCTTACCGCCGCCGTCATCCGGCCCTTCCGCTTTTCATTCTCACCACCATTCCACATCATCTCCTCCTTTGCCCCACAGCCGAACTTCCCGCACTGACCTCCTCTTCCTTGTCCTCCCTCCCCGATGCCCCTTCTTGTCCTCCCTCTGCAGTCCCTCGCTCCGTGTCCAACCTGGAAAACACGGAAAGGAAAAGAGTGAAGACTCGGCTGAAGAAGCTGATCTTGAGGAGACCTCCTCTGCAGGCCCTGCAGGAGAAAGGGCTCATTAAAGGTAAGACCAGCTGCGGTGAATCGTTGTTACAGGGCAGTCCTCTATTCACAGGAATTTAAAAAATGATTTATTCAAATTAATTGTGCCATTTAAGTGAAATAGATTAAAGTTATTGAGGCAGGCAGGAAATGTCAGCATTTATCCTGCAGTGATGTGACATTCCCTGGTGAATATGTGATGCAATCCTCCTCATCTGTTTAGTAAGTTTTTTTTTTCACTCTACCAATAAAGCATCATTTATTCATCTTTCTTAAAGCTAGAGTGGGCAGTAGTGTTGTTTTATTATCTGGTAAAAAGTCTTTAATAACCTTTTAAAAAACTAATTTGAGTTCTCTCAGAGGAAACTTCTGATGCTCTTGGTTTGGTTTTCAGACTTCGAATATATTTGACTTTTGGTCCTTAGACGTAAATTCCTGTACTGAAAAAAAATTTTTTTTTAAATCAAAGGTTTATATCACCCAGCCCTAGTTCTGACTAATTCCTGATCTTGTTTTTTTTTCTTTCTGTATTTTTTGGTTATTCTCTCGCTAGTTTGCCAATTAAACACTCTGCAAAAATTTCATTTATTATCCCCCTCAGTCTAAATACTCAATAAGTCTATTTTCTGATTTGGTTGCCGTCTGAGCAACTTTAACCTGATTTTATTTCAACAGCATTTTGATTCTTAAATGAACCTAAAGCTGATGATTTCACACTCAGACGATGACACAAGCCAAGATGTCCAGCAGGGTTAATACTTTTAATATCTTTTTTAAATTTGGTACAAGTACCAACTGAATCCAGTTGACCCATGTGTCCAAAAGGTTGTAGGCAGAAGCAAAGCTTATGTTCACCTCCCTTCCTAGAATATCACCATGACACCACGGCATACAGATTCAAAATTAGACGTGAGCTTAAATTTTTCTCCATACCACAAAAAAAAAAGACTAAAAAAAGAGTAATACAAGGCATTTCAACTTACTTTTCCCTACTGTAACAAAAAGTAATATTACTGTTATAAAGTCTCTTGAAACCAACCATATTTATGTTTTCTGGACCACTAATCCAGCTGTTTATTACGGCAGAGTAGAGCTGCCACCCACACAAAATAGAATTGGAGCGATTTCACGTTATAACATCTTAACATTATTGTTCTAACAATACAATTTTCACATTCGTACAACATGTTATCACGTTTGTACAATATAATATTTATATTGTTAGAACAATAAAGTTATAACGTGATATCACTCCAGTTTTATTTTGTGTGGGTGGCAGCTCCACGCTGCCATAGTTTATGCCTTTAACAGATACCATGGTACGAGTCTTGGGTTTTGTAAATAATAAAGAACCTCTCAGGTTAGAGTCTGGACACCATGAGACAGAAGTTAGTTTTTTGCTTTATTCATCATTTGTTTTGGGATGTATCTAAATAAAAAGCCATGCTGAGGCACTACTCAAAGCATAACTGGAATTTCTGATCTGAAGTCATTTTGCTCTTGCTGATCATAAACAGTTTGTCCCATAAACCAGCAGGATTACCCGGAATCATAATAAAAGCTTCGATGCATCAGAAATTCACTCATTTCAGATTTGTTTTCTAACATTTGAGCTTGTTGATTTCTGACTTATTACATGTTTAAGTCAGATCTGGCAGCATTTATAAATCAGTTTCTCTAAAGATCTCGGCACGCACGTGATTTATGGGTTGCTGACTGACTTTACGAGGATGGGGAAAATCATGTTGTGCTACATTTTTTTCTGGTTGAGCAGATTTCCTGTAAGATTATTGGAGGTGTGGCCTCAACTGCTTTCTCACATAAGACATAATTTTCTTGTTTATTATTGTGCATCACTTTAGCCGCTCCAAATGCACTCCCCTATGATAAAACTCTCTGGACAATGGCAACCCTGGACTTTACAGCGGATGTGCTGCATTGCATCATTCAGGGAAGCTTACACATGAGAACCTGAAGGCTTTGTCTCAGAATCAACACATAACGTGTCAGAAGATTAACTTCAGCTCGTCGTTCTTACATTATAAAGTAAAATCTGTTGTAACAATCAAAGAGAAACCCCATAACTGTGTTGTGTCCGTCTGTCTTTGCCCCTCAGATCAGGTGTTTGGCTGCCGTCTGGAGATGCTCTGTGAAAGAGAGAAGAGCACCGTCCCTCGCTTCGTCAGGTTGTGCACCGAGGCCGTGGAGAGGAGAGGTACAGTCGCTGCACCACGTGCACGCAGGAGAAATTCCCTCCAAACCTGTTCTGAGCATCAGCTGACAGCACGCCTGAGCTCGCTGCTCTCACAGATTTGTTAGTTCTGAAAATTCTCCTGACGGTCCTGCAAAAACAAAAGGAAAGGAAACAGCAGTGCAGGAATCTCTGCAAAAAACTCTTGACAGCTGCCTGACAGAGAGAGATAAATGAGAG
>SSNS01000536.1:3796-124222 GCA_006937985.1 Aphyosemion australe | reverse complement strand
AGATTAATAAGTGGAGTAGAGGGGGACTTTTAGAGTAACTAATTACCGAGTGTTCAAATACCCAGCCAGCACACATAGGTGGGCTNCCTATGGTTTTTCCTTCCACTCCAGGGGTGAGCGTTCGTGTTCTGAGGCTGATGTTTGTGCCAGGGTGTGGTGGACCCCGTGAATTTGTCAGCTCTGTCTCTCTCTCGCGTGTCATTCCGTTCTCTGGTTCTCATTTATTATCTCTCGGCTCAATCACCCCACCCTCCCCTCCTCTCTTTCTCTTTCTCTTCCTCACTTCCTTTCTTTCTATCTTCTCTTTCACTCCTTCTTTCCTCTTCATGCTTTTCTCTGTTCCCTCCTTCCTCTTGGCTCTCCTTTTTTTGCCTCGAAGGTCCCATGGGAGCCTTGTGGTTCGTCTGCTGGAAGGCATACCGACACCACCGCCGCCACCACTGGAACCTCTCTTTTCTCTCTCCTCGCCCTCTTCCTCGCTCGTGTCTTTTTTTCCCCCTCTTCCCTCTCTTCTTTCCCTTTTTTTCTCCTCTCTTTTTTAATGTGGAAGTTTTGAGCAATTGCTGGCTTCTTCTGTGGCTTGGTGGGAATGGCATTTTTAGAAGAATGCCTCATGCCGTGGCTTTAACCCATTCCTGAGTCCCCGCTCGTAACACACACACACACACACACACACACACACCAACGTAGGTGAATTCAGGCAGTATATTTAGGACATTTTAGGGTACACATCTGCAGTAACCCATCAGCCATCCTCCGCACACGCCTGCAGTCCCAATCCCCATGCTAGCTAAAGTAGCAGTAAACACATCTGAAGCTGCCTTATCTCAACCCGTTCGGATGATAATGATGCAATGACCTGATGAGTCATCAGCCTAACCCTGGATGATTACGGGATTGTCTGCAGCAGATTTCATGACGCTTTATTTAGCAGAGTTTGAGACGTTTTGCTAGAAAGCCACAAATGTTAACTAGGTGGTGGCCCTCGTAGAAATGTCAAAGATCAGCACATCATCAGCCCGATGGCTGAATCCTCAGGTTTATTACTCATACAGTTTCTGTCTCAGTCACAGCTCTTAACAAGAACAAGTGTTTACCAACAAAATGTTGGTTCGTCAGTGTTTCTCAAATGTGTCGACTCAAACCACATCAGCACATGGTTTAGGGTCAAGTCGCTGATTTGGACGTGTAAAGCGTTAATTTTCTCTTTCTTTCTAACTCCATCCATCCATTTTTCTCCACTTATTCGGGGTCGGGTCGCGGGGGCGGCAGCTTAAGCAGAGAGGTCCAGACTTCCCTCTCCCCAGCCACTTGGGCCAGCTCCTCCAGAGGAATTGTAAGGCATTCCCTCGCCAGATGAGAGACATATCCCTCCAGCGTGTCCTGGGTCTTCCTTTAGGTCTCCTCCCGAATGGACGTGCCCAGAAAACCTCACCAGGGAGGCGTCCAGGAGGCATCCTAACCAGATGCCCGAGCCACCTCAACTGGTTCTCTCGATGTGGAGGAGCAGCAGGTCTACTCGGAGCCCCTCCCAGATGACCAAGCTTCTCACCCTATCTCTAAGGGAGAGCCCAGACACCCTGCAGAGAAAACTTGTTTCGCCCACTTGTATCCACGATCTCATTCTTTTGGTCACTACCCAAAGCTCGTGACCATAGATGAGGGTTGGAACTTACAGTGAGGAACATAAGTATTTGAACATCCTGTGATTTTGCAGATTTCCCTGAGCTTTCCCACTTAGAAATCATGACGAAAGGTCTGACATTCACATTGTAGGTGCATTCCAACTGTGAGAGACAGCATTTTTTTTTTTAAATCAGGAAATCACATTGACTGTGGGATGGACAGGTGTCTTTAATAAGCTTAGGTGCTACTAACTTAGATTAATAAGTGGAGTAGAGGGGGACTTTTAGAGTAACTAATTACCGAGTGTTCAAATACCCAGCCAGCACACATAGGTGGGCTCCATATGGAATCTATATGGGCAAGCCGTATGGGTCCCACCAGGGTTTGTCCGCAGTTTCCACGGTGGCCCCACGGGAGTTTGCCCAGAAAGATTTTTGCCCACATAAATTTTAACGGGCCCCACATAGGTTTTCAGAGGGTTTGACTCAAACACGGGCAAACCCCCATGGGGCCACCATGGAAACTGCAGACAAACCCTGGTGGGACCCATACGGCTTGCCCATATAGATTCCATATGGGGGCCACCTGTGTGTGCTGGGTGGGTATTTATTTGCAGCAGTGCAATACAAATAAATTCTTTAAAAATCATGCAATGTGATTTCTTGAATTTTTTAAAATGCTGTCTCTCACAGTGGGAATGCACCTAAATGTGAATTTCAGAACTCTCC
This sequence comes from Aphyosemion australe, assembly GCA_006937985.1. Taxonomy (NCBI): domain Eukaryota; kingdom Metazoa; phylum Chordata; class Actinopteri; order Cyprinodontiformes; family Nothobranchiidae; genus Aphyosemion; species Aphyosemion australe. The sequence continues at coordinate 121,868 of SSNS01000536.1, read as the reverse complement.
ATGATTTCTAATTGGGAGAACTTGGAAAATCACAGGATGTTCAAATACTTCTGTCCTCACTGTAGATCGACCGGTAAATTGAGAGCTTCTCCTTCCGGCTCATCTCTCTCTTCACCGCGACAGACCAGAACAACGCCCGCATCACTGCAGACGCAGCACCAAGCCGCCTATTTTTTTAACAGATTTTTTTTTTATTTGTGTTTCAGTCACTGAAATCCAGGATCTTTCTCATGTCTCTACAGATTGCTGCTTTGACTTTCTGTTGAAAATCTTCTTCTTGTAATTTTAATTTTAGTGTCTTTAATGACTGCGAGGCACCTGGTGAATCTGGTGAATCTTGTAGTGACGACACAAAGTTAAAGCTTTCTGCAGGTGCACTGTAAGAAATGAAATGTTGAATTTACTTAACCAAGCTATGTCAATTGGTTCCACTAAATCTATTTACTTAAATGTAAAGAGTAAGCCTGATATTCATACAATGTTATGTTAAAAGTAAATGTATTAATTTTATTAATCACATTTTTCTCTAAACTAAAATTTGAGCCTTTTTATTTATGGGCACCGCTGAACGTCCAGCCTCCTCTCCATACAGACACCTTCTGTTGTTTTAAGGTATTTTCCTAATTTAAGGTGGTATTTCTCTGTTTCCTGCAGAGTGTTGGAACATTCAAACACCAACAGAATGACCACCCAGAACATCGGCATCGTCTTCGGTCCGACGCTGATGCGCCCGGAGAGAGACACTGGCAACATGGCGGTGAATATGATCTACCAGAACCAGGCGGTGGAGCTCATCCTCAGCGAGTTTAACCACATATTCGGAACCAGAGGCCCCTCTTGATCTTTTCAGACGGGAGGCGGCGGGTCGCCTCGGCTCGGATCTGCTCCCCCAAATCAGACTGAAAGCGTTGCAGCAAAGGCTTGTAGACTCATATGGTGTAAAATGGATTTTACATCAAAAGATAATTACGGGGTAAAGAGAACCAGGAAAGAAAGCTGCTAATCATGACATCTGGCCTCCATAAAAAGCCATGTTAAAACAATAATAGCAAAACAAGCCCATTTTAGCTGCAATGCTCAAGCCTTTGAGCGCAGATGTGGAGCCCGGTCCCGGTGTAGCTCGCTGCTGGATCAGACGCTCCCTCGTCACTCCGCCTCCATGTTCCAGACTTGATCAGGGTGAAGAAAAAGAAGCCATAAAAGTGATAAATCTCCCGCAGCCCGCCCAATGTTTTATCCAGCGATTCATCAAAGAGGAGGGATGTGTCCTTATGTAGCACTGAAGCAGAACTTAGCAGAACCATCTCACTGTGAAAGCTGAAGGATGTTGGGACAAACGGGAAAATCCTGCAAGCAGGACGAGAAAAGAGCCTCCACTGACAAATGTGAATGGATAATGCAGCAGCGGGGCAGTAAAAGTTCCTATTTTAGTTACCTGTCAGTCTTGTACGATTTCAGCTCTATTTTGATGTGCAAACTCCTTGTGTTAAATTAAAACGTGAAGTTGTAAATATGTGTAGGGTGTGCGACCTTCAGCGTTCCACGCGAGAGTGATGTTTAAAAGAGTTCTTGATTGTTATGTTTCCTCCCAATAAACGCACGTGAACAAACCGATGTGCTTTGTCATGTTCGTTCAGGATGTCTGTCAGGTTGTTTGTTGCAGGGCGGTGGGTTGCGTGACAGATAGAGGAGGCGTGTGGAGGTATGTGGGCCTCGGAGACTCGGCGGGTGGAGCCGTCCCCCGTGATTGGTGCAAATGCTGCTTTTAATAACAGAACAAAAGGGGAACTGGAAATGCATATGTTTTAAAAATGTGGATTTTCCCTCTTGAAACCCTCTCACTCTGTGGCTTTGGTAATTTTATATTGACTGTGGGTTTGGCAAAAGACAAAAAAGAGCTGAAAGGAGGCACTGCTGGGGGGTGGGGGGTGTTATTAAATATATTCCTTCATTTTTTGTGTGTTTGTAGCTTTTTTTCAAATATGTGAGCTGATTGAAAGGGGATGAGGCCGTGTGAAGCTGACTGATGAGGAGTCGTCTCAGCTTCACTCCCGAGGATGTCCTCAGAGATGATTGACTCAAACATTTTCAGCTTGAATAGACGAACCACGCTTGTTTATTTAATCCAAACGCATGTGTGCACAATTTATATCAGAGTTTACACTGCAAAAACGGATTTTCAAGTAAAGCCTTGTTTTTAGACATCTTTAAAATGACAAAAAAAAAAACTTCTGCAAAAACAGTTCTACTTGAAATGAGGTAAATATTCTTAAATATCAAATTTCCTTGTTTTGAGGATAAATAAATCAGCTAAAAGGATAAGCTAACTCTTAGATTTGTTTGCTAGTTTTAAAAATTGCTAAGCAATTTTTTTCTTACCGCATTGGAAGATTTTTTTTCACTCAAATTAAAAATTTTATCAAATTTTAAAGGAGCAATATGTAAGAAATAATCACAAAACAGTATAATGTCTGAGTCACGTTGGAAGGAAGGTTATATTGAAACAGATTTCCTTTTTGGGCGACTGGGGAATTTTCAGTTTGTCTTCTTTCAGAAAAAACACGAGGGATGTAGTTACTGTTTACAATCTGTGAGCCCGTGGGGTTGCAGAGTTTGTGCCGAGCTAGCGCTGCAGCACCAGCATTTCTAATTCAACACCAGCCGGCAAAAAGCTCCAGAGTTGTTTAAAGAATTGAAGCCAGTAAACAGGAGCGACCCAGAAGTTATTTCTTCTCCCCCTAAGAAGCCACAGCATCTTTTTGTTTTACTCTAATATCGAGTAAAGAAGGCTAGAGGCTAATGTTGAACTAACAAGCTAACATTGAATTAAAAGCCAATAGTCGGCTCTAAAAATATCTCAAGTTACTTTTTCAATTACCAACAACTCGATATTACAGTGAAATGTATGTGTGAAGTGAATAATGAGTCAATCGTGGCGTTTTACTTCCTTTAATGAGTCGTTCAGAACTATAACAACAAGCTAACAGCAGGACAGCAAACAACCACACTACTCTAAGGTCGGAGACATATACCGTAATAAGTGTAGTAAGTGCTCCCTACCGTAAAACACCCAAGAGTGCTAGCACCAGATATGACAATGTATTTACCTACTTATTGTGTATGACTCGTCTTTGCTTGTCATCTAGAATCTTCTGGCGATGATCCGTAACAGCCATGAAACTCACGGAAAAGGAGTGATAGAGTCACATTTTGTTTATAAAAACTTACTGCAATATCCAAATTTGACCACAGGATGTCATCCTTATTTAATTTTTACATATTGCACCTTTAAGAATATTTACTTTATTTGAAGTAGTGATATTTTTGCAGATCAGAACTTTTTTCTTCCAAGACTAATAAATAAGATAAAATGTTTAACAACATTTTTAATTTCTTGAAAATCAGTTTTTGCAGTGTATAGTCAGAGGGTCTTAGCCTGCATGTGAACATATAGTCTGGCCACAATCCATAGATTCCATAGGGGCGGGGTCTACGATGTCTTCATGCTATTGGACAACAAACAACATGACATACTCACCGCTAAGGATGTCAGTTAACAGGGCAGTCCACCATACACTGTTGATGAAGATGCAAATACATCCTTTTTCTAAATAAAGGACTTAACTACCTCTATCTGCTCTTGACTCAAAGAAAAGCCCAAGTCTACATAGTCCAAAGTTGATGCTAAAGTCGTTTCAAACAAGCCGTCACCATCTTTGCTTTTTCGCTCAGTTGCAGTAACCTGATGAAGTTCCAATGGAGCGTGGCTAGACCGACATTAGAGCTACATCCTTTCTCTTCGGCTCCTGTCTGTCTAGATTTCTAGGCTATAGAGGGTCTTTGTTCCATCTTCAGAATAGATGCTTGCATTTGTTTTAGTATGCAGGAGGAAATCTGACAGCCTTTAAGCAGCGATGGGGCCAGTATTTTAGAATGAATGTGAAAGAATGTGTTAGTAAATCTTCAGTGGACTCAAACTGCTGCAGAAAGAGCTGTGATGTGTTTTATTGTCTTAATCAACACTTTGTTTGCAGAGCGGATCAAAATCTCTTACATCATCTTGTCTTTTTTCTTTCTTTCCAACAAAAAATCTTTAAAAAAGATTTTGCTGCTGGATCAATAATTGCAAATGTTGGAAGAATTTGCCCCACAAACACATTATTTTGACACTTGGACCGTGGTAACAAGCTTACATTATATCCTAAACCATTCTGCATCTGCACGTGGTTATTTTGTTTGCTGCATCACTGAAACAAAACGGTTTTCGGTCTGTGTAGTATTTAGAGAAGTTGTGGAGAAAAGTAAATCAGAAGGCTGTAAAATGTTTACATCTGTTAGATGTTTTTGCAGCCAAACGGCTCTCAAAACTAATTTAATTTTCACTAAGTTTGACTGAACCCACTGAGAAAGGGTGCTCTGTAAATCCTTCATAAAAACCTTTGTGCCTGGAATAATGGGATTAAAGTACTTTTTATTCTCCTTTTTGTTTATTTTAGATTTTAATGCTTTTTTTGTAGCGTTTAATGCTTTCTGCGTGTTCTTTGCCTTGTTAATTAAACACAGATCGGATAGTCAAAAAGATATTACTATAACCCCTGCTGATTTACACCTGTTAAACTTATAATATTGATTCATTTATGAGTCAATTCCCTCTGATTGATGGATGCTGCGCATCATAATTTATCATTTCAGTCAAAACTCTAGTAAAAGTCATTTTCCAGACAAACTGAGCATCATTTGCTGCTACAGGCTGGTGATGATGCATGGCACCAAATAGTTTCTGACCTGCATCACCTGTCATGGAGCATTAATGTTAGTTCGCTGCTTGTTTATGCAGCTCACTGTTAACTTAAAGCTCAAATATCAGAGCTGCTGCTCCACACGCGGGTTCACAGGGGCAAAGCAGGGCCTCCAATGAATCATCATGCAAATTCACCGAGCCACAAAAGCACTGTATCAATGTAAGCTGGTGGAAACGGTTTACCGTGATGAGAAAACTGACTGGCAGGAAGAGTTCACAATGCAACAGTTTTACTGGTTTTAGGTTCAAATATGTTGGAAATAAACCTACTTTTATGATATTTAATGTTCACTGTGCATGAGTGTTTAAAGTCTCATAAGAACATCATCAAAAGGACAAAAGATGCAAAAATGTTGCTTTTTAATTCAAAAATAAATCAAATACAAGGTTCTGGTGACAACTTATGTACATTTTTATTACAAACATTAAAAAAACTGCAAGAGTTTAATATAAAAGTTACTCGGTTGCAATAAAAAGGAATAAAAAACAGCACAAATATAAAAAAGTGTGCAGAAACTGAGTGAATATGTTCTTAACTGTTATTTTGCCTGAAGATAACAGGTAAGGAACTATGCAAGAGAAGCATTGCTGTTGGTGTGTTACACATCTTTGGTGATAAAACACACGCACACGTATCTTTGGCACGCAGCATGCATGAATGCTGCAAACTTAGTCACACCTCATGCACCACCGTCCTATCGCACCTCCACCATGTCTGAGCACAGCTGAGGCACGACGGACAGAAAAGAGGAACTGCAAAATGGAAGTTTGTGTCCTGAGACTTGACCCTCGCCCTCGCCACACCTTAACACAGAAGTCCACACATGCAACACTATTATTCATGGGTGCAGCAAGCAGGACGTAGAACTAGCAGACATTTTAGCACTTCACAAAAGCGAGCAGCTCCGTGTGTTGATCAGACAAACAGTGCAAATCGATTCTGCTTCCTGGAGGGGAAACCCCCTCATCTTCATCTTTTGTGCCCATTAACATTTCATGCAGAGATGCAGAAATGACTGTCCTCCCGGGGAGACGTGCGCTGAAAAAGGTTCAGTCCACTGCGTTCTGGATGAAGCATAAATAAACAGCTAACTTTCTTTTGTTCCCCTTTTTACTTATAACTTGTAACAGATGGCTGAGTACCCTTGTCTGCCTGGAATGTTTCAATACTGAACTATTTGTGCAAAAATAAATCTGCATTGAAGACATCTAAATGTTTTCTTCTGGGCTTTTTTTCCACCTAAATATTCTAAATTTGTAGATAAAATATTTCAGGTGAAGTTACATAAAAATGTAGTAGGCCGTCAACACTGAACTGCAAGATAATTCTTGTTTGTGCAACAGGAAGCAGCGCTGAGCAATTATAATTTTTGCAATAAAATACAGAGATATGAGAAATGACCACAGATGAGTCAACACAAAAAATATTCAACACACACACATGCATACATGCACAACAGCACTTTTACATGATAAAATACTGTAATTCCTTTGGCTTTGTCCGCTGTAAGGCCACATTTCCTTTGGTAGGCTGATTTGGTATAAGTGGGATTACATATTCAAAAGTCTCTATGGCTTTTTTAAATTCTGCCTAAAAGTTGGATCCTTGGTAACTCTGCTATATCCAAGTTCAGTTCACATTTGTTCAAGTCTTCGTTCTGGTCCTCAGGGTCCCCGTCCCACACGGGGCTCCTTTTGTTAATACGGTTTCCTACGTCACAATTGTTTTGCTCGCTTTCTTGTCCGTTTATTCCCGTTGGTGATCCCTGGATGAACCTACTTCCCAGCTCTAAGCTCCTGTGTGTTTTCCTAACTCTCTCCTCCTCTTCCTCCTCTTCTTTGAGCACGTCCAGGCCTCCGTCCAGGCTGGAGTCGCTGAGGAAGGAGTGGGCAGTCTGAGCGTCCTCTATGGATAGAGGTTTGTCTTCAGCGAGGCTGCCCACCAAGCCTGCTAAAGGGGTGAGGGGCATCTCCTCCTGGTCTTGGTCTAGATCCTGGTCTTTACTGCAGTATGCATAGCGGTGGTTCATGTGCTGGGAGTAAGAGCCAGAGTGGGAGAAGCGCTTGCCGCATTTGTCACATTGGTAGGGTTTCTCTCCGGAGTGCAGTCGGCTGTGCTCGATCAGATGGTGCTTATGCTTGAAGGCTTTGTTGCAGATTTTGCATTCGTGAGGACGCTTGCCTGTAAAGAAGAAGAGGGATGGTTTTATTCTATGAAAATTATATAAACAAAACAAAAGGAAACAAAAATAATTGGGAACCTAGAGTCTTGTGATGAGTTTTACGTGGTAACGAGCATTAAAGCAGAAATCTGGAGTTTTCCCCTTTCAAGAAATATGTGTGATTTTTCAGAAATCCATAAAAGTGATTGTCTTATCATGTACTGTGATATAATGTAAGCAATATGTCTTTTTTTTTTGCTAAGCCCGCCTCCTGCCCCGTAGAGCTCCGTGCAACATGAACTGAGTGCCGGTCAGAACTAACCAATAGCGTTAGACTACCGCTTACGTGCTCCAGAGTTAAGGAAGTACCTCGGCTGATGCAGAGTTGATGAACTTTTCACGGACAAGTAAGTCTTTAAAATATAAATATATGAAAACACAACATGACATGAGAATAATAATTGTAAAACAACGTGTTTTAGCTGTGTTTGTCGGCTACAGAAGCACATTCATAAACAAGAAACGTGCAGTCGCCATCTTAAATTACCGAAGTGAACGACTCTTGGCGTGATATGCTCGTCAGCCACTAGATGGTGCCGTTGGATAAAAGAAATTCTCCAGACAGTTGCTTTAAAGCAGAGTACTTTCTGAGACAGCAACATCTAAAGAACGCGTATTCTAGCTGGGCAGAGCTATATAATAAATATATATATATATATTTATAGTAAAGTCTTAACCATGAGGAATGTTGCCAACTCTGCATCAATCTAGGTACATCCACAAACACCACTCTCTGTGATTGACATCTGTTTGTAAGCAGATAGGCTATTGGCTAATGCTGAGCATGGCGGTCAAGTCAAATTACATGGGGCTCTATGAGACGGGGCGGCGTACTGTCCACACATTATGTCACAGAACAAGGCAAGCCTATCAATTTTACGCATTTTTAAAAAAACTCATACATAATTCCTAAAAAGGGGAAAATTCCAGATAGCTGCTTTAAGTAAACAGGAAATTAAAAAGGGTGGTATTTTAACATGCAGGGACCAGAACTGAATGAATAAACAGAACTAAACATCTGGAAAAATGTCTGAGAAGTCTTTTTTAAAATCTGTACTGGAACCAGCCACTAGGGGGCCACTTGTTTTGGTTCAGCTTTCCCATTTATGCTATATTACCGTGTGTAGTTGCAATACTGTAATTGTGTTCAGTTTGCTAAAAAAGTCACATGTGTAAATACAGATGTTGAACGAAATGCAGACCTGTGTGCTCGTATTTATGTCGCAGCAGCGAGCTGCTCTTCTGGAAGGTTTTTTCACAGATGTCACAAGCGTAGAGTCCCTCGTCTGTTTTCTTCAGCCTCTTCCTACCCGGCCCTCCTTCTCCTTCAAACCCATCGTCGGTAAGAGACAGGTAGTCCAGAGCGCTACGTGATAATGCCTCGCCCTGCACAGAAAAACATTATACTCCATGATTATATTTTATATCATTGGTGTGTTTGATTTGATACTTTTTAAAGCATATTTTTCCTGTAAAATGACACAAACTGATAAAGTTTTGCATTTAATCACGAAAATTCTTACCATGAGGTTCTGTCTCTCCTGGTAGATCTTTTTCAACATGGCCTCTGCGTCTGCCTCCATCATGTACGCCACTGGAGAGAGGAACCCAGGGCTGTTGGGTGTCTGGCTGAAAGGAGGCGGTACCATCCCATCATGGCTGAAGATGGGAAACCCATTGTATATGGATCCAGGAAACACTGGAGGTCCAGTCCCGCTGAACATTGGGTACTGGTGTAGGGGTAGATGCGAAGTCGGGCTTGGTCTGCTGAGTTGTTGGGTCCTGAGGGTTCTGTCTTCTCTTCCTGAGATCCCGTTAGGAGTTTTGTTCCTCTCCTTCTGCTCTGAGAGCTGTTTAGGCAGGGAGAGGTCCAGAGGTTCATTCTGGGCAGACCAGGGACTGCTGGGTTCTTTCTGCTGAGGGGAGATTTCAGGTGAGCAGCTGGTAGCGTCCAGGCGGAGAGGTGAGCTGAATCCTGAGGAGGATAATCTTTTTCTTCTTCTAGGGGATGAGATCTCCGGGGAATGGTGCATTAGGTGGCTCGGGCTTCCTTTGTCCTGGGTGGAAAAGTACATGAGTGAAGGCAGCGCGTCGTGGCGGGGTGGAGGAGATTGCATCGCAACTAAAAGCTGCTGCGGTACGGATTGCCAGCTGAGCTTCTGCTGCGGCGACTTGTTTCCAGAGAGTCCATTGGTTACTTCTCTTGCGTTGGCAGATCTAGGATAGAATAACGGTGGCGAGGAGTGGTTGTTCCTTCGAACACCTTCAGGTACCTCAGCTGCATCTCGGTTGATCTTACAGAGGTGGCGTTCGTGTTGCAGGAGAGAAGCCGCGTTAGAGAAAAGCTGGGCGCACCAACGGCACGCCAACCTCAACACATCTCTGTCGGCTTCGCCTGATTTCGCTGCTTCTCCTCTCCTATCAGGGGACTCCTTTCTCTCATAACCTCCTACATTGTTGCCCACCCGCCTGTCCTCGTCATCCTTATCTTCTTCTACTTTTTTGTGAAGCATCTCCTGCAGCATCTGCTCAAATTTGTTCCCAGAATGGAGATAAGGCATTAGCGTTGTCCCTTTTGGGATGCTGGTTCTCACAGAGAGCTCAGGTGAGCAGTCCCACAGCCTGGACACGTCTGGCACACCGGGGAAGCTCGTGTTGTTCTGGCTGACATCCTGCAGTGACGTTTGGTGAGAATCTCCTGATATTTGACCCAAAGACCTGAGATGGTCGTGAGTTGGTGAAGAAAACGCAAAGCCCTTACTGGATCTGCCCCCGCCAGCAGAGGGAGACGATGGGAGTAGGCGATGGAAGGAGGATTGACCGTGTCCGTTAAACACACTGCTGGCACTTCCTGTGTTTCCTCCACCACTAAGGCACTTTTTGCTGCTTAGATGTGAGCTGTAGGAGCCCGAGTGAGAGAAGCGCTTCTTGCAGTTGGAGCACTCGTACGGCTTCTCACCTAAAAGATGAGACATAGAGATGAGCTAAAGTCCACCAAGGGTGCATTAAAAATACCTTCAGCATGGGTGTGATGTTTACCTATAATTAACTTGTCCCATAATGAATTATGTTACGTTTTTTCCATCAACACACGCATTCTGGTTCTAGTTTCATACCATATAATCAGACCATAAGTAAAGGTTAGCGGTGCACGGGGAACAATAGCTGAATGAGGGGTGACTGCAGCTGTTTTGATCTTATTTTGTTTCTCACCACTGTGGATGCGAAGATGCTCTTTGAGGTGGTGTTTGTACTTGAATGCTTTCCCACACACCAGACATTTGAACTTCCTGGCCTCCATTCCTGGGTCCAACGTGATGGCACTCTAGGATAACAGGACAGTGTTGTCAGTAAAATGTAACAAACACCCAAAACGTTTCCCTGGCGTTTTCTGAGTTACGTCTTTTATCTCAACTTTCAATATTGTGTGTTTTATTTTTTAATTGTATGTCATCATTGGGCCATGCTTTTATTTTTTAGGATTCTGGAATACTTCTGTGATGCGTGAACTAGTTTGACTTTGTTGTTTTAAAAGGTGCTCATGATTGACTTGACCTCCTTACATCCTGTTTGATGCTTCACTTGACCAGAAACTTACAGTCGTTTTTATCATCAAGGTTACCATGGTAACTATTAAATCCTGCAACCAAAAGCATCAAATCTAAATCAAACATTGACTTTTGAGATTTCTCTCACCTTGTCCTGCAGTTGGTTGTGAAGCTCCAGGTGCTGCTCCATCTGTGACCTAAGGGTGGCAGTGTATCCACAGAGAGGACAGACCAGGTGCCCCCCCTCCCTCTCCTGACAGTATTTGACATGATCCCTCAGAGAAGATCCTCGCTGGTACACTCGGTGGCAGAAGGGACAGGCCTGCTCCTGGTTCCTGACTGCATCTGGAGTTCACGAGAGGCGACATTTTAAACAAACTCTTTTACTTTTTCATTACATCTATTTTTTATGTTTTTTTCCCAGAGCCTGGGACCTCAGGACTATCCCAACACAAACCACTCCAATGAGAAAGGAATCTGCATTTATATCCTCAATATTAGATTTGATGGCATCATTAACAAAAATTCATAAAACAGCAGCAAATCTCTCGCTTTTAACCCGATTCAACTTTTTTTTGAACTTTTTGTTTTATTTTTAACTCTCAGAAGATTAAATAAAAGGAAAACTAAAATATATGTATGTATTTTTAAAATCTAACTGGCAATTATTTGCGTTACACATTTTAAGCACATTTCTAGTCAGAAAGGACTGACGCTTAACTTTAAACTCAACAGGTGAGCTGCAGAAACTGATCAGACTCAAACCTTCTGGTTTCTCTGTCGTTTTCTTCATAGCTGTAACCACATTCACACATTTTGGTTTTACATTCAGACTGAAATGCCAGATATTGCTATTCTCTTCCTTCCTCTTTGCAGAGAACCAGTCTGCCCAGTCGTAACTGACTGACTGGTTGCAGCTGATAACTGGTTGACCTCACTTGGAGCCCAGAAACTGATGTTTGCATCTTTCCAGCTGAACAATTCAGTAAAACTGAGTCCTAGAACCCCCCAAGGTGCTTTACAACACAGCAGTCATTCACACGCTGGTGATAATGAGCTACACACAGCAGCCCTGGGGCACACTGATGGATGTGAGGCTGCCACACACACACTAGGCACCACCAGTTCCCTCTAACCACCACCAGCAGGCAGGTAAAGTGCCTTGCCCAAGGGCACAAGGACTACATCAGACTGAGCGGGGCACAAATCTGCAACCCTCTGCATACTTATAGTGCTTTCCAACAGCACAATAGTATATTTTCCACAATGTATGTGTTTATATTTTAAAATTCTGTTAATATTTACATTGCGTTGCTGCAAAAGGTGATGCTTTCAATCTCACTATGTGTGTTCAGTGACAATAAGGCCTTTAATCTTTATCTTTAACTTTCTCCTATGTTTCATTTTGATTTCTACAAAAAAAATTAAATGTTTCCGTGTAACAAGTCAGAACATCTAGAACAAAAATGTTTCAATATTTTGATTTAATTCTATTTCTCTTTAATATTTATATCCCTGCATGAATATTCTGCACATTTGCTCACATTGCTCAATCATTTCATGCACGGACCAATTTTTGCATGTAGCGATGAGTTAAATTAGGAGTTGTAAGCCATCAAAGCATCAATTAAAAATTCAAATGCAGCAAAAATATGAAAAAAAAAATTATTTAAATGTGAGCAGGAAATTTTGATTGCTATGATAAAACATTTTGCTGAATCTTCAGCACGTAACCTGATATGTGAAAAGCCACTAATTTGTTTTCTCAGAACAACATTTGCATATAAAATCAGATATATGCATTATCACAGACATTTGCTATCTTACTCAGCACTTCTTAAAATGAACCACGGATGTCTTTCTTTCTTTTTAGATATTACATTTAGAGCAGCTTCCGACATTCGCTCACCTGCTCTCTCAGGTGAGAAGCACTGAGCTCCTGGAGACCAGATGGCAGCAGGAAGCTCATCGTGCCTGATGCTCGGATGGAACACAGCTGACGTCCCGTTACGGCTCAGGTGGTCCAAGAGACGAGCTGAGGGAGAGGCCTTCCTCAAATTGGCCACAATTTCATAGTGATCTAGATCCTCCAAAGCATTCTGGGAATCTGAGTTCTTACCTGAAGGACAGAGAAAAAAACAAGGAAATTAAATTTTATTCTAAATGCAAATGTGTTCATTGCAGCTAACAAAATTCCACAACATGCAAAATCTCAATTTTATTGTTGAGATTTCTGCAGGATTATTTATGATCTTAATTTTAACATCTTCTTTTTCTTTTTTTAACGTCTTATTTTTAAAGCTAAAAGTCTCTTAAGCTAAGCAGTTTTTAACACTTTAACCAATTCCTTTAAAAGTGGGGTTTGGTGATTGTGTTGGTAACTTTACCAGCTTCACACGGGACGGGACAGAACTCTGCAGCCTTCTGCTGACCAGAAACAGCAGTTTTGTAGAGTGGGTAGGTGCCCTAGGGGGCGCTCTTTACTTGCTCAACAGCTGTTAGCTATTTTCTGTGCCGGTAGCTAATTTAAAGGCTAGCAGTTAGCTTTTTCAGTTCATCGACTGTCAATAAAATAAGCACTATAGAAGAAAAAAAAAAGAAGTTTGCCTTTTTGTTGGCGACATGGTGGAGCCTGGAACTAAAAGTCAGAGAGTAATGTCTTTGGAGGAGAAGAAAGAGCTAAAACCTGAGTGAACATTGGCCTACACTCATTTGAGGGAGCTAAAGGAGGCTACGAAATCACGGACTGATGGTACCTGGCTTTGTTGCTACTGGACTTGTAAGTAATAATATTTTTTGTCCAACAGTGTGGATCTTTATACTTCATGGTTTATTTTAGTAATAATTGGCTCATGTTAGTGTTAGCTCGTTGTTAGCGCTAGCTACAGCAGGATGCTGCTTTCAACCAGTAGGGCACAGGAGCAGGAAACTGCTCGGTGTTGCTTTAAAGGTAAATACTGTGACAGAAATGGCTGCAGGAAAACTGTTTTATTGTTGTTGTTTTTTTTGCATTCATTCAGACAATTCAATCCAGTTTATTGATATAGCACCAATTCACAACAAGAGTTGTCTCAAGGCACTTTGCAAAGTAAACATACCAATTGAATCTATACGTAACAGTGCACTGAGTTCAGTTCAAATATTCCAATTAGTTAAAGTTTACTATGTAAGGAAACCCAGCAGATTTCATCAAGTCACTGACTTGTTGTGTCTGTGACTTTACAGCAATCCTCATACTAAGCATGCATGTAGCGACAGTGGAGAGGAAAACTCCCCATTAACAGGAAGAAACCTCCAAAAGAACCTGGCTCAGTATGAGCAGCTGTCTGACTCTGGGGGTTTGAGAAGACAGAGCAGATACATTTCAACCCTTACCTAAACAGTTTTGTTGGCTTACTTTGCTAACCTTTGTTTAAAAAAGTGATTAGTTGAAAATGAATCAAATAAATCAAAAGAGTCTCCACCACAGGTTTGCTGCACATACATTTTTGGCTGTTCAGTCAAAGTTTGTACCTTGAAGAGATTTGATGCTTAAAAAAAAATTATCATTATTTTTATTTTTTGCTTCTCTTCAGAGGGACTTTATCCTCAGATGGGAAACAAAAATCCCCGAAAAACCAAGAAAAGATGTCACCTTTAAAACATAAAAATCTTTAAGTATTTGCCAAGCTCTCGATGACTAAGAACTGCACCAAATATATTCAACAGTGTTTCAGACGCTCTTGTTTTCATTAGTTGTGGCTTTCCTAGATGTCATTTAATGAATTTTTCACTCAGTCATGAGTGTTTGTGTCGGTTTGTGAGTTATTGTGGTCGACTGTTTGGTTGCTGTTGTTTGTTCAGTAATTTTTCTTTGGTTATTAAAGTTGTTTTAGTTCTCTGTCTTTTGTGTGAGCGTGCATGCAGTCGTACGTGCAGAGAAGAACAGGGTAAAAATTCAAAACGACGCCGTGCGGCTGCATCTATCAGGACTGAACTGTTTAAAAAATGACATAAAACAATAAATTTATGGAGCCGGTCGATCAGATTTCCAACAAGACTTAAAGGATTTGTGTTGCTGCGCTGGGAGACGGGCGGGCGGGCGGGCAGAGAGACAAAGCCACCGATGTACATGAAGAGGAGAAGGCGCCTCCTATCACAACTCGAGCCAATCAGCTTTGCTCACAGCGACTCTGAGGAAGATTTTTCAAATGTTTGCAGATGTTGGCATCCTCGGAGCTGTTTCTAATGTGGTGAAGGGAAGAGCCTGTGTGGTGGAGCGCTGTAAAAACTCAGCTTTGCCTTCATCAGGCAAGTCCAAATCACAAGAGGCGAGGGAGCTAAGTGATTGTTAGTAGGCAAGCCGCGTGAGCCTTTGATCTCTGCTAAATAAAAGAGAAAGCCTCACGTCGTGCAGCGCTGATTTCAGTACCGTAACGTCACCTCTTTGATGCATGGAAATATTGTGACATTGTGTGGGATGAGTTCTTTTGTCATGCTTTCAGAAAGCAGCCTTTTCAAAGAGACGAGTGAAAAGAGGAGCAGCTTGTAGGGAAGGCACGGTTTCACAAGGAGTCGACGTGAAGGTGTGAGAGAAGGTTGTTTGTTGCATCAGAAAATAACAAAGTTGTTTACAGAAGAACTTACAGTACATCCTCAGAGGCTCCTGGTCCTCCGCCTTGGCCTCTGGCTCCACCGGGCCCCAGCAGGTCCTATCGCCGGGGCTGAGGCTGCACGGCCGCGTGGACTGAGAGGGGCTGCCGGGCTCCTCCGTCGCCTCGCTGGGCGTCAGGCTCGTCTTGTCGGGGCTCTCGTTGCAGTCCTGGTGCTCGAAGCTCCACAAACCCGCCTCATCCTCTTCCTCAGACCCCACAGAACTCACCTGCTCGGAGTCCACTGAGGAAACAGAAAACGACCCGTTCAGAACCGACTCGTTTTTAAATTTAAAATATGAACATAAGTGAACATGTTTTCATCACTGAGGTCTGAATGCTTGATGTATTTTTTTCTGAAAATAAAAATGAACGATTGATAAACATTAGAGCTGGAAAATCTAAAAGCAAAAAGAAACAAGAAACTGAAATAAAACAGAGAGAAAAAACAACTGGTAACACCTTTTAATCAGGGTCCCTTTATTAACATTACTTAGTGCATTATTAAGCATTAATAAACTATTAAATAAAGTATTAACAACTGTTTAATATTAATGTTATTATTAAATAATGCATTACTAAGCAGACCCTTCCTTGGCCCTTTATCCTAACCTTAAGGACACTTAATAGTTAACATCGCGAACGTTAACAAAGTAATCCTTTGTTTATTAATGCTTAATAATGCACTAAGTAACGTTAATAAAGGGACCCTTAGTGTAACATTTTATCAAACAACCAAATATAATCGAAAACTTCATTTTCACGTGTGGTTTTAGGAATAAACAATCTACTTTATTATGAATTTTTTTTACTTTCAGCAGTTCAGCGTTTTCTCTCTTTGTGTTGTTTAAATACGTTTTAACAACATTAAGACGATTCTGATCAAGTTTAATATGGTTATGCGCAAGTTAATGCATTTTTTAAACTAACAGCCATTTTTAATAGTTATATTTATTCATTTGACTCATATTTTATGAGGATACAAACCGCTTGAGATGTAATATCTCGTTTGCGAGCAGGTCCTCTAAACTTTTACAACAAAATAGAAAATAGGATGGCAGAGTCATTACATAATCACAAAAACACAAGAAAAACATACAAAAAATTCCTGCTATGCTGTGTCTCACCCATGATTATGAAAAAAGGCTTATAAATAATTATAGCAACATAATCAGACCAAGTATGCACAGATAATATAGATATATATAATTTAACAGCCTAGTTGAAAAGCAGGTTTTCTGTAAACATGATTACATTAACAAAATACATATTTAAGTGTTGTTAAGTTACTATAAAAGTGTGTTTTTGGTCAAAAAGCTCAGCACATTTTCAGATAAAAATTTCTTTTATATTTTCTGTTTTTCTTATCCGTCATTTAAAAAAGTCATTAATCTTCATCTTTTAGTGGCCATATGGAGGAAAATCTAGAAAAACTGTTGTTTTTTTGTTTTATTTGAAATGATTAGAAGAAAGAGGAAACATCAGAGGCCAATCTATTTTCCTCCTTAAGCATTTTTCTTTCCCTCTTTATTTTTCATGTTTAGATTTTTAAAAATAGAATTCACATAGGTAAAAAAAATATTTTTAAAAGTCGTGGAAGGTGATTAAAATGGATTTTATATGGTTCTAAAACATTTATCACATTTATTATGATGATCTTTATTTAAGCTCAGCGCTTCAATAGGAAGCTAAATGTTCTGTATCAAAGTGTTGCCCAGAATGGAAAAAGGTTAATCACAAAAGCTCACATATGCACATTTTGGCTGGATTTATATTTTTATATAAGAACACAACATTTAGATAATCCAGCAGAGCAACAGCTCAGCAGTATAAAATAAACATCCCATAATCTTTAAATACTCAAACTGCTGCAACGACTGGAAGCTGCTCTTATTTTTCCCACGACAAAGACAATAAAGGACAATCACAAACACATGCCCGGGATTTCTGCTAAAGGCTCTTATTCTGAAACTTTTCTTTAAAGAACAGCTTTCCTCTCGCTCTGTTGGCACCGTCGCTCGACGTCTTTAAGAAAATCAGATCTCTGATTGTTACAAAGTTGGGAAACGGCAGAAACTCAAACCCGCTGTGCTGTTTTCTCCTGAACCCAAACAGCCTCTTTGTCTTATTTTTATAAGAGGAGAAAAAAAAGATTCAAAGCTGTTTGGATTTTACACACAAACAAAATGACGCTTATTAATTAAAATGTCATTAAAACCCTCAGTGGGGTCACTTTCTGATCTGACAACGCCCTGATGGTCTGGGGGACGTGAATCTACTGTTATTTCTGTTTTCAGCACACGAACAACGACCAGCTTCTTTATATAAAGACTGATTCATCAGTTTTAGACGGAGAAGGAAGAAACACACTCAGTCTGATAGCGAAAGAGCACCAGGGGTCTAGAGAGGGGGCGGCCCACAATCACAAACACAGAAAACAGTCACAAGTCAGCGTGTGTGGTTATTATTCTCTGGTTTGTTAAACTAAACATTTAACTCCCACACAGGTATCGCTTTGCATCAGCTCCTTAGCCCGCTGCACCTTCACTAAACCCCCCTTTAAAGTTGTGATTCACCCGAGGCCAGGCAGCCAGCCCTCTCCGCTGCGCGTACCAACAAAGGAAGGAATGACTCGTTCTTATGAGGGGTGAAATTGGTCATCAAAAACGCCATGATGTAACGCATCGGAGCTCGGGGAGCTCAGGTCGGCCCTGCCGGACATTCCTGGGAAGACGGGGCGAAACGAGAGGGAAATCTGGTCTGGATTAGGCCCCAAATTGGCTTTAATTTTCTCTTTCATGACAGTGAGTGACACTGAGTCGATGTGGGCTGTCATTAAACGGCGCTGAGCGCGGATGGCTTTCATTATCTTGATTTATTTGGAGCAAAACTGCATCCTTCATGTAGGTTTTTCCCCAGTTGGACGGAGGTGTTGTTGAGGAGTAAAATGGTTAAGAGGGCATTAAAAATGGATCTGAACAAGTCATGAAAAGTAGAAATTCAGAGCAGAGGAAAACAGTGTGCTGTGTGAGTGTGTGTGGGAAGATCGTGACCCACATCCAGACAGTAATAACCAAAGTGTGCTGCATCATGCTTGACGTCGATCGCCCTTTTTTCTGATAGTTTGACAAGAACAGATGAAATAATCGGGAACTATTTGACTCTATCTGCTGCTTTCCTGGCCTGACAGCAACAGAACATCTTTAAAAACTCACCATCCGCCTGCCAGAAGCCTGATTTTAGGGCTTCAGTCATAAAAGGAAGAGTTGTACCACTTTAACACACAGTGACAGTTTTGTGATGTGGTGGCGTGGGATCAGTCTGAAAATCTGATGACCAAAGTAGTTCTGCTGATATTTACATAGCTGAGTCAAATTTTCAAAAACACATTCATTAACACATTTACGCTCGGGAAACAATGAGAAACAAGTGAATTAAAGCCCAAACTTAAGGAAAAGGGACGATTACGGACGGCTTTTGCACAAATCCAGATGCGGCGCTGGTCTAAGTTGGCACGCTTTATGTACCAGAGGGCATCTACTGTGCAGCAGCAGCAAGCTGAGCTGAGTTTATTTTACGATGCACACATGTGATCTGGTATTGGCTCGGTAATTACGCGGCTAAATGGTAAGCATGCAATAATTACCTTGGAATTACCTTGTTTGTTTTTTTGGTTTGAAATGGCAACAAACAAGGCCAGACTCAATTTACCGCTCCGTGTAAACGTCCGCCTTCTGCTTATTATTATAGCGAAACAACTTTACCTCCATGCAGAAATAGCACTGATGTTTTATTAATAATAATATTATTAATAATAATAATACAGATCTTCTGTAAAATGATATTCTAATGATGTAAAAGATCCACATGATACTAAAACAAATTGTGCAAAATTAAAAATAAAAAAATTCAATAATTCTGATACGGCTGAGTTTCTATCTTTATGTAAATTAATAACTTGCATTATTTGCAAACTGTTAAATCATCCAAAGATAAAATATTAAATGTGCAAAAAGGCGATCAGTTTGGATCTAAAAGTATTATTTAAAACAAATAAGAAACTTTAAGGATTAAAAATAAAACATCCTAATATATTCATCCAACAAAAGGAATGCAAAACCAAATTTAAAACAAACTTTTAGCATCCAAACTAAAAATGTCCCGTGACACTCTAAAACTTTCCTCACACTTTGATCCATGCTGGTAAAACGTTGCTGCTCCCTCAGGTGTTAACAGACACACAAACCCCTTCTGAACTCGATAAATGACCACACCAGGGTCACCGACGCCCACATGTTAAACACAAAACAGAACAGGAAGATGAGCGGTGTCATCTCTACAGTACCTATAGGAGCAGGCGAGGCAGGTCCACATTCATACCCAGAGCGTGTTTCATGCTGACGGCCACCATCGCTCTCTTTCAACACGACGCAGGAACAAAAACATTTGAAATTCTCAGAGTGGCTGCTCTCCTACTCATACCTGCTGACTGACATTCACGCAATGACTCAGGGGAGGACGGCAGCTAAGAACAAACACCTCCCACCTGATCTGCTTCATCTCAGCAGCGACTCGCTGACGCTTTTTGTCTCTCAGGGCGATGGCGCCTTCAGATTCTGTCACCTTGGCCAGCTCTGGCTCAGTCTTACCTGCTTTGAGAGTAAGACTGAAAATGCAAACATTTGCAGATGAGCTAATCGAGTTTCACCTATCACGGTGATGCGCTGGGATTCCATCAGAATGAAAACGACTGTTTAAACGCGTTGATCTTGACTGAAGAAGAGTGGTGGAGCTTTGCTTGTAGGTTTGTGGTTATTAAAAGGAAGAGTGAACATTTTGGTCAAATCTTTGTGGAAAAACCCCACAAATGCTGTAAGCTGAAAGTTTGAGTTCTGTTATGAGGGGCCGTGTAAGCCATAATTTATTCTGTTACTCTCACATGCATATATTCTCCTCACACACGCATACATTCTTCTCATACATACACACATTCCACACTCATACACATATATATTCTTTACACACACACATATATTCTCTGCACACACACATATATTCTCTGCACACACACATATATTCTCTGCACACATACATATATTCTCTGCACACACACATATATTCTCTACATACACATACATATATTCTCTGCACACACACATATATTCTCTACACACACACACATATATTCTCTACACACACATACATATATTCTCCTCACACACGCATACATTCTTCTCATACATACACACATTCCACACTCATACACATATATATTCTTTACACACACACATATATTCTCTGCACACACACATATATTCTCTGCACACACACATATATTCTCTGCACACATACATATATTCTCTGCACACACACATATATTCTCTACACACACACACATATATTCTCTACACACACATACATATATTCTCCTCACACACGCATACATTCTTCTCATACATACACACATTCCACACTCATACACATATATATTCTTTACACACACACATATATTCTCTGCACACACACATATATTCTCTGCACACACACATATATTCTCTACATACACATACATATATTCACTGCACACACACATATATTCTCTACACACACATACATATATTCTCCTCACACACGCATACATTCTTCTCATACATACACACATTCCACACTCATACACATATATATTCTTTACACACACACATATATTCTCTGCACACACACATATATTCTCTGCACACACACATATATTCTCTGCACACACACATATATTCTCTACATACACATACATATATTCTCTTCACACACACATATATTCTCTACACACACACACATATATTCTCTACACACACATACATATATTCTCCTCACACACGCATACATTCTTCTCACACATACACACATTCCACACTCACACACATATATATTCTTTACACACACACATATATTCTCTGCACACACACATATATTCTCTGCACACACACATATATTCTCTGCACACATACATATATTCTCTGCACACACACATATATTCTCTACATACACATACATATATTCTCTGCACACACACATATATTCTCTACACACACACACATATATTCTCTACACACACATACATATATTCTCCTCACACACGCATACATTCTTCTCATACATACACACATTCCACACTCATACACATATATATTCTTTACACACACACATATATTCTCTGCACACACACATATATTCTCTGCACACACACATATATTCTCTGCACACATACATATATTCTCTGCACACACACATATATTCTCTACACACACATACATATATTCTCTGCACACACACCTATATTCTTTACACACACACACACACACACACGTTTTCCACACACACACACATATATTCTCTACACACACATACATATATTCTCCACACACACGCATACATTCTTCTCATACATACACACATTCCACACACATACACATATATATTCTTTACACACACACATATATTCTCTGCACACACACATATATTCTCTGCACACACACATATATTCTCTGCACACATACATATATTCTCTGCACACACACATATATTCTCTACACACACATACATATATTCTCTGCACACACACATATATTCTTTACACACACACATATATTCTCTCACACACGCATACATTCTTCTCATACATACACACATTCCACACTCATACACATATATATTCTTTACACACACACATATATTCTCTGCACACACACATATATTCTCTACACACACTACATATATTCTCTGCACACACACATATATTCTCTACACACACACACATATATTCTTTACACACACACACATATATTCTCCTCACACACGCATACATTCTTCTCATACATACACACATTCCACACTCATACACATATATATTCTTTACACACACACATATATTCTCTGCACACACACATATATTCTCTGCACACATACATATATTCTCTGCACACACACCTATATTCTTTACACACACACACACACACACACGTTTTCCACACACACACACTTATATTGTCCACTTACACACACATACATACTCTTCACATTCACATACATTCTCTCCCTCCCCTCTCTCTCTCCCTCTCTCTCTCTCTCTCTCTTTCTCTCTCTCACACACACACACCTTCTGGTTTGACATTATAAGAATATCAGAGATAAAATATATATAAATGTGAAAATCAAAAAAGAACGTGTGTGTGTGTGTGTGTGAGAGAGAGAGAGAGAGAGAGAGAGAGAGAGAGAGAGGGAGGGAGGGGGAGAATGTATGTGAATGTGAAGAGTATGTATATGTGTGTAAGTGGACAATATAAGTGTGTGTGTGGAAAACATGTGTGTGTGTGTGTAGAGAATATATGTGTGTGTGCAGAGAATATATGTATGTGTATGTAGAGAATATATGTGTGTGTGCAGAGAATATATGTATGTGTATGTAGAGAATATATGTGTGTGTGCAGAGAATATATGTATGTGTATGTAGAGAATATATGTGTGTGTGCAGAGAATATATGTGTGTGTGCAGAGAATATATGTGTGTATGCAGAGAATATATGTGTGTGTGCAGAGAATATATGTGTGTGTGTAAAGAATATATGTGTGTATGAGTGTGGAATGTGTGTATGTATGAGAAGAATGTATGCGTGTGTGAGGAGAATATATGCATGTGTATGTAGAGAATATATGTGTGTGTGCAGAGAATATATGTATGTGTATGTAGAGAATATATGTGTGTGTGCAGAGAATATATGTGTGTGTGCAGAGAATATATGTGTGTATGCAGAGAATATATGTGTGTGTGAAGAGAATATATGTGTGTGTGCAGAGAATATATGTGTGTGTGCAGAGAATATATGTGTGTATGCAGAGAATATATGTGTGTGTGCAGAGAATATATGTGTGTGTGTAAAGAATATATGTGTGTATGAGTGTGGAATGTGTGTATGTATGAGAAGAATGTATGCGTGTGTGAGGAGAATATATGCATGTGAGAGTAACAGAATAAATTATGGCTTACACGGCCCCTCATATTCTGTAGGTTGATGTTGCATCTTGTTGACAAAACACACACACACACACACACACACACACACACACACACATGCGGTGGTTGCAAACAACTTCTGCAGACAATCAGTGAGATTGAAAGTGCAGCACTGTGATGGAGACCATAAAGGTTACATGGAGGGAGAGGCGCAGTTTGATCATGCACTAGTGCAGCATGTTTAGCATGTAGCATTAATAGTGTATGTCACACACACACACACACACACACACACACACTAGTGCATGAAGAAAACAGCAGAAATCACAAGAGCAGACGTAACAAAAAAGAAAATTGAGACGATAAACGAGGAGAAGAGCGGATTGAGGGATTCGAGAAGACGTGAAAGAAAAAAGGCAGAGAGCAACGGTGTCAAACTGTCCCTGACACAAATCCTCCAACTGTGAAAACACACGTTACAGAGGGAAATTCCCTCAACACAAACATGGTCACAGGAACACAAACGCACAGAAGAAAAGCAGAAAAGCAAACAAATAAACGGGCCAACAAACAGAGCGATCTGACACAACCCCAACAAGGATTCTTGTGAAAGTGAAAAGAGCAACACACAGTAGCTTCTGTAGATGTCCTCATTAGGAGACATCACCCCCGTCTGATGGTCTGATCACACAACACACAGCTAAAGGAATAAAACACACAGCTATGGCCTCACAAGGATCTGCAAGGAAGTGTAAAACAGCACAAATCTGCCCACCAAGAACTCATCTTTAAACCTGAAACCCTTTCACCTTTGTTCTGTGTGAATTTGAACAAATCCGCCCAATAACAGCCCTCGTGACACAGAATCAGAACCTCTCTGAGCCTTAATTAGCTTCAAAGCCACCGAGAGATCTACTGATGCTCACGAAAGCTGATCCATCAACAGGTTGTGCTTTTAGCTGTAATGTGTCGGCGTTAGTTTCAATTTTCACACAAAAGCTATTTCCGAGGATGCAAATCAAAATACTGCCCTCGATGACACCAGCTGCAGAAGATGGCTGCTCTGAAAAGGGCAAAAGGCATCTGAAAATCGATGGATATCAGCGCTGTTCATCTGTTACTTTCTATCAACATGTCACATCACAGCGCTAAAACAGAGAACCACACATGCTTCGTGGAAAGTTGCCCTGACATGACTTCAAAAGGTTAACAGATTAAAACAGCAGCAAACAAATTACCATACAGTAAAACCGCCAAACAGTTAACAAAGCTCTTACTTACTGTACGGGCTGAACATCGAAGGAGAGACTGATCTACCTCATGATGAAACTGAGAGGATAACAACGCGTCTGCTTTTTCTTCCTATCTGACATTTTCTTTATCTCACCCCCAGAACCGTAAACATTTTTTTTGTTGAAGTCTCATCTCCACCTACTCGCTTTACTCATGCATGCTGCTTATCTTTGCTTTGTCATGCTACTAATAATCAGCAAAATGACACGTTTTTGACTTTCATTGTCCTACAAGAAAGGTGTCCGACTGGATTGTGGCCTAATCGCATTGCAAAGATGTAAATATGAGCTGTAGACGTGTAAAAACAAAAAAGGACCACATGATTCCTACTTCTGCTTAGTATTTGCACAAACGCATTTTTTGGTCCCTGAATGTAAAGTTTAAGGAATTTGGATTAGATTTCTCAGCATTTAGTGCGTTCTCATAAAGGATATTCTGATCATTTGTGCTGCCATGCGGGTCTCTACTGCCGCTATAAAAGACTCCAAACATGAAAAAATCTGTCCATCTGTTTTCTGCCAGTGTGTGGTTTTAGGGATTATGTGTCTAAAACAAGCCATTTCAAAAAGTTCCTGTTTGTGATGTCACAAAGGGGACTTTTTGCGTAGATAGAAGAGACTCTGAGCCCCTCAGAGACACCGGAGCTTCTCAGCTTATAGCAGCCAGAGCGAAAGGATGGGTGGGCGTGGCCAGCTCCAGCTTGAGCAGCTCATTCTGGAAACTGTCCAGATTAAAACTGCTTTCTGTGTGAGGGACTTAGTGAAAAGGACTTCATGAACATGTTTTTATAAACCATAGAATTGTTATGACTTAAGATAATAAGTCACATTACGTCCCCTTTAAAAGCGCTTTACTACAGGAGCTGAAAATAGACTAAATATAACAAAAACTCTAATGCCTCAAAATGTAGCTGCATTGGGTTTCTCTGCTAAAAACAACAAAAACCCACTTAAATGTGAATTTTTTTATCCTGATACTAAAGTGTAGTAATTATCTGTTCACAAAACCGAATCACCAGAAACGCAGCAATCAGTTTTTCTCTTTGCAAAGATGAGGTAAGGTCAGAGCGACGAGGTGTGCAGAAAGTCTCTGTGGTTGCCTGTCTTCTTCCTTCAGAGGTTTCCTGTACGCAGCTGCAGGCATGACTGCCAGCATGTTTACCTGTCCTGTCGACCACCACAGTGACATTAAACAAAACATCACCTTGATTAACACAGACCTTTCAAGTGAACAGGAAAACCCTTGTGGCTTCTGCTATCGTTTCACTTTTGAGCTTCACAAACGTGCAAAAGTGGTGTTCAATTCAGCCTTTTTTTAGTCATTTGTACTTATTTCAATATTAGGAGGAAAAAGGTTCATTTAAAAGATGACGCACACTGACAGCATCATTCTGAACTTCCCTAAGATGTCATGCAGGACTCCTCAGACTGAGTCACTCTGTCTGTGACTCACAATTAGAGGAAAACGCACCAAATCGTTGGGTTTTGCATGCATGAATAAGAAGACGGTGTCAGTGCCATCGCTCTGTGTGTGCATCATCTGCTGCAGTGGAGGCGAGACCCGTATTTGTGAGAAAGGTTAGCTCGGTTAGAGGAACACGTTATTTGGACTTGGCCCTCCGCCTCCTCCTGTGGCCCCGCGCTGGTTTCCGTGTGCCGAGGGATCGGTGCAGGAATGCAGTAACGGTCACAGAGGGACCCACGCGCTCACCGCATTGTGAATCAAAACCCAAACTCTGCTTCATTAGACTCCTGTCATTGCAGAGACTCTCACACCACTCTATAAATACCCCCGTCTCCCCCCTCCAAATTTGTTTTTCCCTCTCTTTTCCCCCCCCTTGCACATGAAAATGCTCCGGCCTTCTGATGTGGCTCCTTATTTTGTACACTGGCGCAACAAACCACACAATAGTGGCTCCTTTTGAATATTAAAACATTCCCCTGTCGGGGTACAAAGGTTCTGAAGTTTTAACAGTTACAAGCTAAATAAAACTTCTTTAACAGTTGAGCGAGGAGTTTGGTTAAATCGGAGCAACACATCTGATCTGAGGCTGAAACAAATATGTCCCGCTGCCTTTGTCTTCCCCAAACCTTGGCATGAAGGAGGAATTTTGAGAGATGCGGTGCTCTTAAAAAAGGCAAAAGCGCACTGCGTCGACGTCCAAAATGTATAATTAGTCGAAGCAAATCAAAACCAAGCAGCTGAATTTCTGAGGAACCAACGTGAGGATGTAAAGGTTACGAGCCGACCGCAGAAAGACACCGAAACACATTAAAATCCTTGTGCTGACGAAGAAACTCGGCTTAATGCTCTAAAAATGAAACAATAAAATCAGAACAGTGACACATCTTCCAGATGAGCCCTTTAGCTCCTGACTGGCTAAGATACAGATGTGGCGCCATCCTCTGGTGCTCACCGACATCACATCCCCTCACAGAGGTGAATCAGGAGCGTTTTCAGAGACCACATGTGACCTCGAAGGGTCTGAAACTCAGAAAAGATGCGTCACTCTGCTTTTATTTTCTTTGTGTTGGTTTCAAACGTTCCACGGATGCCATCACACCCTCGCTCTGCTGAGTGGACCCATAAACTCATGCAGGCACCAAGAACAGGAAGAACACACATAAAACTCTCATTTAGAAGATGAGCCTTACTGCATATTATTTACACACATCTGTATATTGCTTTCAGCTTGATAAATGTGCACATGTGGAGTGATGTGAAGCCTCGGAGGACAGAAAGAAATAATTAAAGTCATAAAAAAGGATGCAAAGACAGCAGAGCTGCAGACGTGTGTGCATGTCGTTACTGA
Source organism: Aphyosemion australe (assembly GCA_006937985.1). Classification (NCBI taxonomy): domain Eukaryota; kingdom Metazoa; phylum Chordata; class Actinopteri; order Cyprinodontiformes; family Nothobranchiidae; genus Aphyosemion; species Aphyosemion australe. Next base: position 94,556 of record SSNS01000536.1, on the reverse strand, counting down.
CCTCGCTCGTGTTCGAGAACAGAGGGATGGCGAGAAGAGAAAGAGAGGAAGAAAGTGTAAAACCTGAAATAATGTGCATTAAAAAAAAGAGACTCGACAAGAAAAACTTTTAAAAAGCAAACTCGGGGAGTTTAAGAGGATCTTTGATGTGTATCAGAAGAGGAAAACAGTCTTGCGACGACAGTAATTTTAAGTCGAAGCAGAAGGCAGGCTGAATGGCTGCCTTACTGGCTGACTGCCTGGCTGACTGACTGTGGTCTTTGATGGCGCTGGCTGTTTGAAGTGGTTTTCGGGGGATGGGAGCAGCGTGTGGTGTCAGTGGGACAGGGGAGGTGCTCGTGGCGTATGGGGGGGCGGAGGTGGCGCGTGATGGCGACTGTACGGGACTGGAAGGAGAAGAGAGAAAAAGGTTAGGGGAACAGTGGAAGACGTGGGGACAACAAGAACAGAATCGATGGAAATGAAGACAAAAGAGGCGAGAGATGAAAGCTGAGTAAAAAGTGACAATGAAAGAAGTCAAAGGTCCCAGAACCAGAGCATTCACACCTCCATCGTGTCATCTAGCTGACGTGAACTTCCCTCTGATTCGCCGCCAGGCTGATTTCTCCTTCCATTCACGTTTAATCATAACCCAACTTTCCTTGAGGTCCTGAAGCTAATTACACAGCAGCGATGGAAAAAGAAAGTGATTCTGTTTGACTCTGAACGTTTTTTCCTCCTTTCCTTTTGTTAGCTGCTGACCTCTCTAATGCATCTCCTTCCTTATAGTTCGTCGTTTTGCAAAGCTACCATGAGAAATTCTTTAAAGCAGATGAGATAAGACTATCTGCGCAATGGAAACAGGGCGATAACTGACAGAGTGGACCTCTACATGCTGCGCTGCTTCCTTTTCTTGTAAAAAAGAGGAAAATGTATTTATTTCAGATGCAAAGATGCTGTTCTTTATCGTACCTGAGCTACAGGCTGAAACGACATTTGCAATATTTTTGCAACTCCTAAATCTTGCAATGTGTGATGCATGTTCACCACATGTGCTCATCTAATCCACCGTGAGAAACATCTGCAGCTGACGGTGTGAAACTGACGGCGCGGTAGTGCGCTTGATTGGGAAACACGAGAGGGTGAGAAAAGGGAGCCAGACTGATAGAAATGTTTTCAGCACCTCCATGTTTCCACTGTTTCAGGTGGGCCGAAAGAGAAACATGCTCTCTCCTAGATGGAATGTGTCTCCTCCCTACGGAGAGCGTGTACATCATCTCTGCGTGTTTGGGTGGAGGGAGGAGGTCAGATGAAGGTGGTACCAGGTGATCACAGGTACAGGGAGTTTCCTTCTTGTTGCTCCAACTTTGACTTTTTCCCCTCACCTGGACCGATAGAAGCTAGAATTGTTGTTGCTGATAGAATTTATGACGGTGGACTGAACTGATCACACAGATGTTTGCAGAACTGTTTTTGGAGTTCTGAACAGGCCCGGTGCAGTTCTGCATTATTAACCCTTCGAGGTTCTGGTTGCTAGAGCACATTTATGTATTATTTTACTGAAGCCTGCGCTGAACTTAGTAAAAAACACTAATGAATGACAAAAATACAATAAAAACATGGGAATGTTTGATTAAAATTTCTACGTTGCATTAAGTTAACATCATATAAATACTGTTATTATTACATTGTATTATAGATTTAACTGACCTGCCCAAATTTCAATTAATGCAGCAATAAAAATAAATATTTAATTAATTATTAAATTAATTTAAAATGAGATAAACTTGGTCCTTTTTTTCTTGGATTAAACTTCAGATGGTTACGATGATTAAAACTTCTTAGCAAACATTTAAATTTTTCTGTTTTAGACGATTTTTGTTTTTGCTGGATTAGCAAAAATAAAAAAAACAACTATAATTAGCGATCCTGTCTGAATAAAGATTGCATTCAATAATAAAAAAATTGAATCCAACAATTTGAAGCCATTTTTAAAACAGGTCAAATTGAAAGGTGAAACTAATGAGATAGACTCATTTACATGCAAAGCCAGATCTTTCAGCCTTTATTTGTTATAATTGTGATGATTATGGCTACAGCTGATGAAAACCCCACATTCAAAGTCTCAGACAATTAGAATATTATGAAAAGATTCAATATTCTAGACTCAAAGTGTCACACTCTAATCAAGATCCAAAACACCAAGGGGTTCCTGAGCCTTTAGATGGTCTCTCAGTCTGAGCTGAATTACTGACATGAATGGATTTTTGCACCATATTCTAATTTTTCGAGTTTCACCCGAAATTTCCAACTTTTTCATGCCTTATCAGTTAACATGTTTATGTTCCGTGTGACTCATGTAGTAATATAGTCATTAAAAACTACATATAAGCACATTCTCCTCTCAAATAAATCGTTTTTAGGCTGCAGACATGTTTTATTTTCTTAAACTGCTTATTTTTTGTTTTTATGTTTTCCTAAAAAGCAAAGCTGAACACTTTAATTATTAACACCATGATTACTACTGATCATATACTCAAGTGAGCTTCATATTGTGCTAAATAAAAGAAGGCAACAAGAAAATAGAGATCCTGAGAGTTGGATGCAAGAAAAAGGACAGAAAGACAGGAAAAAGCTGCAAATCAGGTAAAAGACGGCGCGTTAAACTGAAGAATTGACCAATACTTCCTCCTGATAAGTGTGATGTTCTCGTGCTTTTCAGAGCCGATCAAGGCAGAACCTAAAAACGATGACACACACCACGTGTCAAACTTCCTCATTCACGCTGCTGTGTGTCTATTTGTAGCTGACCGGCTCCAGGGGCCTTTCCACATGCCTGCCAGGCCGCTCTTTTTTCCTGTCGACTTTTCTTACCTCTTCTCTCCGGCTCTGCCACCCATCTGGGCCTTGTAATACATGACAGCTGAAGCGAGGTTTCCAAATTTAATTTGAAGTGTGATAATAAAAAAAAGCACGCATCTATAAATTGTGTGCAGCGAACCTTTCTAGCTGGATCGTTTTTAACATCTTTCTTCTGTCAGACATGTGCCGCTTATCAAACACGGCCCGCCTGCAGTAAAAGAAGATCCACAAATAGACCCGATGCTGCGAGGTGTTAGCAAAGAAAGGGTGAAGAATAAGATCTGCAAAAGTTTTATCTGGAGAGTAAAAGCCTTCACGTTCGGGGTTTTAAACAGAAATAGGAAGTGTCTTCTTCAACAAATACAATAGGTGTTAATAGTGGGACGGAGTGACTAAAACATAGCCAAGCACCTTTAAACACACATGCAGAAGTCGTGTGCTCTGTGGTGATGGGTGTTATCTTACAGTTTAAGAGTGTGATCCTTAGGCAGATACTCAACCTTCTACTTCCTGCTCAAGTCTCTGGACCCTCCAATGTGTCACTCATCTAACAATTCATGCTTTTTCCTGACATGTTACATGTGTTTCTGTGCAAAAGCATAAATATTTATTATCTTTCTCGTTGCAGACGACTTCCTGAACAGACTCTGCTCAGAGAAATGGCGTTTTCGTCCAACAGGAACTGATAAGCTAGCGGCTAAAACCACAAAACAGCCCAGAGATCCAAACTTTTATATATGTCCACGCAAACACGGTTTTATAAACCGTTAGCATCGATTTTGCATCACTAAGTAATTTAAATGGATTTCTACGGTTATTTACTGGCATAAATGTCACCAGCAGCAGCTAAATGTAGCAAATCCAGCAGGAATTTCTTAAGGTTGCTGCAGAAATAGGCACGTAAAGCAAAAAACAAAATAAATGCTAAAGTTGTATTAAAAAAAACTTTTGCACAAACCGCCATGAATTTTTTTGGAGACTGGAGCTGTTTTAAAAGCAAACTTTGGTCTTGGCTGAGCTTAGATTAGCCGTTAGCAGATCAGAATTGTCTGTTTTTCTAATGTTTCTACAGAAACAGACTTCAAAATGGACACATTTTCATTTAAACCATTTAAATAACAACACTAGGTTATTATTTATCTCTGATTAAGGATCAAAGTGTAATACTCAAATGATATATTAAAGGTGTGGATCACTCGTTTAATCAATACATTTGCAGTGGCCGCTAATAGGAATGAATACCGTGCAAAGATTTAGTCTTATTTCCTGATGTTTGGACATCTCACTTCTGATTGGCTAACAGCAACACGACTCTACCACTGACTCCATTTTCTCTGCAATGTTGATGTTTTATCTCCACCAATAGCACAAGTGTGTGGTGGAGTTGCTAATGCTAACGTTAGCTTCTACTAGTCGAGTCGTTCTCTGCTGTTTCCTGGACGCTAAACCAACAACAGCCTTCCCCGTCGTGAGTCAAGATGGGTGAGTCCATGAATGTTAAGTGACAGTGTGACGTAGATCTGTCAGGATTTTCTAATCCTAGAGTTTCTATTTTCTATCAGAAGCTGATGCAGGAGATAGGTGTAGGAGACTATTTTCATGTTTAGCCTGCATGAAACACTCAGAGAGACTGATTATAATCAGAAATAATCATTAAAAAAATGTTTTTTAATGTTCCACACCTTTGATGTTCTTGAGCAAAGCCTCGTTTTCTGCAGCGATTTTCCAAACAGCTCCAATTGCAAAAGGGTTACCACCAATGTGGAACATATGGTCGGGAACGGAACGGCCTCGGCTGCATTCAAACCATCAGAATGAGCTTGTAATTAACTAAACATGCGAGTGTAAAAGACTCAATCAAGAGAGACGTTATTACTGATGTGGAGGCAGGGTTTTAAATACACACACACACACACACACTGGAGCTGTGGGAACAAGTGAGGAGAACTCAGCGATTATCCCACGTACTGTCACCCTGCTCTCTCTGCCCTCACACATCCCTCACCTAAAAAAAAGAAATACTGTTTTCACTCCCAAGATCTGTCAGCTCCATCAGCTCCCCACCTCTGTCATCCTCCTCTCTCCTCATACCCCACCCCCTCACTCCACCCGCTGGTTCTGACGCCTGAGCCGAGCCTCTTGAAGGGTTCTTCTAATAAACGGCGGTGCCTGGGCTCTTCATTGCTGTCTCGGTCTCCCCACCCTGCATCTGAACCACCGTATCTGACGAAAAAACTGGATCAACCATCCACTCAGCACGGTCCGGGTATGTCGGTCCTTAGCGTTCCAGGGCTTTCCCCTTTATTCTCTCCTTCTTTTTCCCTCTTTTTTTGTTGCTTAAGTCCTTTGTGTACAGTGTGCTACGCTCACTGTGGCAGCAGTGTGCCAAAAAGCCCCACACAAACACACATGTATGCGTGCACGTGCACACGCACAGTCAGAAACACACAGCTGGGCCCCAGCTGCATACAAAGACTCGGGTTTGGAAATCAATGAAGGAGAAAGAAGAAAAGGGGGAAAGGAGTTTAAATAAATTGGCACTTGAAAAAAGAAGAAAAAAAAACAAGAAAGGCAGTGATGGAAATGGAGAGAGGGAGTTCTTAAAAAAGACACAACCACTCGACAGCAGAGCGAAGCTTTTGACGGAGACACAAAACACAACGTGCAAGGCAGATAAGGAGTCGGCTCGGTTCTGTGGATGGTTCTGATCGAGCTGATGCTGGGCCATCGCAAACAAAACAGCAGAAATAAAACGCAAAAGGAGGAAAATGGAAGAAAAATAATATTGTCTCAAAATGTTTCATGCAAAAACTGAATTTGTTTTAACTTTTGATAAAATTCTTCTAATATTAAAGATATTGATGTGATTCACTTTGTTCACAGCTGCAGAAAAAAGGAAGAAGTATGCAGAAAGACCACTAAATCTAACCTTCCTGCTATAATGACTGCTGCAGCCTTTTTTCTAACATGTATGTTTCCTTTTCTCGACTGTTTTCAATCTGCTCTGGAATGAAAAGTTGTAATTTCTTCACATCGCTTTATGTTGCTGAACATTGACGTTTTTATGGGGGGAGACAGAGACATAATCAATAGGCGCCTTGGAGAAAGAAGAAAAAGTCAGACTGGAGTTTTCGTCTTTCTTCTGGTTTGGAAAAGATCCCTAAAATCCCTGTCTTATGAGTCGACGCTGCCAAATTTATTTGGTTTTATCAAAGACCTTTAAAGTCACATTCCAAATCCTGCACGCAGCTTTAACCCACACACACACACACACACATTTCTGCAGTGACATAACGATGCACGCACACACTTGCAGAAACTTTCTGATGCATGTGTGACATATGTTCTCCACATCAGCTCACATCTAAATTGAGAAGATCCACTAATAATAAATAGATCTTGTTAGTGTTTAGATTTAATTTCCTTTTTTTTAACCGTACACTTTACAAAACTTGTTCATCACTTAATTTAGGAAGACACCAGCAGCAGGTGATGCTTATCTCTCTCTGCTGCAGGAACCGAACTGTCCTGTGAGCTCTCTGATAAGTCAGAGTGCTGTTAGCTTCTCACACTGGTGTGACACCGTCGCTTTGACAAACTGCTGGAGCGTGCACGTGTGTACACACGAGCACATGTTAAAGCCGAGGAGACTGTCTACTCAGGTTTACGTCTTTTGGAATAAAATGAGGAAACTCTAAGAGAAAATTCTGGTTTAGATGAGCTGAAGAGCATCGCCTGGTTTGGGATGGATTTCGAGGAACTTTAGGAAAAGCCTTCATGTTTCTGATTTATTTATTTATTAAATGACAAAAGATGCTCTGACAAAGAAAAAAACTAAACTAAAAGTTTTATTTTTCTGGTTTCAAATTATTAATTTAGTCAGAAAATATCTTTGATAATTAATAAATAAAAACTTTATATTTATAAATGGTCAAATTTAGGGTGAGAGTAACAACCCCCAGTTCAGTACTGAGGAGCATTTTAGTGTTTGGAGAATTTTATTTGATTCTAACGTGTTTTAAATCCACATTAAAAGGTAAGAAGAACAAATATTAAATGTGCATCAGTCTTGTAGGTGTGTGTTTTACTTCTGTTTGTGCACGTGTGTAAGGTTTTCTCAGAACGTTCATTCACTAATGCATAACTGACACCACCTAGTTTCCAAACTTTTCAGCTTCAGACCCAAAAAAATAACAAATTCAAGCCATGCCACCTCAGAAATCTCTGATTTGATAAAAACAAACATGCTTAAAAAGCTCCTGGGAGTAAAGAAAAAGCTTCAGCTCATGTTCACTTATTCACATTTATGACAATTTAGCTGAGTTTTTGTAACAAGTATGGCACAAACATCGCTTCAGCAGCTGCTTTTCAATTTTATTTCTATTCCTGGTTTCCAGGAATAGAAGTTGGGCCTGTGTGGTTCTTGGTGACCCACAAGGGGGTCCTGACCCCAACTTTGGGAACCACTGCAAACGTGGAAAAGAGAAAATGTTGAGCTTGTTAAATCAGGGGATAGTTTAAATCATATTTTAACTGATCTGAAGTGGAGAAAACATATCATTTAAAACAAATCAGTAGTGTCATTAGTAAAGATAAATGTAATGCATTACTCCTGTTTCTATTTATTTTTTAAAATGCTAAATAAAGCAGTGAAATTGCAAGAACTGGCAGTATTAAAGTGTCTCATCATGGTGAGATACAATCACAAATGGGAGAAAAAGCCACTGAAAGATCAAATCCAAACCTCCTGCAACCAAATGTTACAAATTTAAAACTTCTGCAAAATGCAGGAAATGAAATCTAAATATCTAAAGAGAGCATTGGGGGAAAGTCCTGAAGCACCTTGAGGATTTAGAGGATTTCATGTTCACGCACGATGAGCTGAAGCTCCTAAACCTGACCAAAAGTTTATCTCTGCAGTTTCTCCTCGAAAACCGCAAAAACGTGACCGAAATATTAGCGCAACGTGCGTAAAATCCCCAACATTTGTCCTAAAATAACAAACTATCCAGAGTAGAAACGATGGATTCTTGCGCAGCAACATCTCCCACTGCATCCCTCTGCAGCTTCGTTGAAACTTTCCAGGTTCTTACCTCGGTTTCTCCTCGGGTTGGCTTGTTTCCTCCGCTTCCCCCGGCTCTCCTCGGCCATGATTGCGCTTTTGGACGGGCTAGAATAAAGAGCGGTCCCGCGAGCGGAGCGGATGATGCGTCCCGGGCGCCTGTCTGGGAGGGAATGGTGTTGGAGGCATCGCCTTCGGTCACAGCGGGAGACTCGGAGCCGTGATGGGACTCCAGAGGCGAGCAGTAGGCGGTGAGTGATGTCAGAGCAGAGGCTGGACCTGAGGTCAGCCTCTGGTGGTGTACAACTTCACCTTCCTCAAAGAGAGAAGCAATAAATCCATGTTCCGTTTGTCTTTCTCACATTTAGAAGATGCATTTTGTGGAGTAAAACAACTTTTCTTCCTGCAAATAAACTTTTTAAAATTTTATTAGAAATGAATAAAAAAAATCTGCAAGCTGCAGGTTAATGAGCACAGGTATGCGCGCGCAGCCCCCACCCTTCATGTTTTATTGACCCTATGCATGTCACACCTGCGCTTTAGTGCCCTGTTGAGGACCCCGTCCTGCGCCCCATTCACCCCTAGATGGCTGCAGGAAGTGGTGCATTGACAGCGCTTTGTGTTGCAACCTGGACCGTAATCTGTTTTGCAACTGAACAAAACAACAACCTCTAACGCAGCATACAGGACCCCCACCTTGGCTTTTCTTGTGCCCCCTCCCAACATCTCCCACCTTCCAGAAGGCTTTTTTCTGCATAATGAATGCTGCTGTGGGGCGTAAACAAACAAGGATCTGACACTGTGGCACAGATTAGGAGAGTTGGATTACTATTCCAAAAGATGCATTTCTGTATATCCATGAAAATGACACTCTTGCTCAGAATAAATGAGAAAAAAAGTTGCTTTATTTCTTCCTGACTTGTGTTTGCTGGGGGTTTGTGTCCCTAATGGATTCTGGAAGAGAAAGCATCCTGACGGTGGGGAGGGAGAAGAAGGACAGAGGGGTCAAAGGGGTCTTTTGTGTTATGAAAAGAAGGAGGATGAAGAGGTGGATGAGGCGGGGGCAATAAACTTTGCTACAGAAGGTTACAGAGGTGCAAAGGTGCAGCGAAGGTCCTGGGACAAAGTCATTTGTATGCATGCATGCAGGAGGTGGGTGTTGGCCCCCACGCCCTGCACTAACAAGATGTTAAAAAGTGATTTTTGCCACATTAATGCACCCAATTTTACACCAGTAAACAAATGCAGCTTGTTAAACGGTGATCAAAAGTCAGAGCAACTGATTATTTTCCAGTTTTCAAGCTCTCAGATACACTTTTCTGCTGCAATTAGTTTACTGGATATTTATAATAATCCGGTTTTACAGCTGCAACATGTAATGTTTCAGTTTTCAACTGTCCGTTTTAGGCAACAGGGAGCACAGAGGAAGCGGTCCCATTGGGGTTTTGTCCCAGTCTGTGGTCTTCGGGTTCAAAGCACCTCGCATAGGGAGCAGAGCCCTTACACGGCATATTAAGCAGGAGTTAATTATATGCCAACCTAAGTGACAAAAGGGAAAGAAAAGCCTCCCCCTGAATGAGCAGACAAGAAAAGAGAGAAGTCATTATGTCACCCACTTCTTTGCATTTGAAAAACTCTGTTCTTATTTTGAGATTGCCATTTGTTACACTAGAGGAGAGGGATCAAGACTACCTTTAGATCAGTTTGTGTCATTAGGAATCTACTGTAATTGTGCAAAAACACTCATGCAGATTTGTTTTTGCTGTAGTTTGAAGAATCAAACAGGATAGTTTGTTTTCTACAAAAGAAATAACCTTCCTGCAACTTTGATCATTTTACATTGAGTTGTCAAACTTATAATATGGAATAAAATTACTCTTGAGTGGATTTTTTGTTCAATGGATCATTCTTAAGGTAACTTTGACCATTTCCCTCTTTTATTTTAATGAGATTATTTTTACTTTACCTGGATTCTTAAAAGAAACAATCATTTAAATTCTTGTGGTTAAAAAACTAGAAAGAATCCAGGTAAAAATAAAACAAGGTTGCTGTTTAACCTCGCTTTGTTAACCCTTGGAGGTCCCTTTAACAAAAAGTCACATTGGAGACCCTTAGCGCAAAAAAATGTCCTTGATCAAAAGGTGTAATTAAAATTATAAAATATTTCATAAGTCAGATTTTTTTACACAGATTCCATTCTTGGCTTCAGCACTAACTAAACATGATAAAATATGCGTGTTTTTAGATTTAACCCCTTTAATGTCATGTTTTATAAAAAAAATCTACATTGTAAAAAAAAAAAACACTGCTGCCTGCACAAAAAATGTTCAAAGGAACCTCCAAGGGTTAAACGAGTCCCCTGTAACGTTCCTTACGAAATTAAACATGATCTCAATTTTCCCCTCTATTTTTGGACGCCAGTAGCATCCTTCCTCATATTCATTCCACATAGTTTGTTGTTGATTATGTGACCATCTCCAAGTAACAAAAACTCAAATCACATGACTTCCCCACTCCTAAAGCAGAACCCAGCATGCATGCGCAGTAATGAATTGAACAACCTAAAAAAGTGAGTCTTGCTCTGTTGTTTTTGTCTCTATGCCACACAGATGGTTCAAACATTTTAATCATAACTCACTTTTATTTTGGTATTATGCCAGTACCCCCCTTCCTCATCCAAACACCCAGGATTCCTTTGTGGAAACTGAGCTATTGTTTCAAATCACAAATGTGGATATGGCAGATTGCAAATCAGTAGTCCGTCAGGAAAACTTCCCTCAGCCTCGGAGCAAATGAGTCAGCTTTAGCATCGCTGCCAGGCTGTAGTGGCTGCCGTGCGTCTGCTGTGCCATGCCACAACACCACAATGCCAGTATAGTCTGAGCACACTGGGGCCCCTGAATCAGGAACTAGCCAAGGTTGTACAAAATAAAGGTACTGACCAAAAAAAAAGAAGTAAAAAGTAAAGGGCGAAATTTAAAGTAGCTCTCAAAGCTGTCATAACAAACACACCCAGATGCCAGAGATAGAAAATATATAAAAAAAAGTTGAAAATCTACACTCATGATTGAGTAGATTTTTTTTGCTAGGGCTACAAAGATTAAACCACAGTTTCTGTATGCATGCTTTTCTAAAATATAATTATGTCGGAAAAAGGTAGAATGCCTTCTCCAGGTCAGGGATGATGAGGTCCTGCCCCAAGTGGAGGAGTTTAAGTATCTCTGGTAAGCGGATTGGTGCTGCGTCTGCAGTGATGTGGGCGTTGTACCGATCTGTCGTGGTGAAGAGAGAGCTGAGCTGAAGGGTGAAGCTCTCTATTTACTGTTCGATCTACGTTCCTACCCTCACCTATGGTCACGAGCTTTGGGTAGTGACCGAAATAATGAGATTGCAGATACAAGCGGCCAAAATAAGTTCCCTTCACAGGGTGAGAAGCTCGGTCATCTGGGAGGGGCTCGGAGTAGATCCGCTGCTCCTTCACATCAAGAGGAGCCAGTTGAGGTGGCTCGGGCATCTAGTTAGGATGCCTCCTGGACGCCTCCCTGGTGAGGTTTTCCGGGCAGGTCCAACTGGGAGGAGACATAAAAGAAGACCCAGGGCACGCTGGAGGGACTGTCTCTCGGCTGGCCAGGGAACGCCTTGGAATCCCCCCAAAGGAGCTGGCCCAAGTAGCTGGGAAGAGGGAAGTCTGGGCCTCTCTGCTTAGGCTGCTGCCCCCGCGACCCGACCTCAGATAAGCAGATGAAAATGGATAATTGAGACTTTCAGTGAAATTGATATTTTAGGTTTGTTTTTAAAGCTCTCCGTTGATAATGTTTAGTGAGATGATTGAAATAGCTGACAGGTGGTGGCGGGAGACGCTAGATTAATACGACACATTAAAAGGTTTTGGAATAAATACTTGTCTCTTTATTGCATAGAATCTGCAAAAGTAATGCTTTTGTGGAAGTTTTAATGAAGTTTAGCTTAGCCTGATGCTAAGTGATAAAGTATTAATGAAGTTTAGCTTAGCCTCATGCTAAGTGATAAAGTTTTAACAAAGTTTAGCTTAGCCTCATGCTAAGTTATAAAGTTTTAATGAAGTTTAGCTTAGCCTGATGCTGTATGATAAAGTTTTAACAAAGTTTAGCTTAGCCTCATGCTAAGCTATAAAGTTTTAATGAAGTTTAGCTTAGCCTGATGCTAAATGATAAAGTTTTAACAAAGTTATTTATTTATTTATTTTTTTTATTTATTTATTCTTTATTTAACCAGGAAGGTCCCATTGAGATTAAAAAACTCATTTTCAAGGGAGTCCTGGCCAAGAGGCAGCAAAAGTTACAGTTACAACATATATATATATATTTTCCAGTTACACAGACATGTTATGTTCAGAATTACAGAAGGCAATTACAACACAGGGTATCTCTCTCAAGGGCTCTCAGTCTGGTTTTAAATGTATTCAAGGAGATAAGCTCGGTTAGTTTCCAGTTTTCCTGCAGCCTGTTCCATGCAGAAGGAGCAGAGTGAGCAAAAGCCCTTTTACCCAGTTCAGTGCGAGCAAACGGAACACAGAGTAACAACTGATCGTTTGCACGCAGACTGTGAGAAGTTATACTTCTCCGTGAGATTAAGTTACAGATGTAGTTGGGTAGTAATCCAAGCATGGCCTTGTAAATGAAAGTGTACCAATGTGCCAACCTCCTGGTGGACAAAGAAGGCCATCCCACTCGAGAATACAATTCACAATGATGGGTCAGTGGTCTACAGTTAGTAATAAACCTCAGCGAGGCATGATAAACCACATCAATCTTACCAAGACACTGTGCTGAGGCATTCATATACAAAAGGTCTCCATAATCCAGAACAGACAGAAATGTTGCAGTAACTAGTCGTTTTTTTGCCTCAAAGGAAAAACACAGTTTATTTCGAAAAAAGAAACCCAGTCTGAGTTTGAGTTTCTTCACAAGATTATCTATATGGGGCTTGAAGGAGAGGGAGTCATCGAGCCAGACACCAAGGTATTTGTATGTGTGGACCACCTCTATGATATTTCCCTCCAGAGTGGTCACTGGGGGCATACTTAGAGGTCTTTTTTTAGAGTTTGAAAACAACATTAGTTTAGTCTTGTCAGCATTGAGGACCAATTTTAACTGCAGAAGTGTTTGTTGGACCTCATTAAAAGCTTTCTGTAAGACTTCAACAGCTTTAGTGGGGGATGTTCCAAAACAGTAAATGATTGTGTCATCAGCGTAAAAGTGCATATTAGCATCCGACACATTTTGTCCTATGTCATTAATATACATAATGAACAAGAGGGGTCCCAAAACTGAACCCTGTGGTACTCCCTTGTGGATACTCAAAAATTCAGAGGACAACCCATCACATTTAACACATTGAGTTCTGTCATTCAAGTAGTCTGTGAACCATGAGATCGCATGTTCAGACAATCCCAAACAAGGAAGCTTTTGTTTTAAAACAGCATGGTCTACAGTGTCAAAGGCTTTTGACAAAGTTAGCCTGATGCTAAATGATAAAGTTTTAACAAAGTTTAGCTTAGTCTCATGCTAAGTGTTAAAGTTTTAATGAAGTTTAGCTTAGCCTGATGCTAAATGATAAAGTTTTAACAAAGTTAGCCTGATGCTAAATTATAAAGTTTTAACAAAGTTTAGCTTAGTCTCATGCTAAGTGTTAAAGTTTTAATGAAGTTTAGCTTAGCCTGATGCTAAATTGATGAAGTTTTAACAAAGTTAGCCTGATGCTAAATGATAAAGTTTTAACAAAGTTAGCCTGATGCTAAATGATAAAGTTTTAACAAAGTTTAGCTTAGTCTCATGCTAAGTTATAAAGGCCTAAGACACAAATACACATGACCTCATTTTATGGCCCAAAACATTGGGAAACAATTTTGTGAATGATTTTTAATTGTTTACTTGGACTTTAACTTCTTAACCGATGTTTCTCATCACTCCTTCATATAGCCTCTGAAAGTGCAGACTGTGGTTGATAATATTATACAAGACAGGTTGGTGTAGTTTTTCCTTTTTTACAGCATTCAGCAGCCCGCAGTGCAAATCCCCACTGACCACAGAGACTCAGTCCAGGCACTGATGTCATGAAAAGCAGCCACTTTTAATGCTCATCCACTTCATCTTGGCAGCTCACTGGAGTCTATAACGGGCTGCCGTGAGGTTCACTTCTAATTCATAACTAGGACTTTTCCAGTCAATTAATGGGATGAAAATAAAGGGACAGACAAATGGGAATGAATTCAATCTTCTGGTCCATTTGGATGAAGTTTAAATAATTAGGAGGTAAAATTATGCAAAATCACTTCAGCTGAACAGGTCATTTAAAGAGTGTGCAACATTTATTAAAAGCTATGGAAGATGCAGATGTAATGAATGAAAGTTTATCACAGGCTGTGCTGCACTCTGCAGGATAGAAGAAGTTACTGCACTGGAAAACACAAGCCTTCCATATATATACACATATATAGGATGGCTTGCCAGGCTACCAAAATTAGGCACAATGCACTTTTAAAAAAAAAAAAAATTGTTAAAAATATCACAACTCCTCATATAAAACTGTCAAAATGCAGCAAATCATGAAAACAGACGTGACAAATGAATTTCTGACAAACACTCTGCAACCATATCAAACTGCACGTTTATTTCTTAAAATGGTAAATTATAGCACAATATGTATAAAAATGTAGAAAATTGTTCAGAAAATAAAACACTTCACTTTTTTATCTAATAAAGTTATTGCTACTAATATAGCTTCTGTTGCTAAAAAGTGATATTCTTTTGCCAGCAAAAAAGTCAGAATGAAAGATGACAGTTACACACACACACAAACGCGCACACACACACACACACACACACACAGGCAGCATCTATAAAGTTCATAAACATGAGATTTTGTACAAAACATTTCATACATTCTACATAACAGCACTATCGATGCATGTTGGTTTACTGATCTCTAGTGTTAGTGTTGACTCGTAATACTCTCATTTGTGCATTGTTTCCTTTCGAACTTTAAAGTCTTTGGTAGGTTTTGCACTTGTTCCAAAATAAAGAACTATCCATTTGTGCTAATGCTTGGTGAACACTGACGCGACAATACTGTGATTTGCTGAAAAGTCGTGTGAAACACTTTAGGGAAGCTGCATCACTTGATTCTTTTTTTTAACACAGAAAATAACTGTTTTTACCTTTTTCTTGCTGACGTTTCGACCGTCACTGCAATCTTCCTCAGAGCTTAGCCGCTGTTTGTCGGCGTCACTTCCTTTTCTGTTTATCCGTGAGCAGCAGAGGATGTTGTCGCCCTCGGCTGCCCGCGCTCTCCTCATCGATGACACAGTCCAATGCGTGATCCAATGTGTAGACCCTATCGTCTCTGTTCATGGTTGTGTCCATGTCTCCTTATTTCTATGGCTTCCTTGATCCATCTTTTATATTTTTGTTGTTCGGTGTTTATATATTTGTTACCAGCTCCGGTGGCCTAGTGGTATGAGTGTCCGCCCCGGGTCTGGGAGATCGGGGTTCAAATCCTGGTCGGGTCATACCAAAGACTTTGAAAAAATGGGACCCAATGCCTCCCTGCTTGACACTCAGCACTAAGGGGTTGGATTGGGGGGTTAAACCACCAAATAGTTCCCGAGCGCAGCCACAGCTGCAGCTCACCGCTCCCCACCATGGGGATGGGTCAAATGCGGAGATGTAATTTCACCTGTGTGATGATGACTTGGGACTTTAACTTTATGATCCTTGTTTTGTCCCAGTCCATTATATGATTTTCCCTTGTGCAGTGGTCTGTTACGGCTGATTTTTTTATTGTACTTTCTGCTTCTTGTTTCGCTGCTCTTGTGTGTCTTCTTTGCCTTGTTTCTTTCTCACACTCCCTTTGATGTTCTATTGTTCGTGCGTTGAGTTGGCGTCCGGTTTCTCCTATGTATGTTTTATTGCATAGTTTGCATGAGATTTCATAAATGACAACGAGGCGAGCGGGGGCAGCAGAGGGCGACAATGTCCTCTGCTGCCTGCAGAAGTGACGCCGCCAAACGGCAGCTCAGCTCTGAGGAAGATTGCAGTGACGGTCGAAACATCAGCAAGAAAAAAGTTTAACAGCTATTTCCTGTGTTAAAAAAAAGAACCAAGTTTTGCAGTTAGAAGACACACACAGAATGAACGTACAAAAGACTTTAGTGAAGCTCCCGCTGAGCGTCGGCAGCCTCACATTGACTAATGGTCTAAAAAATACTAAGTAAATTCTTTATTGTGGTCAAAAATGAGGTTCATGCGAGTGGTTGAGAGAGGATCTTTCATTGCTGTACTGTAAAATCAGCACAAAGCCACTGAATAACATTAATTAAACAAAAAGCTGCAACTTACATCATGGGATGCAGCTTGGATGTTGCACAAAGTACCTCTCTGTATCAAAACTATAAAAATCCATTCTTTTAAATTTCCTCTAAGATATTTAGGCTGAATTTTCAATACATTTATCCTTTTGAGATTAGAACCTATATGTACACCAGTCTCTACATTACATGCAGCTTTCTTGGGTTTTCAGTCCTGTATGAGCTGTAGGCTATGTTTGAATTTATTTCACACGTCGACAAACAGACATGAATATTCATGCACATTGCTTGTTAAATGTACCTTAGAAAAAGCCAGGTACATGCTGGTATAAACAACAGAAAAAACAAGTAAACAGCTGCTTTTAGGAACAGTAAACACGTGGAGTGCAAACTTTCTGTCTGGAAAGGCAAATACAAAGATTCAAAACGAGACCTGAGTGTCAGGGTGTGTGCACATGTGCTGCGATACAACGTGCGAATGGAGTCCTTTACACTGGTGCATAAGTAAAAATACTGATATGTGTCGTCGGATTGTGTCGATACTAAAATAGGTGAGAATCCAGAGCAAAACACGTAGAGTTACTAGCTCAGAGAATCCAATCTCAGTCACTAAAAGCGTAGCTTTATCTTTTCAAACAACCTGAACGTTGAGCTTCAAGCAGACTATTAAGCAGACTATCAAAAGACATAACTATCCAATGTCTCATTGTCATAAACATCATTTGTGTATAAAAAACATATTTACATTTATCCTTCTTTGCTCCTGTTACCAAAGCCCTTTGCAACTACAATACCTGTTCAACATTGTCTTTTAAAATCACAAAATTTGTTTTGCCTTTTTAAAAAAAGGCACAGAAGACGATACCAAGGCAGTAGGAAACAAATAATGATGGGGCACGTTTGGTTTTAAGGCTTTTTGATGGTAATTTGCATAATTTTTACAATTGTGAGCAGGCCACTAAAGTAGATTTGTCTCACTTATCACCCATATGAGAATTTGATTAATTTACATGCGTCCTTATTAAGCAACAGGTCTCGTAGTTCAACATCATGGTAGTTTGGGTTGTTATTTAAGGCTAATATCGCACAGTTTCATTCAAAAGTTCTTCCGTACTCTTAAGCCTGCCGCACACGAGAGCCAACAGCTGAGCCACCGGTCATTCGAGGCCGTTTGCTCAGCAGATTACTCGCTGTTTGCGCCTAATTTTCACTGAGTTTTCTGCCTCACGAGTCGCTGAGGTGAAAATCAAACCGGTTTGATACTTTCCGCCCCACAGGGGACAGAAACTTGCCGTGTCGGCTGAGCTGAAATCTTCCAAGTGACCAATCACAGTGCGTTCTCCCCTCACGTGATTCCAAGGTGGCAGCCTCCGGTCTGCATGCTGGAAAAATAAACAAAACAAAACGGAGACGGAGCTGGATATGGAGGAAATACTTATACTTGTTTTTGCTGATGAGGCGTCGCCGCCACCGTCATAAGCCCTCTTTATAAAACAAGGCCGCCAATTTGCCGCAAAGCCGATGCAGCATCTGGGAGCCTATGGTCGTTTATAAGAGCTCAGACAGTGGCAGTAATGTTGTGCAATTATGTCCGTTTTATGAAAGATTACGCGATGGCGGCATAAAGGAGGTATGGGGGTGGTCTCTGCACTGTCGCGGACTTCCATTTATCTTGGACATAACTTGCCTTTTATTGCGATCGAAGCCGCGCTCCTTAAGTTTTTATTTTAACAACCAGCTACAGGTGTTTGTCATCCACCATCCCTGTGAGCTGTCAGATGATCTGAGCTGCAGATCTAACGGAGAGAAGCTCCTGGAGCACCGCAACGCTCCAAATGATCATCTCAGCTGATTCTGTTTACAAAAGAACGCGCTGTGATTGGTCACTTGGAAGATTTCAGCTCAACCGACTGTTCACGTAGTGCGCACACGGCGAGTTTCTGCCCCCCGTGGGGTGGAAAGTATCAAACCGGTTTGATTTTCACCTCAGCGTCTCGTGAGGCAGAAAACTCAGTGAAAATTAGGCGCACACAGCGAGTAATCTGCTGAGCAAACAGCCTCGAATGACCGGTAGCTCAGCTATTGGCTCTTGTGTACGGCAGGCTTTAAGTGACGAAACGTGAGCTTTAAAACCCAGAGAAATTTGAGGCCATATTTTTTTTTTTAGCCTAAACAAATGCTTAGCTGTCCAATAATTATCTAAGACAGAGTGTTCAGGTACTTATTTTCTCCAGCTAGTGAAGTAAGCATGGACGTCATGTCACCAACAGCCATGTTTGATAGACCAGAACCTGGAGTAAGGCTGACAGAAGTCTGTGGGGTGGTGAGGCGGGAGGAGGTTTGGGAAGAAGATCCCAGGTGACCCTGAAGGGGATTGTTGACCGGACTAAATGAGGAAGAATCAGCATCGTCAATAATGGATGTAAAGTCTATGCGGGCGTTTTCCAAGTCCAGGTTTTCTAAGGCATTTGAAACAGGACCAGACTCAGGATAGGGGGCCATGGGGACGGACTTTGAATCAACTACAGGGTCCAAACTGGACCCAATACTGTGCTGCTGGTTAAGACAAGGTCCGTTTGGGGGGTCCAAGTGTTTCTGCATCTCCATGTTAATCTGACCCGAGTAGTAAATGTTGTTGTTGGTGGAGAACATTTCATTTTGAGGGTGGAGTGGATGCTGGACTGGGGGAAGTCGAACGCCTCTTCTGGGGCTAGGAGTCGAGTGGACAGGGCTGAGGTGGGGGGAGCTACCGAGATAGCCTCCTCCTACCTGAGACAAGCTGTTCTGGCGACTGAGAGGCTTCGGCCCCTGAGGGGGTCTGGGTACCACCATTTCCGGATTATAGCAAGACCCTTGGACACCTGCGAGATGCTGGTCCTTAAGTGTAACCGAAGAAGACCCCTGGTTGTGGGCGGCGGGGCTCATAACCAGATTCCGATCAGGAAAGGAGGAATATGACTGATTGGAGTAAAGGTTCTGATTCTGGTGCTCTGGACTGTGTTGCATGATTGCTGTTTGAGAACACAAATCCATGTTGTCAGAAACAGGAGGTGGTTTAATTCCACTCTGTTCTTGCTGCTGCTCCCACATAAGCGCTTGCTGGGACTGCACATAATTCCTCACCATCATCTCCTTCACCTGCATCATTGGGGTTTCTGACCTCTGACCCTCAGACAGTGCAGAACCAGCACAGCCCAAGCTTACCCCTCCTGCACTGGGGAAACAGTTCTGGTTCGGCCCTTGAAAGTCACAACTGGGATGGCCGGAGCTTCTCATCGCTCCTTGGACCATTTGTTGAGGGTAACCCTGTGTTTGCTGCAGGAGCATTTGTTGCTGTTGGAGCTTTGCACTTTGACAAGAACCTGCTCCACCCAACCCAGAGGGGAACTGCTGCTCAGGCTTGATAATGAGTTTGTGAGTCCCAGCAGTACTGTTGTAGAGTCCTGTCTGACTGCTGAAATGGGCTTGTGTCTGCTGAGGCTGTAGACTGGGATCTGAATACGGCATTGATCGCTGGTTCTGAATATTATGGTTCAAAGTTTGGTTTTGGTTGTGGTTTCCATTCCAAGAGCCACTGGTGCCTCCACCCTGGCCTACATTGGGGTAATGTGGGCCTGAAGGACTGAGCTGGCAGGTGCTCATGCTGTATTCAGCTTGTTGGAGGAGTGTATTGGACATGCCCTCTTGCTGTGTAGGTCTTGCATGGCCCAGTGAACTTGCACCAGCTCTAGAAATGACCTCCCCTCCATGGCCTTGGTATTGTCGTTGTATATAACCTGGATCTGGGCAGCCAAGAGAATCATGGCTTGGGGAGAGCTGATTTGCAAGAGGAGCCCCAGCTCCAATGGCCTGATTCTGTTGCTGATAACTCCTGAAGTTTCTCTCTCCAGGGGCAACCATCATGGAACGCTCCCTTGCATCAACAGGAGTGAGATGGGGGTCCATACCCAATGCTTCCATCATGACGTTTTCTGTAATGCTAGGAGGCCGAGGGGAGTAAATGTGACGAGAAAGACTGATGTCAGAGCCATGGTGCTGCAGTGCATTTCTTCGGCCCATCATGGCTACATTATTAAGGCTGTTGAAGCGTTTTGGAAGTGCTTGAGACTCTGCTGCGGCTCGAACCGGATCACTGGCTCTCCTAGAGTTGTTACCTGGGGCCTGGTGAGGGTAGATGACACCAGTACCATATTCTGTATTGGCACTGTGTCTACGAGGACCACCATGCTGCAGGAAAGGAGGCAGATGTTGCCCCTGGTACTCACTCAGGAGACCTCCTCTTCGAACTGGCGTGCCTGGCTGGTCCATATTAGGTAAAGGAGTGGGCGGTGGCCCACCAGTGGCTGCGGCATATTTGGCCTTTAGATTGTATTGCTGAGCTGGTGTTAAATTTGGGAGTCCTGGTAGTCCTCCACCTCCAGGACAGGGACCCCCTCTGCGGTTGCTCTCAGGTGAGAGGGGTTCTCCTCCAGTATGTTCTGGGCTAAGCATGTGGCATCCTCCCCCTGCTGTTCCTCCCATTTGTGAGACCTCACTGGAGCGCCGGCTGGATGGGTAAGGAGATGCCATGGAGGAGCGGCGGCTCACAGTGTATGCAGAACTCAAGCTGCTTGTCCCACTTCCTCTTCTATCGTTAGCAGAGCTGGCAATGGTTCCACCTCCAAGCTCATGATTGGACAGCTCCATAACACGTCGGTTGGAAAGAAGTGGAGAAGGTGCACACATTCCCATGCTTTCTCCTGAACCTAAAAAAGAAACACGCAACAACAAATCAAACCTGTGAAGGTTTCTATGCTACGACTCATCATAAAGATTTTTGAGCATCATTTTTTACCAGGAATGACGGGAAGCTTGTTGCTGGCACAGCGACCAGGAGGTGTCGGCCTTCGAATTTGCTTCAGCTTGTCAATCTTCAGGTTCTCCAGCCTTTTCAGAGCCTGTGCAGACATTCCCATTGTTCCTGGCTCTCCTCCTCCTCCTCCACCTGTAACTCCATCCTCTAATGCCGTAAGATCATCCAAGCTCCCTGCTGTGTTTAGGTTCATTTCCACTCCGCTGTCGTTGTTGTTGGTGCTCCCCAGTGGAGATCTTTCACTGCTGCAGGACGACTGACCACCAGGGCTCGGCTGGGACTTCTGAAAGAAGACAATTTTAAAAAAATAATAAATGAAATGGACTTGATTTAGTTTTTTATTTACTGAAATAATTTTCTTTACCAGAGCGGTCTCAGGGGCCAACAGTTTGCAGTCCTCCCTGCGCGCCTCCTCCTTCTCCAGCAGCAGCTCAGAGTTTGTACCTCCAGGGGTCATAGCGGAGCCAGGAGGTCGAGGGCCTGTGTCCCCGCGATGCTTTTTGGTGATGTGAGCCTCGGGGCCGTGTACCGTCTTCACATGTTTACGCAGAGAGCTGGGGTCTGTGTATCGTTTGGTGCAGCCAGGAATCTTGCAAACATAAGGTTTCTGTGAAAGAGCAACGCATCTGTCAGTACACACAATCTATGTGTGGCTACTTCTCCATGTGCCACATTTTCTATTCCTGATTATTATTAAGTTTTAGAAGTAACAGTATGTTTCATGTTCAACTTTCCATAACAAAGTGTTGAAGCAAATATTTCAGTAGTAATTTTAGAGCTGTCTGTAGGAATACCTCGTTGGAATGAGTTCTGTTCTGATGCTTAGCCCGGTCGGAAGCATTGGAGAAGGCTTTGTTGCAGCCTTCATGTTCACACACATAAGGTTTCTCTCCAGTGTGAGAGCGAAGGTGGGTCTTTAAATTCTCCAGGCGAGAATAGGCCTTGTTACAGCCTTCAAACTGAAACAAAAAACAAAATAAGGTCCAGGCGTTATTACATTCCTTAAAGTGGACAGAAATAATCCTTAATAGCACCTAATTAAAAAAGAATATAAGATAAGACATGAAAAGGCTATTTTTTAAAATTTCAATACAAAAAAACTGAAACTTTAAAGATTTTTCTACACATGTTCATAAAAGTGATATCTGTCCTGAAAGCTGCTGATTTTTTGGGGCATGCAGAAACAATCAAAGAAGAAACAGAAAACTTAAAGAATGAAACCGAAGGTTAAAATGTGCTTACAGTGCACTTGTGTGGCTTCTCTCCTGTGTGCCTCCTCATGTGAACCACCAGCATGTACTGAGCTTTGAAAGGTCTCTGCTCTCGAGAACACTCCTGCCAGTGACACACAAACTCCTTCTTCTCTCCGTGGATGTGCTCGTTGTTGATGTGCTAAATAATCAGCAGCAAAGTACCAAAAGCAATATTAATCAAATCACACTTACAGAAAGACCACTAAAACACAGCAAATAATCTAATTTATTACATTTTCATTGGACATTTTGTCTTATTTTAGTTTCTAGGGGTGGGAGTCAATTAAAAAATTAATCGAATTAATCTGAGGCTTTGTAACGAATTAATCTTGATTAATCGCATTTTAATCGCTCAAGAAAATTTGCCCCAAAGCAATTTTTTTATCAAATTTTTTTTAGTGAGGCACAGAGTTCAATAATAAACATGGACATTAACGTTGTAAACTCAAGCTCCTTTAATTTATGAAAAAATGCTTTAAAATTGTATTTAAATTCAAAACAGAATTTAAAAAAATATATATAGATATATATCTCCCTGGCAAAAATAGTACAGACCTAAAAGTACTATTTCAAGTACATTTTGATAATGGTATTGTCTCTAAATAATCATAATAATAACAACTGTGTTCACGAAAACGTTTGAGCACCGGTTCGGCGGACATTCCACGCGTGACACCACCCTCTGTTGCGCCAAGGTGTAATCTTCATTCCGCCGTTGCGGTAATATTACTATGAAGCTTGGCAGCACAAATATGTGAAATTCCCGCTTTGCCTTGCTGCCACAGCGCTTTCATAAGACACACCGTTGTGGAAATGTTACACCGATTTGCTGGCATGGTGTGTCTTATGAAAGAGGCTAGTGTGACTTCCTGTTACTGGAAGGATTTGTTTGTGTCTTACATGAACCAGCTGGTCTTGTGTGTCAAATTCCTTGTTGCAGCTCTCCCAGTGGCAGTTGGTCTCGTAGACGGCCTCCAGCTCCGGCTTCCCGTCCTCCTTGTCCAAATCCTCTCTGCCGTCCAGCAGACCCATCAAATGATCCTGCTGACACAGTTTTGGAGGTTAGTTATTAACCAGAATCAAAGTGCTTTATAATCTCAGAATAAGCTGTTCCTGGGTTTTTTTGTCTAACCCTAACACAAAATGATGTTATAAACCTGCACAAGAGCAGAAACACATAATAAGACGTCACTTTACCTGAGTGCCTGTAGAAGAAGGACTGGCCACGTCTGCCTCCGACCTCTCCTCCAGACTCTTAACGTTCAATCCGTCCATCACTCCTCCAAGACCTGGTTCTGTTTTCAGCTGCAGAAAAAACACACAAGTTTGAGCATCTGCAGACGCTGCTGGATTCAGTTTAAACGGTTTGAGATGCAAATTAAAAAGCCCTCTTACGTGTCCATGCTTGGGTGGAGCCTGGAGCCGAGGATTGTGGGGAGGTAAGCGTGAAGCTTGGCAGGGACCTGGTGTGTGACCACCCAAAGGTGTAGCCCCGTTTCCTCCGTACATGGACCCTTGTTGTCTGGAGAGGCAGTTTATGTTGCCGGAGTAACTCAGGGATGGACTGTGAGGTAAAAGAAAAAAAAATATTTTATTTATTAAAAAGATACATTAATGGGGGAGGGGATTTTGGGAAACACTGATGTCATACCTCATGGCGCTCACAGAGAGATGACCGTAGGAGCTGGCACCGTTTGGGTTGCAGCGAGAGTTGACGAAGGCCACTAAGGAGTTTGGCGAGGTCCGAATGACGGTCTGCAGGTCGACGCTGGCATCAGATAAAGGTGAAATGGACAAAGCTCGTTTCTTACTCAGCTTCAGCATGGAGCGAGGAGTGGAGAACCTGGAGCCTAAACCAGACAAGAGAGTTTTTAAGGCGAGGATTCTTTTTTATGGGACAGGATTCATTTGGATCTTTTCTCACCGTCACCAGACCCAATCTGTTCAGAGCTGGCCTGAACCTGGCAGAAGTTCTGATGAGAGGACATCATGTTGTTCTGGTTACAGTAGGGGGCGCTGTTGCAGCCTGACGTAGGAACCAATCAATAAAATAAAGTCTTTTACATCGCCAGAGATAATGAAGGAGGTAATAAGGGTTAAAACATAATCTAAGAAAATAGCAAAATTATTTTAAATTTACCTGAACATCTCAGTCCAGTCTTTTCTTTTT
This sequence comes from Aphyosemion australe, assembly GCA_006937985.1. Classification (NCBI taxonomy): domain Eukaryota; kingdom Metazoa; phylum Chordata; class Actinopteri; order Cyprinodontiformes; family Nothobranchiidae; genus Aphyosemion; species Aphyosemion australe. The sequence continues at coordinate 70,031 of SSNS01000536.1, read as the reverse complement.
ATTATTCTAAAGATAGTTTTAACATAACAGCATTCCCTTAGTAGAAATAGTAGCATTCCAGCTTAATTCTCAGGTATCCTAATCATTAGCAGCTTTGAGAGTAAGAGGATGTAAAAGATACTTCGGCTCACCGTCTGTGGGCGGCATGCCCCTGTGGCCCATTATACTGTGAGGTGGAGGGGCTTGAGGGGGCCTCATGTATTGATCCAAGCAGTGGCCGTTCCCCTGCCCTGGTCCCGATCCATGAGTCATGCCGGGAGTCATGGGATTATACATCGCATGGCAGTCTTGGGGAGGGCCATCAAGGAGCGGGGCTCGCAGAGAAGACACATCGCTGTAGGGGGACTGGTCTGATGGCACTAGGCTGAGAGTTAAACCAAAATACACGATCAGTGTTGGTCACAGACAGAATGAGATGCAGGAAATATAAAAAACCAATACAAATGAGGTTGGAAGTGAATATTGAGTCCAAAATCTAAACCAAGAGAAGATTTTCTCTCATTGGCTTTAGATAAAACTGCAATGTCTCACTCCAACCACTAGATGGCGCATTACCCTAATCTTGGTCTAAACTATGGAAATGTACTAATTTGGGGTTTTCCCCTGCTGAAGAAGAAAGGATGGAGGTTGGAACTTTCCAGTCTCCTCATGAATTTCAGCGGATGCTCTGATGCTTCGTTGGTGTAGTCTCCATTTCTCTGTTTTTTCTCTTTCTCTCTCTTTTCTGTATCCTAAATCGTCCTTTCAGTTCTCTAATTCTTTCATCATCATGTGTATTCCACACAGGAGCTTAATCTGTCCTCTCTAATCCACTGTGCGGTCCCCCCTCAAATTTACCTCCCGCCCATTCTCTTTTCTTCCTTTCTTTTCTACCATTCATCCCTTCAGTTGTCCCCCCCTCTCTGTTCTTTCTGTCTCTTTCTATCTTCTCTTCCTCCACCACCCCCCTCCTGCCCAGCCACCTTTCTCTCCAACTCTCCCTGCTTCGCCCTCTCTCTCTGGGTAACCTGAGTGGGGCGCGAGGCAGTCATGCAGAGCGCAGCGGGGCCTGGTCAGCCTGTAATTAGCAGCTGTCAGAGAGAGGCCGAGTCCACCCGCAACCTGGGTGGCATGAGGGAAGGAGGGGGCGGGGAGGAGTGAGTGGCTGAGTTAGCACTGCGTCCACAACAATTGCACACAGAGCTGGACTTCTGCATCCTCTGAATATGTGGGAGATGAAAATTGGAATGGTTCTGAACCTCCAGGATGAAACAGGATGTTTTTTTGTTCAAAATCCATGAAAAAGAAAATCATGAATAAAAACAGAGGGTTTGATTAATCTGACTGTTCAACTTTAGCAAATTCAGAATGAGCATCAAACAAATAGCATCTACATTCACACATATATGTAAAATGCAAAAAATGGTAGGATAATTATTTATCAAACACACTTTTATTTTGGAAATTGCCTTATTATGAAGTTCTGCTGACATGCCGTTCTCCACCTGTTCTTTGCACATCACCAAACGAGTTAAATGAAGAAGCTAGCATCATGGAATTGCAATCGGAATCACAATGCTCCCGTTTCGTGTCAGAATCGCTCCCGGTTGGGAATGAGCTCGCGGTAAAATGCCTCTATTACAATACGCCCCACTTTCACGTCCAGAGAAGGGATTAGTGTTCTAATGGTCCTCGATGGCCATGATCCAGCATGTTTTAGCCATTTCCCTGCTTCAACACACCTGATTCAATTAGTAATTCCCCTGCAGGTCAAAGTTTTCAGAAGCCTCAAAAACATGCAAGTGAGCTTTAAGGATGAATCACATTGTATGGTGCGTTGGTGTAGACATTAGTCCGTGTTGTCTGTTGTGTTTATTTAACATTAAAGAACACGTGTGAGCTGTGAACATGCCGTCTTACCCTCTGGAAGGCTGACTGGGTGAGTTTTCGTAGTAATACAGCCCCTGGTGTGGCTGCATGTCCACTGGCATCGGAGCTCCTCGGACCTACTGCTCCCCTGACAGCCTGGACCTGAAAGAGACGAGAACAAGGTCAGACCGGAGAGAGGAAAACTAAACAAACCCGACAAAATTCAGCAAAGCTCAACTACGCACAATTGTGGTCGGAGGGGGGAGAAAAAAGGACGTGGGATTTTAATAACAGACCAAACTAAAGTAAGAAAAACAGTTTAAGGAGAAAATAAACTAAAAAGCTTGAGTCATGCTTATTATAAACAGTCTTCTGAGTAAGTAGAAATAGAGCATCATTATAAATAAAATTAAATCCTCAAAAAAAATTCATGCATCATTAGTGAGTTTTTCTCAAATTAGAAAAACAAAATAAAAGTTGGAACAAAGGTGGAACAATGTGAAGTTATCAGATCAGCGCAAAAGAAAGAAAATCCGCGTTTTTGCCTTAAAGGACAAAAAAGTTGAGGGATGCCTGCAACACACAACAGAGGAAAATGAGAGAACAAGGGCGCCTTTTAGTGTGAAACTAATATTGAGAAGGGATCTTTCAGCAGGACTGTGTGTGTAAGGTAATTCCAGAGGAGAATCCAGAGAAACTGCTCTTTACATCAGAGCAGGTATAAGCAGGGACTGTGGGCCGTAGGTCTGAAAAAGGATTTACAATAAAATAAAATCGTAAAATGATGGAGAAAATCCAAAGAACCTTCAATATTTCTGTATTTACTGTCACCCATGTTGCTATGATCAGTCTGATTAAACCACATCAGAAATCAGGGTGTGCTCTTCACTTTAAAGCTCTCATTCACTCGTTTTTTTGAATAAATATGCTGTGGTCTTTAGCAGCCCTGGCGCATCCCACGTTGAGGCCTTGTGAGTGGTTTCATGTGGAAAAACCAGAATGGGGAGCAGAAAACTGCAGAAGTTTGAGTTTGCGTTTATTATTATTCATGATATTTGAACATCTGGCTAACAGCAACACAACTCTTCCACTGCCTCTGTTTGCTCTGTGGAGTTGCTAATGCTAACAGTTAGCTTTCACTAGCCGTGACGTCATCTGCTCTCTCCTGGATGCTAAATCAACAACAGCCTTCCCTGTTCATGCACCAAGATGGGTGAGTCCATGAATGTTAATTGACAGTGACGTAGATCTGTGTGGCGTTTCTAACCCAAGCATTTTCCCGTCTACTTTCTATTGGCGGCTAATGCAGGGAATAGGGGTAGAAGACTATTCTGCATGCATGTGAAACTCCAATAGTATTTTAAAAATACAAGTAAAAAACAGTGAACCTGCTCTTCAAGGGACAAGTGTCTGTTTCAAAGGGAAGCTCAGCTCAACAGGTTATGTGGTAGTCCAAGTGTTAAAAGGGCAGCAGGGACCAATTTGAGTCTACGAGTCGCCTCAGGGAGGTTTAGTACGAGAGGTGGCAAGTGTGTGGATGACGTGTGCGGTCCAGGGCCGACGGCTCACGTTCTGCACGGCCTTTGGATGTGTTCATGATAATTAGCTGGAAGCGCTAAATAGAGATCTTACCGAGCACCTCAGCTGTCCAAAACTAATAAATACCAAAAGGGAGGGGGACCCCTAGCCTGATACACACACACTCTCACAGCTGTTAGCCTCGACAGGGGGTAGCATAATGATCCAGTGACCACCAAGCTTACAAGGAATTTGTGTGAAAGAGTGTAAACCAGTTTAGAGTAAGCCCAGTAGCAGATGTGTGAGAAGAGTCCTGTGTGTGTGTGTGTGTGTGTGTGTGTGTGTGTGTGTGTGTGTGTGTGGTAGATAAATAAATGGCAGTAAATCTTATAAAAATGAATAATGCATAAGCCCACCTGCACATAAGCAAGCAGGATTTTTTTCTAGTTTAATGTGTTTACTAGAGTGTCTCCTGGGAGCGAGGCAGTCCATATGAGAGCGTTACTGTTGTAGCCTCATGCCCAAACTAAACTGGGCAATTAATTTACATGCAACATACAGTAACTCACTATCTTATGAGGAAAAAAAAGGTGTCTGAGCAGCTTTTTTTGATTAGAAATCATGTTTCCATGCACAATTTGAGACTGTACATGCAATAAAATCATATTTCTATACCTCTAATGCTGTTAAAACATTAAAAATGTCTGTCAGAGCTTAAATACCTGAATAAAAAAGTATTTCCTTTAAAATTACGAGCCCAGCAAGTACAGATGGATGATGTCATCTGCAGTGCTGACACAGGTGTAGTAGTATTATGCTATTTTAGGTCCATGTTTTGCTCTCTGGTGTAATTTTGTGGTGTTGGGTTTGAGAAGAGATTAAGAAGCAGCATATTAAAAACCCCCGAATCGTAAATCAAACGGCTGACCAAACAAATCTGCTGCGCTGTGGCACAAACCGAGGAGCTGAGGATGAGGACAGGATGTCCAGCCACCTCCAAAACCTCTGTGTCCAAACACTTCACTCACCCTGCAACATCCCACACAAACAGGACCAGCAGCCCTCTCAAATCTCCCTCGGGAAAAATCGCTTTGGCAGTTTGTTTGAGATGAAAGATGGCCTCATCAGCTGAGCAACCAGATGAATCCATATGAAAGCACACACTGAATGTCATTTACTAACACAGCACCATGTGCAGCTAAGTAGAAAATGCTGCCAACTGCATCCCGATCTTCTGTTGAAAAAGTAAAATATTAATGGATTATATCAATACCACACTGCTGTTGCAGATTACCCTCTCACTGCATAAGCAATAAAACATATATTTGTTCTATTTGAGTAAATGTCTCACTAGAATTATCTAACTACTCACTGACATCATATCAGAGGTTTTTAAAGGGACTATATCATGCAAAATCCACTTTTTGGAGCTTTTTTTTTTTAGGTTTTATTATTGTTTCCTCATGTAAAACACCCTCAAAGCATCTTTTGGCTTCACGAATGCATTTTCCTGTCTCAGCTTCATCTTCCCTTCAGCTCTGCTAAGCAATTGCAAAAGCCTGGATGGGGCAGTGTCATCGTGCCCTGCTACTCCCCATCCACGGAGTCTCAAGTCTGGATCCCTCCTCCCTTGGACTGTAAACATTAAAACTCAATATCTCCGTGTAGCTATCAGGCAGAGCAGTAAGTACAACCAAAATGCTAATTGCAAGCTGTTAGCTGAATGGTCATAAAGTGTAGTGGGTGAGTGTCAGGGACGGACTTGGACAATATTTCATCCAAACCATTTTTCCATTAGAGTGGTGTGCACGCATGGTAGCGTCTCGACCACAGACATGAATACGTAGACGCCTCGTGGACTGGCGCTGCCTATAGGAGCTGGCGTAATGGCCGGCAACCATCTTAGTTGGGTCTCCATTCGCCCCCAGTGCATTCATTTCTACTGAGGAAGGTGCTTACCCAACTAAAAAACACATTTTATCAAGCTTTTTCACAAAACCAGACACATGGTATGGCATGATAATTAAAATATAAAAAAATATAAAATATATAAATACATAAAATCCCATCAGGTAGGTTAGAAAAGTCAATAGGAATCCCCAGTGATCTGTTTTCAATAATACGCCGGTTGTTGCAACTGTAGGCTGCACAAAAATGGGCATAGTTGCTCACTCTGCATTGACTTTGGAGAGTGAGGAGACCCATCCAACATGGCGGCGACACTGTTACACTCTCCAGTGAGGAGTCTATGTATTCATGTCTATGGGCTTGACCCTCTGGGGCGGGGGTCACTGGGACATGTCAGGTGGAAGCGGGATTTCATCGACTCCAAGCGTCTTATTACCGGGTAGAAGTAATGGCTCACGAAAAGAAGTTATTTTTACACCTCAATTGTGCCAATAGTGACATTTTATCATATATTGTGCCTATCTTTGCTCTGGAAGGTGCAAAATACCAAGCTACAGGTCCTTTAAAGCCATACTATGCAACCTTTTCATATTTTTAAATCATTTTCTTGTGGCCAGAATACCACACTTGCAACTTCAGAATGGCGGGCCGCTCCCTGTTGGACTTAAGCCTAATTTATTGTCCGTCTGCGTCAGTACAGGGACACGCAGCGGCATTTTGCGTCGATGCAAGGGCTCTCGGATGGGCTCGCGGAGGGTGACGGAGACATGCCCCCAAAAATAACTGTCCGTCGCGAGCCACGGAGTATAAACATAAAACGTCTCCGTCAACGCGTATGCGTCTCTAGCCGGCGGAGCTCACGAAGAAGTATAACTCAGCCTTTAGTAAAGTGGAGCTGAAATGCTGGCGCTGCAGTCTGCTTCCAGCATGTTTCTTGCATGTTTTAGATCATGAACACAGCTGATTTGTTTGATTTAGTGATGAACCGCTCCTGTAGACACTAATGAAGGCTGAGGAGACATTTCAGCAGTTAGATTAAGGTGTTAAAAAGACGAACGCACAGCGAGGAGATAAGTTTCACTTTTAGATTTACTAACTGGACACTAGGGGGTGCTACAAGTAAGCCAAAACTGCAAAGTATCCATTTAAATATATATATATATATATATATATATATATATATATATATATGTATATATATATGTGTGTATATATATATATATATATATATATATATATACACACATATATATATACATATATATATATATATTATATATATATATATATATATATGTGTGTATATATATATATATATATATATATATATATATATATATATATATATATATATATATATATATATATATATATATATATATATATATATATATACACACATATATATATACATATATATATATATATTATGACCTTCATCCTCCGGTGTATAACTATTCAAAACAGCCAAAGCCTGATGACAGACGTCTTTATCAATTACACTCACACGGGCTCCATATAAATGTGCATGTAGTGTGTGTGTGTGTGTGTGTGTGTGTGTGTGTGAGAGAGAGAGAGAGGGAGAGAGAGAGAGAGAGAGAGAGAGGGGGAGAGATTGTGCTCTGCCAAGTGGAGAGCAAAGAGTCATCTTCAGTGTGTCAGCGGTGTTACAGAATGTTATGACAAGTGTTGAATGTCTCTGTGAATTAACCCGTGTGTGTTTTCCTGTTTCTGTGAAATTATCTTCTCATCTAAAACAGAAAAACAATAAATATCTGAAAATTTTACTGTCAAGACAAGTGATCAAGAGATCAAACTTTAGACATTACCTTTGAAAAAATATGACAACTACTCCAATTTAAGTTAGGCAATGAAAAAAGTGCCATATTTATTTTGTCTTCAACAGAGCTTAACCTATTCTCCCTGAGATAATCCTGAAAACCCCACTACACTGGGCAAATTTCTACTTCTTCACAAGTCGTGCAAAACAAACAAAAATACTTTAAAACCTCGGATCTTTCATAATTTGACATTTTGAGAGAGAAGAAGAGTAGCTGAAGAGTTTGTTGTATAATATGTGCATGGTAAGTAAAGTTGCGTCATTAAAAGAGTAGAAACCGATATTGATTATTTCCAATATTAGATTTTAATACCAACATCATCTGATAATAATGGTACGCCAATAATATTGCACATCCTTAATTAAGACCTAATAAAATAACAATCTGTCTGGTTGCTGTTAAAGCCACAGGAATCCAGCTTTTCTGTCGATTGCTCCAAAACCTTGAACCCGTTTCTTTTAATCTAGCTGTGACATAAACCCCAAAGTGTGTACCAAACCATAAAAGTTACATTCTTTTACACCTTTTACGATCGTCAGATAGCTAACAAAAGGTAAGTGGACTTTATTTATAGACGTATTTTGATTGTTACTGACCCCTCTAGGAGGTTTTTACACTGTAAACCACTTTCATTCAACACAATTCATAGGCTGGGGGGTCAGCATCCTGCCCAAAGGCCCTTTCTCATGAGGTGGAGTTCCAATTAGCAGGCTTAAATTTTCCTACTGTGCCAGAAGCACTAACCCCAATCCCAACCCTAACCCTAACCCTAGGCTGACTTAAATTGATTTGTTATTGAAATACTACAGTCACATATCTTTTTGGATGCTTAGTGTCAAGTGGGGCAGCAAAGAAGCCACTTTTCTCCAAGAAAAACATCAGAAATGGAATAATCTTCCGCAAAAGTTCCAGGGACCGGACTACCAAGGATTGGGTTTGTTTATCTTATAGCTTAAAGCACAATCGTCTTATAAATACAACATGGTTTTTATAACGAGCCCACAAACATTTTGAAGACCTTTGCACTACAGGCCGTTAGAGTTCCTATAGACGAAGTTCTCAGGTGATGATTTGTGCGTAGGTAACACAAAGAGGAGCATTGTTTGGGCTTGCCCTGTTTGTCCATTTGTGATGTTCTAATAAAGTGTGGATCCTCCTCCCTCCGAGGAAGTCTCCAGAGAGGACAGGCATTTTCACAGGTCACTGGTCGTGTCAGACAAAAGGTCTGATCCGGCCCGACTCCGCTCTGCCGCTACACTCCTCTTCTCCAGGGTGTAACTCTAAACTGGGGCTCACACATGCCCCCCCCCCCCCCCCCCCCCCCCCCCCCCCCCCCCCCTCCTCTACACCTCAGCCAATATAGAAAGCCCACATGTAATGACATCCACTTTCCTCCCAACCTTTCTTCATCTCTCATCTCAGTTGGGAACGCTGGAGCTTTTTGGGATAATCTACAGCTTGGGTCAAACTTCACACACGCTAAACCAACTAAAATTAGACCCAACAGTTAACTCTGAAGCGTGTTGCATGAAGTGTAAACACCCATTTCAAACGTTTTCTGCTCTTTCTCCCCCACCCTCTCGCTGCTGCCGTTCCGCCTTTTCCATTGCTCTGTATCTCTGAACTATCTCTTGCTCCCTCGTCTCCCCCCCATTGCCTCCACCCTCTCCCTCATTCCCTCTCTGCTCATTCCTGCGTCCTCGCCCCTCCCCCTCCTGGTGGAGCAGCAGTCGAGGTGGGTGTTCTCTGGCTGTTATGACTTGAGAGACGATAATGGCAGCTATAATGTAGCCAGCCGTTCCTGATGTGGCTGGGTTTGTGGGGGATTCTGTTGTGCTTGTGCTGAGGACTGCAGGGATGGAGATGGGGGGAGAAGAAGGTGGAGCTTATGCCTACAACCAACCACGGAGCAGATTTTCCTCGTTTTCTCGTTCCTTTTTAGTTTTTTCTTGTGTTTCTTTCCCTCCCCTCACACTAAATGTTTCTGACCCTGTTGTTTTCCTTCGGTGGTAAACGTTGTTTTTAAGTTCTGTCTTTGTTTTTGTAACCCCCCCCTAGCCAACAAAGACTCCCCTCTTTGCACGTTACTCCCCCCACCAGCCCTTCCCTGGGCTTTTTACCTCGCTCACCCAGACTTTTCGTGAATTCCTCCCAGCTGCTGTAATGTGATGGTGTGACCACTGATGGAGACGTCACAGTACTGTACAATAAGCCTCGCTCACCGACTCGCTGCAGGGGAGATTACTGTCATATCTGCTTATGAACAGCTGTTCTGAGTTTGATTCAAATGGTTTTAATGACCGTAAGTCTAAAACACGAATTTTCAAAATAAACTGAGGATCAAAAAAGTCTTGTAAAACAGGAGTTACTTGACTCAAATGATTTAATTTCTTTACAAACGTTCAATATCGCAAAGGGTTTTAATCGGTAACAGACACAAAATGCATGTGATGAACCAAACCACTCCAATACAATCCCAACTAACGGAGAGTGTAGCTAGGATCTTGACAACAGGACATTTATTGCAATTAGAGGTTGGCAATATAATCTATGATATATCCCAATATTACAAGTAAATTTGCTGTAACAACATGCCGATACAGATAAAATAAGGGGTGTGTATTAGAGGTCAACTGATATTGGTTTTTCTATTGCCAATACCGATAAGTAGGAGACATGATCAGCCAATGGCCGATATCCAGATGTTTTCCACTTTATTTTCATGCTAAAATGTCACTAGTAACATCAGTTGATGCACAACATTTCTGAAGCTGAATCAGTTTTTGAACACTGAATTGAACCAACTGTTAAGTGTTAAAATCAGACATCTAAATAAAGTTAATCAAACAAATCAATAAACTGACAAGTATTAAATATTCAAAACTGGTAAATATAAAGAAATTTTTGTTGAAAATATTTTTTAGAGAATTTATTATGCAGATGCAATTCAGGAATATAAATATTCATTCAATTCTGCAACAGCACCAGGCTGCCCAGGCATGTGCCTGACTTTAAATCAGCTTTACTAAAGAGATATATCGGCTGACGCTTATATATAAAATAATGGTAAATATTGTCCAGACGTATCGGCCGACCGATATATTGGTTTACTTCTAGTGTGTATTAGAAAAAATTTGGTGATGCGATAATAAAAGCCAGACGACTGACTTTTGTCGCAAAATTCACAAAACTCAAGACACATCTAAAATGAAGGTGGTAAAAATGCTGCCACCTAGGGGTTGGAGTTTGAACTGTACCACACACAAAAGAAAAACATTAAATGTTTCCTTGTTAATTCTCAATAAATTGTTGATACACTACTTTTAAACATCAATTCCATTTCACAACATGAAATATCGCAATATGTCAGTGTATCGTAATTCTCTTACATCGCTAGAAAATAAATATATTTTAATGATCCTTTTATTTATTCCTACAGCTTGCAGACAGCAACATTTATTAGTATAAACAACACTTTATTCATGAAGATCCATCTCATCTCCAAATTGCGTTTGCACTAAATCAACTATTGCGCAAACTAGAGTGGCCATTAGTTGTGTAATTTATTTTGTGACATGTCACTTTAAATACTAGAGTTGCTGTATAAATTACATTTTTAAATTTACATTGACTATGCAAAAAGAAACCAGGAAATAGAAGCTGATGAGTTAAAAACTGTTTTCCTGAGATGTCGCAGAAAATGAAAGTAAACCTTAAGTAGCAAATCTCTCCACGTTGAGTCCTGATGTCTGGTTTAGCTAAGACACTAATTATCTTCGCACTTGCATCCTCAAACTGGTGATGTAATCATTACATTTCATTATGATAAATTTAATATTTTTCTTGCATACCCTTTGCAAATGCAAATATCTCTGTGGTAATTTAGAATAGCATAACAAGTTCATTTTATTCTATTTTGGCCATCTTGGACCACTTCACAAAGTTTTTCCCAACTTCCTGTGATTTTGTCCTGTGAGCTTCCTTAATCCCACCTAGCTTTTTGAAACCCCGTAAACACAAAAAAGCACTTTTTTATGTTTTCTTTTCTTAAATTAAACCTTTAAAAATAAAAATCTAAATTTATCCAGGTGTTTGGTCTAAATTGAACAGACTGTGTGTTTCAGAAGGTTAATCCAAGCAAATAAATAGCAAATGGATTCAACGTGCCTTTTTTATTACCTTAGATTTAAAAGCAGAAAACGACACAGCGTTAATCTGACAGATCAAATCCTTCACTGTCGTCGACACTCTAACCTAAGTTTCACCCCCGCTGATCACACATTACGTATCCCTGTACTGTAAACTCCGGGCAGAGAAAGCTGTCTGTCTGCTGAGGCTCTCGCTTTGTAGAAAATAGCAGATTGAAACGTTGATCTCTTGTTGCTACACAGTCAGAGTGACTGCTGACAGATATGGAGGCACTGGAGGGCCTCAGCGAAAGCGCCTCAACCTGACACGCAGCAGCAGGATGGAAAGGGAAGCAGCAGAAAACACTTGAAAACACAGGTTTGGTGCCTTGTTCTGCCGCTGCTGTAAAGCTGATTACGGTTTCATCGCTGCTGGCGGATCACTCAGTGAACTGATTGTGTTTGTTTTTAGGATTAGGAGCGGTTCACCTCTCATTGTTTTCATTTCGCCTCTACAAGCACCGATTTGTCCGGCCAGCCGCTGAGCGGCTCCACCTCCTCAAAGGCAGTTAGACTTTTCTCTTCCAACAGCTTTATCAGGACGACAGATGTGCTGCTACCGACACATGTGAGTGCGTTTCCTTCATCCTCAGCCTCCATCATAACTCACTGCTCCTTCGCTCTTTCATAATCCCACTTTTTTCTCCGTCCTCTCTCCGGGCCACCCACCATCCTCCACATACCGGTGGTTTTTCCCTCTCCTCCCTCCTCTCTCATTACTCCCATCACGCCCCGCCTACACACACAAACACGTACACCTTTCTTTGAGTTTTGTCGTTTGGTCCCGTTGCTTTTATTACTTCTGTGCAACTTCTGCCGGTGTCAAACAGGTATAGATAGCCCCAACCACAATTATTCCTTAGAAAGGTGTTGGTTTTTGCAGAAGAACAGGAAGTAACGAGAGGAGCAGGAGGGAGAGAGAGATGGATGGATAAAGCAGATGAGGAAAGGTTGATTCATGCAGCTGGCTCCCAGCTGTGGGCCAAGGCAGCACTCAGAACGTCTATAAACAAGTCAGAACCCAACCCCCATTTCTGAGAGAAAGAAAACAACAAAGAACGATTCTTACTGTAAATCCATCAATCCTTGTTGACTTCAAGGCTCCTGAAAATCCACTGCCATTTGCTCCAATTAGCACTCTTGATCATCGGCTCCTGAAAGCTAAAACGTGGGTGATGATGTTTTTGCCTGAGTCTCGGCATGCTAAATATCACATGAACCACTGGACGGATATGATTGAGAGTAACTCTCAGAATGTAACCATTACCCAGACTTTCATTAGGATGCGTAAGCGGCGCGTAACATAACAGACGCGTTTTTCCCGCAACCCACCAGGAGTGTTTCAGACGTGCATCGGCAGCAAAAAACAAAATCATCGTAGAATTGCAAGATCACGCATGATTTAGGCAGATCACATGTTAACAAGCAAGAGGAAAGATGGCAGCGTGTATTCAAAACGTCTGGGAATTAATTTTTGTTTTTTTTACCTCGCCCACGGTGGTGTCACAGGTAATGACATCTTTTTTTACTAGTTAAGCAATTGGAAATCTGCATGTGTCTTTTATTTTGAAAGTTGTTTGCTTTAAACTGCTCTCATGTTTGATTTCCTGTCTCAATCTAAACTGCTGCTGATGTGTTTTAGACGTGTAGCGTGCAAAAACGTAGATCTGAAGTGTAAATTTATGAGTGACGGGACACTTGTGACCGGTGGAAACACGCTCATCGACTATAACGACGATTATTAGCTGCCTAATACACTTCGCAGATGTTACGTGATGATTACACATCCAGTGGAAAGCCGTGTTAAACGTACATCTATAAATTTTGAAGTCAACAGAAATTCAAGATGGCTGCCACTGCTGGGCCTTCCCAAAAACGAAACAACTCTATTCTCCATTTTACAGATATGATGCTACAAGTTTCATGCAGTAGTGTCTGAGAGTAATTCACAGCACACTGCTTGTTTTGCAGATTTGCTATTGTAGCTTTAAAATTTTCAACAAATTAACCCAAAATTACAACTTCATCACTTATCTATCAGATTTTCTTAGTTTAAGACACTGGAACGAAAGGTGAAGGAGATGGCTATGCTTCCCTTCAAGGATTGCTCTGTCTTTAACTTTTTGCGAGTCGATAATCTCGCCATAAGGAGCATTTCTTGTTCAGAAATCCCATGAAGTTTGCAACAAGCCTCTAGGGGACCCACGCTGGAGAACAAAAACCAGATAATAATCGCTTCAGTTTATAGAAAGACCACAATGGTTATAAGAAAAATAATAATCCTAACAGTCCTGGGTGGGCAGGCGTATTTATAGCAGGCCTGCTGCTACTTACAGTATATTTCTCTGCTGTATAACACAGCTGGAAGGGAGGATAAAGCGGAGGAGGAAAGAAATAAAAGACAGAAGAAAGGATGAAGGTGACCCATGTGTGTGTAGTGGTGGATGGCCAGAACACATGTGTGGCTCTGAGGCAGAAAAGACACTACATGAGCATGCATGTGTATGTTTATGTGTGGTTGTGTGTTTGTATTTGGTGTGTGGGAGAAACCGCAGCTCAGTCACTCCAGAAAAAGATTGCAGCAGATGACCACAGGTCTGAGAGGCTCTCACAGAGAGGAAGCGTGAAGATATACGACAGGCAACACGGTTAAAAACCCAACAAGCAGGATTAATCGAATCTCTGTGGAATGTTCCTGGGCTAAGCTTTGAGTGGGGTTTTCTTGTGCAGGTGAGAAAATCACAACAATATAGATGGACTGAAGGTGGAGTTGATCACAATCTCTTAATGTTAAATCCAGACACTAACTGGTGCAGAAAAATGTACCGCTCTAAAAGCACTAATAAAAATATTCATGATCATTATTTATTTAATTATTACTTTGTGATTGATGAATGCAACACGAACAAGAAGCCATAAATATCCACCACTGATAAACAGCAACGTGTCATCTCCAAATCTTCAATACAACACAGGTCATACAGAAATAAGGTTTTTGTGTACTATTGACAATTTTGTGAAGAGAATTTCAAAACACAAGAAAATAAAAAGCCGCTCCATGTTTTACCCACAGTAAATCACAGGAACTCGCAATCAAGTGACACATTTGATGCAAAACAGCGATGATACAAACTTCAACTTTTTTATTCTAATTAGAAATTTGACTTCACACAGCAAATAAGTATCAGATCTAGAATGCAAGCTCTTCTCCTGTGTGGTCCTGCTCAGCAGACTTATAACTAATATAATGCAGATATTTGGTTTAATAACCCAGACGCTAGGAGGAAAAAGGACTCCAAGCCTGCGTTAGCCTTTAATCGTCTGGGATACCTAAGCTGATGTCTGTGGTTTAGCAAGTGACTCAGGAAGGCACACAAGCAAAAGCACACACACACACACAGCCACACGTGCATGCACACACACACACATGCACGCACACACAGAGACACATGCATGCACACACACATACAGACACATGAACACGCACACACACGCACACATGCATGAACAAGCACACACGCATATGGACACATGCACGCACACATGCACACACACATACACGGATGCACGCACACGGGCACACACACATATGGACACATGCACACACATACACACTCACATGCATACAGACACATGCACACACACATGAACACACATACACACATGCACGCACGCATGAACATGCACACAAGCATATGGACACATGCACACACACACATACACGGATGCATGCACACGGGCACACACACATATGGACACATGCACACACATACACACTCACATGCATACACACACATGTACACACACAGACACATACAGACACATGAATACGCACACACACATGCACGCATGCATGAACATGCACACTCATGCACACATACAGACACATGCATGCACACACACACATATGGACACATGCACACACACATGCACACACATGCATACACGGATGCACACACACGGGCACACACACATATGGACACATGCACACACATACACATTCACATGCATACAGACACATGCGCACACGCACACACACACCCATCAGGGCACATGCATGCACTCAAACACCTGCATATGGACACATGCACATACACACACACACGCATACATGCGCACGAAAACATGCATACGAGCGCATGCATGTGTGTGCGCATGCACACACACACACGCCCTAAACCAACCAATGGAAAGCCAGAAAACTGCACTCTGATTCAGTCAGGAAGAGACAATTCATTAGCCTGGCAAGTCATCCTATATATGTGAATATACTCTGCAAAGCAAGAATTTGGTCTAGTTCACTAGGCTAACAATTCATAGCTGTCCTAAAGACACTACACATGAAACAAACACACACACACACACACATTGCAAAGCTTCTAAAATCCATTGGGATGTTGAAAATGTGCTCATATTAACACTTAATTATGAAAGAATTAAATTCATTGGTCTACAGTTTTGGTTTAAGTGTGAACATGGAGGTCAGGGAAAGGGGTGGCAACTGGAGGTCATCCAGCTGCTCCAGCTTAGGTGTGTGCGTGTGTGTGTGTGCGTGCGTGTGTGTGTGTGTGTGAGAGTCTCGAGTTCCCACAATAGCTGTAATTAAGTGGCATTAACATGACTAAAAGGCAACAAATCAGCTAATCAGCTGGTTGTAAATTGAAGGGATGAAGAGCTAAACTCCGCCCACTACACTCTTACACACACACACACACAGATGTAGCTAAATTAAGTACATTTTCACCTCTGCTTGAACAGGCTATAAGAGAAAAAATAAAGCTAATTCAGTCAAAACCCCTGATTTTATCTCAACAACACATTTCACAATATCAAAAAACAAAAATGGAGCATTTTTGATCCAAGCTGCTGCTGATTTAAAGTGGATTGTGTAACAGATCCGCCTGTTCATTGTCAGATCCCGTCAGCAGTTAATTTATTTTCTACTTAATGAGTCTCGTGAAAAGAGAATCACACGTCCTAAAACACTTCCGATTAACCTCACTTTTTAATGCTTGGTCAAAATTAGCCTCTTTCACACAAACACCTTCAAGTTCCCTCTTAGAGCCAGCAGAGGGGTCTCTGAGCTGATCTGTGTTCCTAACTTTTGGAATTTTCAACCAATAATCAGCTAAAATACTAATGCTTATAATTGATTTCATACCTTTATTTTAGCTTTTGGACATTTTTTTGCATTTTAAGAAACATTCAGCACTTCCTGGTTGCAGAATAGTCCATAGAAATCCTTCATCTCCTGCTAATAAAGGGCATTAAAAATGCTAATCTGCACTGGAACGAACATTTTAACCATCTGTTAAATGTTACAATTAACAGCAGAGAAATGCAGAAAGATGTGAAGCAATGTCTGAGTCTTTCTGCTATTTGTGCGTGTAAACACTGATCCTATCTCACGCATGAGGAAGGGGCTCCTTTTTCTCCCCATCGCAGCTTCAAATTCCAGTCTGCACCATCCTGCAGCTCTCAGAGAAGCACACGGATCACACAAACAAACATCTAGTGTCCTGGGTACACATTCAGACACACACGTGTACACTGTATACACACTACTCAAATATTTACTCATTAATTGTATTACAGACCTTAAAATGATTACCATACATCTGCAGGTATGAATATACAAATCTACACACAACTTGGTGAGAAGCTTGCTGAAGGCCTGGATGACTCCTGCTCAGTGGAATCACATTTGAACAGATTCATTCCTTGTTTATTTCATCAGAAAGATGTTTTTAATCTAAAGATTTGAGACCGACAGCAGCATGCTGATAGATAATAATATTTCAATTAGTCAACTTAAAAGAGGACCTATTTTGACTTTTTAAAGTATTTTATAGTCGATATAAAACATGTTTATGAAGTTCTTCACACTAAATCCCTCTCACATAAAGCAATTTCAGCAGATTTATTCATTTTCAGTAAGTTCCATGAGCCGTTTCAGAGCTCTGTCACTTTAAGAAAACAAGCCACGCCCACCCCTGCTCAGGCTACTATAAGCTGAGAAGCTCAGAAATCTGGGAGGGACTCGGAGTAGAGTCGCAGCTCCTCCAGCAGCAGCTCTCTCTTTGCACGTGAGGGGTGGCTCTGTGCTAATATCAGTTGTGATGTCACAAAAGGGGACTTTTTGAAACAGCTTGTTTTAGGCACATAATTCCTAAAACCAAACACTGACAAAAGCCAGAATTTCTCATGTTTGGAGTGTTTATAGAGGCAGTAGAGACCCACACGGCAGCGCAAACGAATGCAAAAGGTTAGTTTGGCGTAATATGTCCCCTTTAAAAAAACTGGGTTCACATTATTTCTGATCTCATTTCTGAACAATTACAAAACAACCTGACTAAATAATATTTATTAGATCTAAAAGCTGATATCAGATCAGACTCAAAATTTCACACAAAAGTTAAAGTTATGAGGCAGATCAGGCAAAGGAGGTTTGCTGGTGTGTGTGTGTGTGTGTGTGTGTGTGTGTGTGCGCGCGTGTTTCAATGAAACAGAAATAAAATGCTGCAGAAATTGGCCCAGTGAGAATTGTTCTGTGACCTCCCATCAACACTAAAGTTTCCAAGAAATCTCAAACTACCTTCCAGCCCGAGCTGCATTTGGGGCAGAACTCTGTTTAGCTTTTGCTCCCTGTGGTCAAAACAAAAAGACCCCCAAAGAACATTCTGGTTCCTGTTCCTGCGGTCCTTTAGTTTAGAACACATAAGGGCCTAAATTGGTAAAAAAGACTGAACAAACTTACCAAAACTTATTAATAATTCATGTTTTAAATTTTCCACTGAAGTGAATTTATTTACCGTCTTCTTTCTGGAAGAAAAAAGCATAAAAAGATTCCAGAAAACATGTCGGCGGTGATGTTGCCGAGTGTTAGAGACTCTAAGTCTGTGTGTGGTGTTTATGGCTTCCTCTAAAGGTGGAATGACATGGAAAAATACAGAAAAACAGCACGAACCATAATGCTGTTGGAGTTTTTGAATAAAAACAACTAAAACTCTGCTCTTGGGCCACCAGAAGCTTCTTATTCATTACAAGCTATACAGCTTGACACAGAAAAGGTTTCTTGCCCTTCATCTGCATCTTCGTTCCTCCGCTGCCTCCAGCCCTTGAGGAGGAACCGAGGACGCTGAAAGGGTCGATGTCTAGCTGCGGGCTGAAGCCCCAGCGCCTGCCAGGGGGCACCTGAAGAGGGGCAAACATTTACCGGCAAAGAAAACAGGGACAGAACTAAACTCAACAGCCTGCCCGAGAGCAGCAGGGTCTGCACTGAGTGCTGGTCTAGAGCCCTTGGTGGGTTTGTCATGTAATTGAATCAATTGTTGCCCCCCTCCCCACTCCCTGTTCACCCTGCCTCGGTGAACCCTTGGAGGAATAATTAATGTTCTCTCCTTCGCTCTTGCTCCTGGTCTTCATCTATCCATCTTCCCCTCCTCTTCACTTTACCCCCCTCTCCTCGTGCTTTCCGTTGTCTTGAGGGATAACTGCGGCGTGAGTAAAAGGCCGTCATTTAGGGAGGGAGGGAGGTCTGCTGAGGCTCACAATCTTCTTTTCAATCCAAATCTTTCTTAGCCCCGGCCTTGTCTTCTCTGCTGCACCCCCCCCCCCCCCCCCCCCGCTTTTGTTTGTGCCGTGGGATGAATTTTAAGCACTCCGTTCCCCATCTCCGACCTCAGTTCTTCATTTTTCTTTCCGTTCTCCATCATCTGGCTTCTCATTGTTTCCAATCGGCTTCATCACACCTTCCACTGCTGTAGTGCCCCCCCCAAAAAAAAAGTACAAACAAGAACACAACTCTTTAATGACGAGAAAAAGTTAGTATTCTTCCCTCTCGGCTTAGGGAAGGCCGTGCGTTCTAAAAAGGCTCAAACAAAAGGAGGTGTGGAGGGGTGGTTATTTGGTGGTGGTGGGGGCAGCGGGACAGAGAGGGCAGGATTGCATTCTGTTTGTAAAGAGCGATCATTTTTAAATGCCTTCTTCATTCGAGGACACTTTGTTTGCACAAGGGCTCTAGTGTTGTGCTCCTATTGTGGCCGCTCCTCCCAGGGGACGATGCAGGCCAGAACCACATTTCACACATTTCACACACACTTTCCAATTAGCTCTTACTTTGACAAATGCTGCAACTTCGACAAGCGAGGGTAAACGAATATGACGCAACGTTACTAATATCCTCTGCAAACAGAGAGTGAAAGGTAAATTCCACGACAGATAACCGACACAAAGCTTCTCAAAACGTTTCTACTTCCATCCAGCGTCAAACGAGCCCGCTAAAGCTGGAACAGGTAGAGGGTGGACAAATCCTCGTTTTCATGATGATGTTAGCCAACATGTCAATGTTCCGGTTGGTCAACACTGTCAAAGAGTCAGGATGTCTACCAAAATCACGAAAATACGCATGTTTGTGACAACGATGTTATGTTAGCTGTATCGGGTTAACTTAGAAACACAAGAATGACCATGTTACACGCTCAGAGGGACAGAAAGAGATCCAGATATCATGCTAACATGGTCTTATCTCTGTAGCAACATCAGTGTTATTAAACACGTCCTGAAGGTGAAGTATGTTTCTGTGTATTCGGATTTTAGTTGTAGACCTAAGGAATGTAAATTAGAATATTTTGAACGTTCAGACTGACTCAAACAGTTCTTAGAGTGGGCATGCACTCCTTATTCCAATAAATCAGCTGTGAATGCTTTACGAATCTGTGGAAAAAAGTTCTGCCGCTCCTGTTTCAGGAAGTTGAAGCCAGTCGGAGGGGTGTGTGTGACAAGATTGAGTCTTACTCATTCATTCATGATATTCAAACATCTGGCCTCTGATTGGCCAACAGCAACGCGACTCTTCCACTGTCTCTATTTGAGTTGATGTTTTATCTCCACAAATAACACAAGCCTGAAGGAGTTCTGCCATGTTGTGGAGTTGCTAACGGTTAGCTTCTACTGGCCAAGACATGTTCTGCTCTCCCCTGGCTGCAAAAATCAACACAGCCTTCCCCGTGGCGAGCCAAGATGGTTGAGTCCATGAAAGCAAATTTACAGTGTGACGTAGATCTGTGCGGATTTTTTCTAAACCGAGCATTTCCGCGTCTATTTTCTATCGGCGGCTAATGCAGGAAATAGGGGTTGATGTCTATTTTTGCTTTCTGCATGCATGTGAAACTCAGAATGACCTTTCATTTTATAAGAACAATTATACGTTTCTCAGCGAAACTCATTTTTAAGTAAGGATGATGCTCAATGTGTGGTAAACAGCTCCTGGCTACAAAGGAACCAAATCTTAGAATAACTGATGAACTGTAGCCATTTTTGTCCATTGAAAGGTCAAATTTAGCTGTAAATGTTTATTACTGCAGCCAATGAAGACTTTCTAAAAGTTCAAATAAAAACTTTCCAGTGGTTGAAGAAATATTTGCTAAGACACACAAACAAGGCTTTGAGTGTGTTGGTAATGCCTTTCAGCTACTTCCACGTCAAAGGTGTGGTTCACTGAAAAAAAATTTTTTACTGATTATTTCTGGTTATAATCGGTCACTGTGAGTTTTTCATGCAGGCTGAACATGAAAATAGTCTCCTACACCTATCTCCTGCATTAGCTTCTGATAGAAAATAGATTTGAAACTCCTGACAGATCTACATCACACTGTCACTGAACATTCATGGACTCACCCCTCTTGACTCACGATGGGGAAGGTTGTTGGTTTAGCATCTAGGAAACAGCAGAGAATGTCTTGGCTAGCAGAAGCTAACCGTTAGCATTAGCAACTCCACCACACAGCAGAACTCAAGTAAATAAATAAGTTCAGTAAATAAGACTCCAAAACCTGCCGTCTGAAGCTCTCCTCTGATGTGACAGACTTATCCCTGCTGAGGCATTTCTTGTTGTTTTTTCTGCCCTGAGTACGGCTTGCAAGGCATTCATTCCTACCAGAGACCACTGCAAATGCAATGATTAAATGAGTTTCCCACACCTTTAAAATCTGTGAAACAGACACAACTGTATCTTTTTTTTTGAGTCTGTGGCAGCAATCTTACGTTGGGTTGACTCCAAATGGTAATTAGTCGTGATCATACATTAAATAAAAACCTTCTGAAAGTTTAATTAAACCAGCCCTCTGGTTTGTGTGATATTACCACTACACACACAAGGGTAAGAACATTATCACCCATCTTTGGGTGTTCTACAACAAACAATAATGATCCTAAATTTTTAGAAGTTACTGCAAGGCTTATTTGACACATTCTAAAAATCATTTTTTTTACAAATCAAAACAACTGTCCTGCTTAATGCTCGTGTTCGATACTCTATCCTTTCATCTGCTGTTCCAACAGAGAACAGTCTCTCTGCCCTACTCCTTCCTCCTCTCTCCTCCATCCACAGCCCTCCTTGTGGAGTGTTTGTTAGGAAATCCTGAACAAACTGCAGCTGTTTGTTCTCTTTTTGTCAATGACGGGTTTTTATAGACTTCTACTATTGACAATCGTGTGACTCCTGTTGGCCTCGCACAAGCTGGATAACGCTGTGCAAATAGGTGTATGTACACACACGTTCAGTCTGTCCAAAAAAAAATGCTCCAAAAACAGAGAGTAGAACTGGAAAGAATAATTGCAAATGCTCAAAGACTGCACACATGAGGTCAATAACTGCAGGAAACACGTCTTTGTCAATGTCTGATTCACTGTTTTTAGACTTTAAATATGTAGGTACCAGTTTTACTGATGAGTTAGCAACTGCAGCACATAGGGAATTGTTAGTGCATATGATCAAGTTGCACGGATATACTTTGGCGATGGTTTTGAGGTGGATTGATGATTTTAGTGCAGTTCTGATGTGTCAATACCACTTTTGACTGATTCAGATTTAATTCAAACAACTGCAATTAAAAAAATAAATTTTTCTTTTAAAGGTCTGTTTTAATCTTTAGGTCAAATATCTGTTATTGCTGGTAATTCCCAATGAGCAATGGTGAATTAATGGACTGGGGAAAATGCTGCTTGACAATGGTGCATCCATTGCCTTGACCAGTGGTTCCCAAAGGTCAGGAACCCACTGTGGGTAATCAAAAACTACACAGGGGGTCTTGAGATGATTTCCAGAAATCGAAATAAATTTGAAAAACAATTGCTGAAGCTATATTTCTATATAAATGTTGCAAAAACTCAACCAAATGGTCACAAATGGATACAAGTGAATATGAGCTGAAGCGTTTTTCTTTATGTCTTGAATTATTTAGCTTTTCAAGCGTGTTTGCATTGTGAAATTAGAGATATCTGGGATCGCATGTCTTGACAAATGATCTATGGCGGGTCTGAAGTTGAGAATTTTGGGAACCACTGGCCTAGATGGTGCATCGTGGATTAAATCTGCTACCATTTAGTGTAAAGTTTAGGAAAGAGAATATTAAATAAATCTGGCAAAACCTTTGAACTTGCAAAGCACAAATGATTGCACAAACATCTATTCATGCACTATATTACCCAGGAAAATAAAATAATGATTCTTATATAATGATACAACCTTTATATTTGGGTTTATCTGAATTTAAATAACATTTATTTAAAGTCAAATGTAACAACATATGCACACATGGTCAGAGACTAAGAGTGCACTCCTATAATATTACCAAAAACTGGGGCAGTTTCATTTTGTCTCAATTATTCACACATTTAGATTGAAATGAAGCATTTTCAGGTACCCAATGTAAAACACTGATTAATTCCTACTAAGCAGTTGGGCAAAACATTGAATCAAATAGTGCATCAAATGAGATGCAAATAAAATGCACCCAGCAGCCGTCGACGCCACAATGACCTGTCATCGTCGCAATCGCTGGTATGAATCCAGTGGACTTGAACAGAAGAGAAAGAGACTCTTCAGATTCCTCGGTCATGACGCAGAGCAAAAAGAAACTTTAGTTGGGGAGGTAAGCCCAGCGCCGGCGAGAGAGAGAAAGAACGAGACTGACAATAACACCCAGGGAGCAAAGCAGAGCTTCTGTGTCAATGGAGGAGATCATGGATGCCAGTATGAGGCTCAGGCTTCCACACAAAAGACCCCCGACTGAGCCAAAACCCTTAATACCCCAACTCCCATTTCACACATCTTCTCAAAGCAACCTCGCAACCCTCATCCGTCCCGCCCCCTCCACCTCCGTTCTCCGGCCGAGCGCTGTGGTTCCACACAATAGAGTGTGGCTTTTACTGGTGTAACTGGGGGCCGTCCAGGGACTCACACAGGGGCCATCAAGATACCTTGTCATTGTGTATTGTAGGACAATAGCTACATCTCAGGAGCAACAGTCAAAGCTTCCTCTGTCCTGGCAGGAAGCTGTTAATAATGACACTAGCATCAAGTGTCAGCTACAAATGGATCATTATCATCTGATCTAAGGTGAAGTGTGTAGCTGATAATGAGTCTTTGTGTTCCAACCAGAGATACCAGCGAGTGCCTGTTGTGTCGCCATTTAAGTGACGACTGCTGCTTGGTAGGAATTAGGTTGTGGACTACAAGTTTGTTAACATTTTACCTTGAGTTTAGGTTTGACTAAGTCTTTAAAATGATATATATATATATGTGTGTGTGTGTGTGTGTGTGTGTGCGTACGGTATATACATTTTTTAGGGATGCTCCGATCTGATCATGTGTATTCACATTGGTTTTCTCAATAAAAGGAAATTGAAACATTGACGTAATCTGCTTTCAGTTAAGATAAAATCGGTATCTGCAAAAATCGGTATCGACAAGTCAGGTTTTTCTCAAGATCGGTGATTGGCCAAAAACTGCAATCGGTGCACCCCTAGTAAAAATGTTGCATCAACAAGTCGCTTTATTGCAGAAAAACACAACTTATTTTGAAAATAAAAACGCAGTTTTAACTTCAGCTTCTTCACAAGATTCTCTACATGAGTTCTGAATGTGAGCGAATCATCAATCATGAAACCCAGATGTTTGTACGCGTGAACCAATGATATTTCTTCACCCTCACGAGTGGTCATTGAAGGTATCACTTGGGCCCGCCTCCTTGAATTGGAGAACATGAGCTTAGTTTTGTCTGCATTGAGAACAAGTTTGAGCCGGAGCAGTGAATGTTGGACAGCAACAAAGACGTTCTGCACCGAATCTGTTAAACCTGCAGTTTCTCAAAAAGAAATAAGAAAAAATACCATTAGAATAAATAGAACAATGCAAAGCTTTTCAGAGCGATTAAATAAGAGATTTTTTTCCCAGGCAAAAATGTGTACTTGCAAGATTTGCTTTTCTTGAATATAAATAACAATTGTTATGACCCTTTAAAAATTGGGATATTTCTTATTTTTAACTGAACCGTCTTTGACCTTGATTTCCTAAAACTAACCTGGCAACACGAGAGCTCATTGCATCTGTTGCTGAGTGGCTTTATCAAGCTGACAAACTAGCCTTTAGTCATGGCCTAGCTTTGCTCCACTAGCCTCTCAACTGGGCTACTGGTTTCCACTCAAGCAGGCCCCCTCCTCCATTTACAAGGCACTTCAGCAGTCAGATGGTTGCTAGACAATGTGCTTGGTTATGTGGGTTATGTAAAGACCCTCCTGCACACAAAAGCCAATGTGGGCGCCTGTGATGTGCAGCTCTTCAGAGGCCCGGGTCAGTTAGCAGGAGAGCTCTGGTCCTAACACTCCAAGTTAAAAACGTTTGCTCTTCAGTCTGAGGAGAGACTAGGAGAGGAGAGGAAAGAAGGGTTTGGGAGAGGGTGGTCAACTTTAGTTCGTTTTGGTTCTCATAAGAAAAAAGAATGGACTTTTAGGAAAAATGTGTCGTCTGCAGCAGCAAAACAGGATCTTAAAAGGACAGTTCATTTGTAGTATGTAGATAATTATGATTTCACCTGCTGCAAATGGCTATTTATCAGTTTGAAAAAGCATGAATTAGCTCTGAGCAGGAAAGCTAAATCCCACAGGTAGCTAGCTCTACAGCAAATGACTAAATGCAAATAATCATAGGAATCTAAGTAATGTGATGAAAAATCTACTGCTGTGTAAATGTTTGTCTGTGACATTTTTATGAGTATATTTGTTTTTAAGGAGGAAGCAACCAACTTTAGCTTTGGCACTGCCAGAACTAGCTGTTAGCTCATCAATCAAATCAGAACAAACTCCAAACTGGGGTCTTTCAAAAAGCTGACTACTTATTACTTGCTCATAAATGAATAAAAATACATTAGAAAATATCTAAATATCACCTCCATATGCATATAATTAATGAAAGGTTAAGCTATAAATATTTAGGGTCATTCTTTATCTAAAACATGAAGTCAGGAAAAAAATGGTAGGTAAAATAATTTTGTGGAAAAACTTAAAAGCGTCATTTAGCTAATGTATATTAAGAGGTTTCCCAGTTTAGGAACATGCTTTATGTTCGGTGTTCTGGGTTACAACTCATGTTATCTCAGTTTAATCATCCAAAGGAAATTGGAACTCCAGTCGTGCATTTACATTAAAGACAAAACTGGTGTCTTTTTTTGTTGTGGAATATTTTAACTATTGTTATTTGTGACTTCAAAATAAAAAAAGAAATTTTTTATCTAGATGTGGATGTTACGGGCAAATGGGAGTCAGTCCATGCTTGATAGTCCTGATTTAGCATCAGTCAGAGGTTGAAAACACACAATGTGCACGCTTGTGTGTGTGTGCAGAGAGGTAACAAAAGACAGTAAGAGAGTAGGTAGTGACACGATGGTAAACCACACACCTCAAACAAACCACCAGTGAACTCTGGAACTCTGATGGCCGACCAGCGATGAGGTGAACATGCCACAGTGTGTTTAAGGGTTCATCTCAAAGAGACACAGTTTGCTTGTTTAGATACACACACACACACACACACACACACACACACACACACACACACACACACACACACACACACACACACACAGAGGTAATGTTTGCACACTACTGAGTGTCTCTAAACAAGCTACCAGAGTGATCCAACATGAACCACAGCAACATGTCAAAACCCTGACTGTGTGAAACTGAAACGCTGTATTTCACTAAAAATACAGAATTAACCTCAAAAATGTGTTAGGAGTTAATGAGACAGCTTGTTTTGAGAGGAATTTGATTATAAAACCGTGTTCAGCATAAATATTGGAGCCACACTAACTATTAAAGGCATAATACTATTATTTTATGCCCTTTTAGAATTCAATACAGCATCTTTATTTGTTGTTTTGCTTCGTTTTATGTGACAGTAGACGAATAAGACGAGGCTCTGAGAATTTTAAGCAGGCAAACAAGCTAACTACAGATATAAACTACAGATTGAAGAATAAATCATCAATCATGGGTGAAAAAAAGATGCTTTTAGTTAAAAAAAAAAGTTATTCTGCATGCAAACACCCATTTCCTGTCTATATACATGTACGTGTGTCATCCATAAACACTGTTTACTTCCCATTGGAACTAGAGATGTTAAATGTTTTCCAAAACTTTTTCAATTTCAATAACTTTTCCACAGGGGAAAAAGAAAAAAAGAAACATCACAAACACAAAGTGTGTTCAGGCAACCTGAGACGAGCCTGGCTCCTCAACCAACTCCGGCTAATTGAAATTTCCATCGTGTCCCAGAAAGTCACCTCCACACAAAGAAAGAGAACACTCTTATCTCTGAACATCTAAAACACTCTCACAATTACACAAGGAGAGGCAGACAGACGCAGGCTCCAACAACGACATCCCATCGCCGTCGCATAAACTCGGTCTGACAAGCTGCAGCATGTGTGACGGAGAGAGAGAGAGAGAGAGAGAGAGAGAGAGAGAGAGAGATCACTGAGCCCCTAGGCTCTGCTCTATCCAACAGGAAGCCGGGGTGTGATCTGGGACACACAAGATGAGGGAGAAGAACCATTTGCTAAGAAGCTGCACATGTAATTTTCTCTTATATAAAACTAAATAATTTAAATTATGACCACAATAAACTAGTACACATGAGAGAGAATAAATGACTAAAAGATTGTTGACATTTTCAGCACCTTCCACAATAAGCCGTTTCAGGGCTCTGTCACTGTAAGAAAACAAGCTGGAGCTGGCCACGCCCACCCATCCCTCGCTCAGGCTGCTATAAGCTGAGAAGCTCCGATATCCGTAAGGGGCTCAGAGTACAGCTGCTGCTCCTACAACAGCAGCTCCCTCTTGCATGTGAGACATGGATCTGTTCTAATTTCCCCATTTGTGACATCACAAACGGGGACTTTTTGAAACAGCTTGTTAGGAAGATTAGCCCAAGTTTTTGTGGCACCATGCCTGTGGAAAACACTCCTGCAACAGGATAATGACCCAAAACACAACTCCCAAATGTGTCAGAATTATTTAAGATAATAAATTCTTCCCATAATGGAGCAAACACCACATTCTTCATATCTGAAACCTATTGAGCTGCTGTAGGAGAACAGGTGTCCCAGGAGGGAGTGTGGGATGAAATATCACCAGGTTATTCAGAAACATTGTCAGAATACCTGAGGTATGCCAGGCCCTAATCCTGTTCAGACTAATGTAGAGAAAACAAAAACTACAACATTTTCAAGTAATCCCAAACTTAAATAATAGTTTACATCAAAACATATCTCACTTTTGCTCAGAAATCAAAACAAATCACAAGGAAGTATTTTTTACTCCTAGGTAATATAAGATTTGTATATTAGAGGACTAAATTTTATACATTTTTAAGAAGTAATTAAATGTTAAAGAACAGAAAATCACCAAATACTTGCAAGCCTTCGCTTGCTGCCCAAACACAAGCACACAGGCATCAACATTCACACAGGAAGCCCGACACGCAAAAGCGCTCGCTTCGTTTCTGCTCCACAGCTGCACAAGACACCAGTGGATAAATAACGTCTCTGAATGGGATTCTGAAACTCCGAACCGTGTCCGTTCTCTACAGCTTGACACATTTCCAGCCTTATGAGGTGTTGCTCTCGGACACGCTGGGAAGTCAAAGCCGGTATTTATCTGTTAGTCTGTCAGCAGATTAGAAGTTTTAGTGGGCAGCAGGTGCAGCTAATATTCACGTTACAGAACAACTGAACAGAACAGAAATAGATACAAAAGATTTAACCCTTTAAAGGAAATTTACTCAAATGTAAAGATTCAATGCAAGAATGTCCTTTCTCGTCGTGTTTTTCTGTTTTTTAACTTTCTAGTTTTCTTTTTACCTTTTAAACTTTTTTGGGACATTTTTGGACTTTTTTCTCAAACTTTTTAAAGTAACACTAAACAGTTTTTAACATTTTAAACTATTCCTTCAAAAGTGGGTTTAAGTGACTGCGTGAGTAGAAACTTTTCCATCTTCACCCTGAACACCACTGCAGCTCTCTGCTGACCAGAAACTGCACTTAACTTTAACTTTTTTGGAGTGGGTAGGTGCTCTACATGGAGGAGCTCTTTACCTGCTTTACGGTTGTTAGCTGTAATGCTAGCGGTTAGCGTTTTCAGTTTGCCAATAGTCAATAAAAAGTACATGAAGAAGAAAAAGAAGAAGTTGCTTTTTCTGTTGGCATCATGGCAGAGCCTGGAAGTAAAAGTAAGAGAGTAATGTCTTTGGAGGCGAAGCAAAGAGCTAAAACCGAAGTGAACACGGACACGACCTACACTAGTTTGAGGATGCTAAAGGAGGCTACAAAATCACGGACTAATGGTGACCTGGCTGCTACTGAACTTGTAAGTAACATTTTTTGTTCAACAGTGTGGATCTTTTTACTTTGTGGTTTATTTTAGTATTAGCTGGCTCATGTTAGTGTTAGCTTGTTGTTAGTGCTAGCTACAGCAGGCTTGTTTACAACAGTTGTAATTCCACTTTCAACCAGTAGGAGGGAGAAGCAGGGAACTGCTCAGTGTTACTTTAAAAGTTCCTGTTTTTGGCAACAAACCAAGCCTCAAATACATCAAATTTCTCCTTTAAAAGGTTTTAACTGCTGACAAAATAAAAAATCAATAAAAAGAAAACATGTTGCATCAACATAAATATAAAACAAAATAGTTTGAATTCAAGCCAACATGTGAGGCAAAAATAATCACAAGGATGCAGCAAAACTATCACAAAAAAGTTCATCATGAACTCCAAGGTTTGCCTCCTTTTTGCAGCATAAACTAATTTCACTTCCACTCAGTTTTATGTTGTGACCAGAACGCTTTGGGTGAAAACCTGTAAAAAGTTCTGCACAGTCAATCCCAGCTCGAACACACAGCTTTGTTAAGTTTAGCGTGAAAAGAAAAGAGAGCGTGGATCCCCGTTGACCCACCCTGCATTCATCTACGTCTGGTCCCATGAGCCGAGGATAAATGCCCAGCATGGCACTTCGATCCTCACTGCAGACCACAGAAGAAGAAACTCCGTCTTCCAACCTCTTCCTTTCACTCCGCTCTGCCCTCAGCCTGCTCCTTCTCAACACTCACTGAAAGACAGCGTTTCTCCCACACCTGTTGCTCTTCTGTTGTCTCACCATCTCAACAAACGTCTGCTAGCAGGTGCAGTACTGGACTCCCTCCCAGAAGAAAAATGCCAGAGATGAGGACAAAAAAAAGGTACATCAAGAGGAGAGACAGCATGGACCTGAAAAAATAACAGCTGTGACAAACGTACTGTTGTTTCGACATTTGTCTGTGCCGAGTGCAGCAGCAGGTCAGTTCACAGCATGATCAGAAGCATCCCCTGTAAGGATTCTTTCATTATTCAACGACTGGAATAATAACGTCTCTTCTATGGGATGCCAAGTGTAAATTGCTGGTGCAAAATATTTTGCAGACATTTTTTTGATATTTAGCTAATTTTTCCTACATTTAGCAACTTTTACCACATTAAAAATGATGTTTAAATGTCACATAATTTCATCTAATCTAAATGTTAAATATAAAGTTAAATGTTAAATCTAAATCTAAATCAGAATGTTAAATCTAAATGTTAAATCTAAATGCTAAATCTAAACATAAAAACCAAATGCTATGCGTAAATGTTACATCTAAATGTAAATCCAAATGTTAAATCTAAATCTAAATGTTAGGTCTAAATCTAAATGTAAATGTTAAATGTAAATGTTTAAAGTACACCTAAATGTTAAATCTAAATCTTAAATGCTAAACGTAAATGTAAAATCTAAATGTAAAAGTTAAATCTAAATCTAAAACTAAATGTTAAATCTAAATGTTAAATGTAAATGTTTATTATAAATCTAAATGTTAGGTCTAAATCTAAATTTAAATGTTAAATCTAAATGTAAAAGTTAAATGTAAAAGTTCAATCTATATCTAAATGTTTAATCTAAATCTAAATGTTAAATCTATATCTAAATGTTAAATCTAAACCTAAATGTTAAATCTGTGAGCTACATCTTTCAGTTATATGCAAATTAGCCATGTGTGGGCACGCCCCCAAAACAAAGGTTGGCCAATTGCGCTCACTTTCACTCCACTTTCTTTTGCGCTGGACACTGGCTGTGCTGCGCTACATTGGGCATTTTAGCAATGGTAATAGCACATTTCTATATCAGTTATAATACATTTGTAGAGTAAACTACTTGTTTTGATCGTATTGTCAATCCTTTCTCTGATAGGATCTGGTAATAGGTTGTAATGACAAGTGAAAACTTTAGGTAGGACAGACATGGCTGCCAGCTCACTCCAGGTAGGCAGGAGTCCGAGCGGCTCTTCAGAGCGTGCTTCCTCATGCATCACGCCTAGCAGCAATGATGCTAAGTTCCTGGTGGTTTTCCACTCAGTTAGCCTATATACCTGGAATAATGTTGCTATAAACCAAGCTAAGCTAAGTAGCTAACAACTGTGTTGCAGAAGCCTGCTTCAAAAAAATAATTGCACCACTTTCTTGCAAACCTGAGCCAGCTTCAGGGAGCCTTTGGTCATTCATAAGTGGCCAGCCTGTGCTGGTAATGTGGTGCAATCATGTGTTGTTAGCACATAGCTTGTTAGCATGTTCAATTTCTCCTGCATGGAGCGAGCCAGCAGCCATGTCTGTCTCTCTTCACGTTTGATTGGTCATTACAGCCTATTACCAGATACTAGCAGTGGAAGAATTGACAACACGATCATTGTATTATAACTGATATAGAAATGTGCTCTTACAGTTGCTAAGATGCCCAATGTAGCGCA
The DNA here is from genome assembly GCA_006937985.1 of Aphyosemion australe. Lineage (NCBI taxonomy): Eukaryota > Metazoa > Chordata > Actinopteri > Cyprinodontiformes > Nothobranchiidae > Aphyosemion > Aphyosemion australe. The sequence goes on along the minus strand of SSNS01000536.1, from coordinate 38,581 downwards.
GCACAGCCAGTGTCCAGCATGAAAAAAGTGGGGTGAAAGTAAGCACAATTGGCCAACCTTTGTTGTGGGCGCACCCACACAAGGCTAATTTGCATATAACTGAAAGATTTAGCTCACAGATTTAGATTTAACATTTAGGTTTAGATTTAACATTTAGACATACATTTAAATTTAGATTTAACTTTTACATTTATATTAAACATTTACATTTAGATATAAGATTTACACATAGCATTTATATTTAGGTTTAGATTTAACATTTAGATTTATATTTAACATTTAGGTTTATATTTAACGTTTAGATTTAGATTTAACATTTAGATTTAGATTTAACATTTAGATTTAGATTTAACGTTTAGATTTAGATTTAACGTTTAGGTTTAGATATAACGTTTAGATTTAGATTTAACATTTAGATTTAGATTTAACATTTAGATTTAGATTTAACGTTTAGGTTTAGATTTAACATTCTGATTTAGATTTAACGTTTAGGTTTAGATTTAACATTCTGATTTAGATTTAACATTTAGATTATCTGAAATTATGTGACATTTAAACATTATTTTAAATGTGATAAAAGGTGCTAAATGTAGGAAAAATGAGCTAAATATAAAAAAATGTCTGCTAAATAATTTGGACCAGCAATTTACACTTGGCATCCCATACTCTTCTATTTAAAGAAAAACAACTTCAATGCATTTATGATGCATTTAGGTTATTTAGTCTGCTGCATGAAGTAAAAAACTAAAATATTTTACTAGTTGGTAGATTAATCAATATCCTGGTACTTTCTTAAAACAAATTGTAAAAGGAAACATGCAATAGGTGACTCGGCATTCTCTTTTTTTAAAAAAAAAATCAATGAAAAAACGAAAAATTTTTGGTTTTATGCTGAATTCTAATCAATCAACTGTTAAACATCAATGCATTTAAGTGAAATCTGCCTTTAAAATGTGCAGAAATGCCATTCCACTTCAGCTCACGCTTTGTTATGGTGTTAAATCCACTGCATCCCACCTGCATCACTCCAGTTATAACATGTAGGTAAGCTGTTTTCCTGAGACTTCTCCAGAAAAAAAAATGACCTGCAGGGAGCTTTGTGTGTGGCCAAAAGCAGAGACTAAAGAAACAACAAACGTCAGTATAACTGTTTAACTGTGTTGCTTCAATTTTACTTTGAAATTTGACTCCATCTCATGATGCGTACCAGTTATAAAAACACTAACATGCATCTTAATCCTGAGCTACTCAAACACATCAAGGCTTGCTTAGTATTTCACCACACTCACTAACATCTTAAGTCCTGAACTACATCTTCACCAGCTCTTTTTGTCGTTAGTTACCAGGAAATGAGGTCCCACCTCATGTAATTAATGGACACAATTATGTAATGGAGGAGTGGTCTGCAACCAGCAGCTGTAGGGCAGGCCTGTCAGCGGGGTCACCACCTGAACCAGGACCTGGCTCGCCCCCATGCAGCCACCCAGACCCTCTTTTCTTTCTCTTGTAAATAAAACTTTAATGGTTTACAAGCTTCCTAATAACCATAATACCTTCAGAGTGAATTAGCTCCCAGAGCAGCCAGACGCTCAGGCTGGAATGGTTTAAGATGGCTAAAGACACCAACTTTCTTCAAATGGATATTTATGTTTTGGCTTCATATGTAATTTGTGTGTTTTCATTTTGTACGCCTTGGCTGTCTTTTAGAATTTATATGTAATAATTGTACGTTTTTCTGATCTATCTGGTCAATGCAGAATGGTTTGCATCACTGTTGGACAAAAAAAAGCTGTGGTGATGCTTATTGTTTTATTATTATTGCTCTGTTGTGAACGGATTTACATGCCGTTACTGTCAATCTGAGAGTTTAGGAAGAAAAAAACTTTAGCATTAAACAAACTAGAAAAAAAAAACGCTAAGACTAAGTTTAAAATTAGCCTGGCAAGCCATCCTATATATGTGAATATATAGTCTGGCCACAACCCATTGACGGCTCTCAGTCGTGAGGCGGGATCTACGGTTGTCTTTCAAACTGTCAGCACGCAATTGGATAGCGCTAGGACCAATCAGAGTAACGAACAACGTGACGCAATAACAGCGACGGAAAAGAAGAGGCAGGCAGCAATGGCGTTTTTGTATGAGAAACATGTGAATATCAGGCGTACTGGGACATTGCACTACTTTGTTTGATAAAAATAAGAAGCCGCTAAGTATATCCGACAGACTTACATTAAATGGCCACTTCTTATACATGGAGTCTAAATAATCCAATGTTGATGACAAAGCCGTTTCAAACGAACATGGTTCCTGCGCTTCTGCCATGTTGTTTGTGTTCGCGGCCGCAGCTCTGACATCATCGGCTACTCCCGCTCTGTGATTGGCCCACAATATAGAGCGCTGTGATTGGCCCAACCAAAACTATAGCGCGCTGTGATTGGACAGCCACAGCAGCGGATCGGGCTGCGAGGGTTCCAATGAAGCGTGCCTAGACCAAACTTTGCAAGGTAAGAATTTGGTCTAGTTCACTAGGCTACTGGGCGATATGACCTAAAATCAATATCACGATATACTGAGGAGTTCACCTCAATAACGATAAATGGATGATAAGTACATGCATGCGCAAAAACAAAAGTTGTCCACTAGATGGAGCTGTCACGTGTATTACGTTGAGTCACGTTGTCATGTAACTCGAGGTGGTACAGCTTCTTAAAGGGACATGAACGTCGCCAACCTACACACATCTTTTCACTTTTTTATTACCAAATTTATTGACATGGGAAAAATTATATCGGTTAGTCAGAAATTTCGATAACAAATTTTTGATTTATCGCCCAGCCCTAGTTTAGCCTTATTGATGTTTAGGGTTTCTCTCATTTTTATTACCAAGTCATGGAATCTGAAACCTTAATCTGAACCTGCAATACATCCATGTTGCTCTGGGCTCGTTTGTTCTTGAATTTGAATGTGTTGCTTTTTGAGATCCTCTAGTCTACTTGATGTTCTTAGACTAGTTGTGTTGGAGTATTTTTTAAACTATACAGGTCTGGTAGGAATCAGACCTAGGGCAATTGGAATCAGTTTTCCAGACAACGTGGTTCATCTCACTTAATTTGTCATTTTAAAACGATGGTGATTACTTTTTCCACATAGGACTGGGTTGGTATGGATTAAAGCTGAGGTACGTAGTTTAAAAACAGGGGCGGGAGCTATAGCCGTTCAAAATTCTAAATCTCCTCCTCCTCTCCTTGATGACATCACGCTACGGACTGTTAAATCATTAGAAAACTGCAATTTGTAATCGGGTAAATATATTTGCTGATCTGCAACACTGAAGTGAGAGAAAACAGCAAAAACACGTTTTTACAGCACCGTGTACTACAATACTGTGAGTCACTTCTGACCATGAGCCACCAGAGCGACAAACCCTTTCCTTCAACCTTCATCCTGACATCAGGGAACCATTCAGCAGGAGAGATCTGAGTCCAGATGATTGCCAACATGAAAAACAGAGGAGACAGAACTACACCCATATCTGAGCTGAACATCTAACTGAGATCTTTCTGCTGCTTTGAGGACAAACGTCTCAAAATGTTTCAGTCCTGCTGAACTTTCCAGCAAACGCTCCAGCGTTCAAAACATGAAAAGATGTCTTTAAAACTAGGGAGACGCCTTCAGGAATACTGAGCAACCACAGTCGCCCAATAAGAAAGGCCAGCGGCTGGATTTCAGTCAGTGAGGGCAGGGCCAGGCAGTCAGTCAGCCAGTCAGGACGGTTAAGTTGTAAATGCGTTCCAGCAGGAAAAGCTTTGGAGCAAGGCGAGCAGTCTGGAGTCTGCAACTTTCCCCTGCTCCAGCTAGTGCACCGCCCTCTCTGCAGCCCACCCAAGAAGCAGCCCATGGGCATAAATTTGAGAGGCTGACTCGCTGTGGATTTAAAACAATCTGCATCTCTCTCCCTCTAACTCCTACACATCCACTATGAAACGGTTCACTCTTTCAGTCTGCACTGTCTTCTTTCCTTTCCAACAAATTCCACTGTTAATGAAAGTGGAAAGATCTTTCTCAGCGTGCGCCAACAATATTATTTTCCTAAAGGCTTAATTAAGTTTGCAAAAACACTTAGCAAATGCACAGGACACATATTTGTGTGTGTGTCCTGCGAAGAATAAACCATTTCCATCCACACTTAAAAGGAGACCACAACAAGGTTTTGTTGAAACGAGATCATTACACTTCAGAGATTTTCTACTTTTCTTCCTGAAACTAGATCTTTTCTAGAAACATCCTGGACACAAAGAACACAAGCTAGTTTTCATTTGTTTTGTGGCGTTCTGCCAAAACGAACATAGCAAAGAGGAAAACGGCCACCTTTCGATTCATTAAAACGAGTAAACAAGCGCGCAGCCTCACTTTCGTTAAGCTGCAGCCTCCAGTTGGTTCCGTTTGGTTTGCAGATGCTTCGCATTGAAGTGGATTTATCATCCTGATCCCGCCACACAATCAACACATGTTGCTCATAAATTAAGACTAAGATCCAAAAGGGTGTTTTTCGCTCTGCGGTCCATATGTCAAGTCAGAGGTGTTGTCATAAAATGTGAGGCTTTTTGACAGTGGGTGCGGTGACCTTTGACCCACAGCAGATTCCTGTCAGCGTATCAGTGACTTCTCATCCTGCATTTGGCTTGCAGAGCGCCTAAGTCATGTGTGTGTGTGTGTCACTGTACTGCTAACAAAGACCCACTTCCTGTTACAGCAGCATCTGATCTGGTTAACGTGCCATCAATTAGGCTTCACACAACAATCACTGAAAATCAGAAATGAAAGAAATAAAGTTATCGCACGAAGGCAGAGCAGCAGAGAAACTCAGGAGAAAGAGCAGATGAGTGGAGGTGAAGGGGGATCAATTATCCAAACAGAGGGAAACATCTGGAAAAATGTAAGGGAGGTAATGATAGAAGAAACATGAAGGAATGCTCATGTTTTAAAATCTTGGAGTTTGGATAAAACTAGCCACTTCTTAGACATGGCGTTAAGAAAAAAATGCAAATGTTGACAAAGTCATTCTCTGGTTTTAAAACTTTGTTTTGCATCTCTACAAACTTAAAACATGCTTTTCTTTCTGACATATTATGAAGACCTAGCCTAGAAATCTAGACGGACAGTAGCAGAAGCAAAATGATTTTGTTCTGCATGTCGGTCTAGCCACGCTCCATTGGAACCTCTGCAGCCCTGACCAGTCTGGTGGCGAGGAAAACAGCGCTCTATTGATTTGGTGGACGGGATGATGTGATGGAGCGGAACAACAAAGATGGCGACCACTTGTTTGAAACGGCTTTGGCGTCAACTTTTGACCTTTTAGACTTGTGCTTTTCTTTGAGTCAAGAGCAGACAGAGAAAGGATGTATTTGCGTCTTCTTCAACAGTGCACGGTGGACTGCCCGCTGACTGACATCCATAGCGGTGAGTACGTCACCTTCTTCATTGTCCAATAACATGTGGAGACAATCTGAATGACAACCGTAGATTTCGCCCCATGACTGAACTGTCCCTATGGTTCATGGCTAGACTGTATATCCACATACGTATATAGGATGGCCTGCCAGGCTAATGATGACCTGTGATTTGTAAGGAGATATTGAACAGAAAAAAACAAAGCTCCTTTTAAATATTTGTGTCAATAAAACACTCCGCACCCCCTAAAGTGGCGTTCCAAAACTGGAAAAATCTGACAGAATTCTGCATAAAATCTGTACTGAGTACACCAGAGACAGTTGATTTTTCATTGTTGCCTGACATGATCTTCAGCATCTTATAATTAACCATTAATGGTATTACTGGTAACCCTGTTGAAAAAACCAGCATTGACCAGCATATGTTGTGTTTTGGTGCTGGTTTAGCTGGTTTAAGCTGGTCTAGCATGCTGTTCCAGCATCCCATGCTGGACCAGTATACCAGCACCAAAACATGCTGGTAACCAGCTATGTTGGTCTATGCTGGGTTTTTTTCAGCAGGGAGATGGGAGACTGATTTAAGTAAAAAGGTCTATGAAACTAAACTGCTTATGTGCAATCCATTTTTTCTAAAAGATTTAACTTTCCAAGTTTGAGATCGTGCAAATTCCTAAAGCAAAGGTATTTTTACAGAATTATCACCTGCACGTTTTTCAAAAAATTGAATAAAAATTATTGCAGAGCAAGTCATCATGTCCGTACGTCCAATTCTGAGCATTTTAAATGATTTTCTGAACAGAAAATTTAACCCAGTTTTCTTTGTCTAATCCAAAAAAAAAAAGAAATGAAACAGACAAGAGCTATTTCTATGTGAAGTTCCTGCTGTGCCACATTTAACCATAACTATAAAGGCACAAGTCAAAAAATGCTTTTAAGGTGAACCGTCATCATTTTAAAAAAAAAATTCCAAATGGCGATTAGCTGAGGTGTATTCAGTTGATTGCTATTTGCCATTTGTGCCACTAGATGGCACTAAATTTCACACACTGGACCTTTAAAGGGTTGACTCTACAAAAAATGTTAGACCTGTTTCCATGATCGGAACTTTGGGGTAATTTTACCGGACCTTCGTGGCATGCACTTGTCTCCATTTCATCGGATCGGCCCAAAAGGACCATTCAATTCTGCTTTTTACGTCATGCAGTCGTTCTCCTCGTCCCGAGTGATTTAAATTCTGCACAATCAATTAGAAATCAGCTGTTAATTGAGTCATTTGTCCTCACATGTAGACATCAGAGGGAGCGTGTTTAATGTAGAAATGCAAGTCTCAAAGTATGTACGACAAACCAACATTCTCATGAAGTTATCTCATCTTAGATACAAGAGTTGTTGTCCATCATAAACACACGCCACATGAATATGCCTCTGCACTTTCTCCTCCACAACTGCAGCTCATCCGTGACTCCATCACAGGTGAGATAACTCCTTCAAAAAGGCTGAAATTAGAGCAACAGGTAAACAGAAAATTAAAAAGCTCGTCTTTAATCCCTCGAGACGACAATCCCCACTGCTAAAGGAAACACAGATGTGACGGTTTTCCTCCTGACGAGCGAACGTCACAGTCAGACGTAACGCTTCATGTTGTAACTCCACCGATGAAGGCAGCAGCCCAAAGCATCGTAGCCATGGCAACCTGGTGAAATAATAAACACCGCCTTCTTCACTTTTTTTTTTTGCCCGCCGACAGTACAAGACATGAGTCATCAGCGGTCGGGAACACACACATTGAAACACACACACAGACAGCCAAACACACACACACAGACAGCCAAACACACACACACACACACGAGGGCACCTATTCTTGTGAAAATGAAAATACTTTCTGAATGAACCTGCATGCACGACACACACCTTTAAAAAATGAAAAAACAATAATCTAGACCAGATTGTCTCTAACGTTTTGGCCACGACCACAAACTGAGCTGATTGAACGCAGAAAAGAGGAGAATTACTGCAGGTTGTTTGTGCAAACAAAAGCTCCTCACAGCCTCACCTGGATCCCATTAGCACTTGTTTGATTTCTAATATCAACCACATGAGGCGATAGCCAGGCGTGCTTTTGCACAAACCCACACACACACACACACACACACACACACACACACATGCATGAATGCCCACCACCCAAATTCAAAGTAAACGTACGGCCGACTGGGAAGCTCCACCTTTTACGGTTAGCAGCAAATCTGCATCACGTGCACCTTCACAGCGTTCCCTCGAGCAAGGGTTTGCGCAATCTGCTGAGGTAGGTTGCCTGCTGCAGCATCATACGCACAGAAAATTTTGCAAACAAGATATTTTTTTGGGATCTTTTAATAAACAGCAAAACATATTATGAGCCGCAACAAGATTATGACTAATTGCAACAAATTTGCTACTAAAATGAGTTTTAGGACTTCCACTAGTCGTTAAGATCAGGATTTGATTGTCACGTTACCCGATCAGCAGATAAATGACAGAAAAGCTAAAAACTGCATTAAACCCTGTGGATATTTTCTCTGAGTGTAATTTGTTTTTAACTAGAGACGGTTTATTTAAATCTCCTTTCGTGCATTTGTCTGAACGGGCCTCTAATGGGAGGGAAACGTGACCGTGAACAAAGATTTTCAGAATATTTCCCATGACTGCAACGTTTCCCCTCTCTATGATGCGTGCCCTTTGGATAATGCAATTCAAGCATCCTAAGTGTTTAATGCGTTTGCCCTCTGGTGTCAGCCCACTACTTAGTAACACCCCCCCCCCCCCCTCCTTTGCCTCATTCCAACATCATTTAGAGTATTTAAATGTTTAATCTGCAAGAGATGTCACAGACGTTTTGCATTTATTTGTTGAGGCTACTGATAAGAAAATGAAAGTTTTCCTAACAAAACTGTTTATTTCTGAAGACAAAAGGAGCCAACGTAAATGAAGCTGCAGCCTAAAAACAACCCAAACTCAACCTGATGAACCAAAACGAGCCTCGAAATCCTCAGAAATATCTAAAACTATCTCTACACGTGTGCTGAAGTACAGACAACGAGCAGATCCAAAGAAAAGGAGCGAGTCTGGGTGATCTGGAGCATCCCGGGCCCGGCGGTGCACCCTGAGCTCGGCCCGGTCCGACTCAGACAGACAGCTGCTATTAAACCCTGATTGTTTCAGGTTCAGAGGGTGTGAAAGGGTCTGACTGAAGGGCTGTGATCCCAGTGAGGGTGGTCTTTCTCCCCCTCACCTCCCTTCTCTCCCTCTCTGGAAGGTGGGAGGAGGGTTTTTATTTTTTTGAAGGGGGTGGCTTGCAGAGGCATCACGTGACGCGTTTCTCGCTGTGCAGACTAAAATGGAATCTCTACAAAAACACACCACTTGTTGCCGTCTGCCGGTTACACCTGTGTCACGCGTTCAAACCCCTCAGGTCTGATCTTTGTCCTCGTCACTGAAGGCGCTGAAACAGATGATTCCAAATGTTCTTTAATGACAAAACGCTGCACTTCTCTTGTTTTTACTCGAGCAAAAGTCAGATTGCACTCAGGCTGACAGAAACTCGTCACTCCTCTGATATGGCCGTGATAAACCTCCTCAGACTGGCCAATTAGAGGTCAGCTGCTTCCTGTATGCTTTATTTGTTTAAGGGCATTCCCATTAAAGGGGTCTTTGGGCTCAACACACTTGATAAAGACCAGAGAGGGTGAGGAAGCTCCCCTGCAGAGCTTTTCACACTTAGCCAAACGACAAGTGCACTTTTCTTCCTCGTAGAAAACACGAGCAGAGCAAACATGGTGGAATAAGATAAGAAAAACTAAAATTGTATTATTTCATAAAACACATGAAAAAGTTCATGTTTGCCTCCTGTCCTAAATCCTCCTTGTGTGTGTGTGTGTGTGTGTGTGTGTGTGTGTGTGTGTGTGTGACTGTGCAAATACTGTTAAAGGAGGTTGAGACTCTGTGTACGCAGCACTTCTCACTGTCACATTGGAGTAAATAAGTGTTTGGCCTTTCTATTGAGTCCAATGTTGACGCTCTTCAGTGCCAGGCCGCCAACATGAAGACCAGCAGACTAATCTTCCCACATTAGCAGCTACAGTCAACTCTCTCAGAGATAATTAAATTAGGACCCATAGTCTATCTCAGGTTAGAGATGGATTATGGCAGTCAGACACCAATGCACTTTTTCTTTTTTTTTAGTCTTTTCCAGTCAAACCACAGAATAAAAACCAACCAGTCACTGAAACGTCACGGTTTGGTGGGTGTCCATGCAGGAACTCCCATGAAGAATGAATATTGGCACCTAAAGTATTTCAGGTTACAAGAAACAGCTGTTCTCTGGTGGCCCTGCAACCTTTCCCTGTGCAGGAGGACCTCAAAATGTGAAGGCAATCAGAATAGATTAGAAATAAGTTTATATATATATATACATACATATATATATATATGCAAACTTCAAATTGCTGGGAGGTTTTTTTATGAAAAGATGGAAAGATAAGAAGTGTTTGCAGCTGTAAAGTCTGTGAGGGTGAAATAAATGACATGCAACTAAATTCAGGAGTAGGAAAAAAATCTGAAAGTTTAAGATTAGAAAAAGTCATGCAGTCATGTTTTCTTATTATAAATTAAATTATCACAAAAAACCTTTTCCAACTTTTTAAGACCAAATAAATAAATCGAATACACTCATTCAGAAAATAATCGTTTGACAGCAGCAACTTATCCCACCTCTGGTTCATGAAGGGATATTCAGCATGAAAGTCCCTGAAGGGATTCCCAGATTCCCTGGAGGAGGCTCAGAGGATCCAGAGCCTGGACGTTTCCAGTAAAGCCTCTCGTCTTCTCGCTTCCTTTCTTCTTCTTTTTGTTTCTTTTAACTTTTTCTAAGCTGGCGGATGGAAATCACTGAACTCCTCACACAGACCCACGCATTGTCCTCCTCCAGAAGCGCGTCTCCAAACTTTTTCTCGTTGGAACTCGTTAGTAAATTCGCTTTACGCACACGGTGACAAACCCGAACCCCATGTTCGGCTCTGGAGTCCCGCAAAGCGCCTCGGAGTTTGGCTGCACAGCCAATGCGGGAATGCGCACCCCCTTCTCTCCCCCCTCATTCCCTCCCTCCCCTTTCTCCAGTCTGTGGACCACCCCGAAACAGGAAGTTCACTTTTTGTTTTTCTTAAAAAAAAAAAAAAAAGAACCACGTTGCCTCACTTTTCTCCTCAGAGTGAACACACGCACCCCGCAAACACAAACGTCTCATTTCGCTCCTTTTTTCTACTTTAAACGCAGATTCCTGTCCGGTAACTTAATCAGTTATTTTAGGACATCTCAGCTCCTGTGTTTATAAAATGCTGCTGAGGACTCGGCTGCCTCTGTAGAAAATCAGCTGTTATCTAGTAATTGTAGGAAATTAATCTATAACTGTTTGTGTTTACTTGAACGGTGTAACTTCATACAGCGTGTGTGGCTGGGATGCTGCAGGAAGATCCTCCACAAAACCCGGACTGGAGTCCAGGAACGGAGCCCAACACGTTAGAGCAGGGGTCACCAGCCTTTGTGAAGCTGAGAGCTGCTTCATGATTTTTGATCCATATGAGGGGCTACCAGGTTGATGCACCAAGTTTTGTCATGAGCAGAATACTGACCTTTGACCTAGAATAGATTTGAGTTCAAACTTTATGTATAATGAAGATATTTAAGGCTTTTTTTAAAAATATCATTTCCAAAACTTTTCAATGCAAGTGTGATAAGAAAAATCTCTGGGCTTGTCCTATCAGGGGTCGCCACAGCCAATCGTCTGTCTCCATTTATTCCTATCTTCTGCATCCTTCTGCACTAACTAACTTCATGTCCTTTTTCACCACATTCATAAATCTATTCTCAGCTTCCTGCCTGGTGGCTCCAACCTCAGCATCCTTCTACCTATGTCATCATTGTCTCTCCTCTGGACATGTCCAAATCATCTCAGTCTGTCCTCTCTGACTTTATCTCAAAAACATCTAACTTGAGCTGTCCCTCTGATCGACTCATTCCTGATCCTATCCATCCTTGTCACTCCCCGTTCACTTCCATTCATTTTTTCTTTGTGTCGGGGACCCATGAGCCGACCGGAAAGGGAGGAGACTAAGGTTAGGTGTTTGTGTGTGTGTGTGTGTGTGTGTGTGTGTGTGTGTGTGTGTGTGTGTGTGTGTGTGTGTGTGTGTGTGTGTGTGTGTGTGTGCACTCATGCGTGTGTGTGCACTCATGCATGTGTGCATACGCATGTGTGTGTGTAAGTGTGCACGCGTGTGTGTGCGTGCATGTGCGTGTGCATACGCATGTGTGTATGCACGCGTGCGTGCATGTGTGTGCGTGCATGTGTGTGCGTGCGTGCATGTGTGTGTGTGCGTGCGTGCATGTGTGTGCGTGCGTGTGTGTGTGTGCGTGTGTGTGTGTGTGTGCGTGCGTGCATGTGTGTGCGTGCGTGCATGTGTGTGTGTGCGTGCGTGCATGTGTGTGTGTGTGCATGCATGTGTGTGCGCATGCGTGTGCATGTGTGTGTGTACTATGTTTAGAGAATTACTAAATATAAACTTAGAAGCAAACCCAGCAGCAGAGAAAAGAGGCAGGAGTCTGTGAACTTACAAAAACAAGAAAAAAAATTCTAATTTTCCATCAGAACCCTCTGAATAAAATCTCTCTAAAATCTTTCATAGAAACATTCAATTTCAAAATTTAGAAAGAGGAGATTTGCAAATGTAAAGATCTTAAATATTTAGCAAACAGGTGAGAAAGTTTCTAGATGGCTACAAGAAACCTTTTTCATTTTGTTTCACAAAAACTAAAATATACCTTTTTGAGTTTATCATGCCTATTTTGTTTTTAGCCTAAAGTAACCACTGAAATTTTTATATTTTACAAAATTGATTAATATTATCAATCATTTTTAATCTAAAACCACACATATGATGTGTCAAGTTCTCCTTTTCCTTCTGGTTCTGTTGTCTCCAGTTTTAGGAACATCCCGACCCATCACATGAGAACCGACAGTGTTTATGTTGAGGGAATCTCTGGATTCACGCGGCGCTTTTATTTTCAAAGCAGCAATGAAAGCTGAGTCAAAGCCTGAACAGTTGGTGACCCGAGCCGAGGCTGGAGTCCATTGACAGCATACGGCCAGTGGTTAAATCAGATTTTGTCAATGAGAGTTGTGGGCTTTAGTCCTAATATATCTGCTGCTGTATGGCTGCCAAGCAGGGACGCCTTGGCTACAAACCGTCCCACAGATGCTGGAGCCATATGCTTCATCGGACTGCGGGGAGAACCCAACACCGGCTTCACTCGAGATTATCAATGAGTGGGATTAAAGGTGGGGGAATCAAGTCCTGCCAGCACAAGTGTGGATTGCATTACTGGTCTTATTGGATCATGTTGTTAATTTGGAGTCGTGTCCTGAAACCTGTAGAGTATTTTTAACCAATTTTGTTAAAGTGCAAAAAGTTTCAAAAGTTTCAGATTTCTTCAACAGAAACACATTCTTGAGCTGTTTTGGTTGAATGGTTTTAATTTACAGCTGACATGTGGATAAGTGGCGCCCCCAAGGGGTGGCCAGGGGGGCCGTGGCCACCCCTGGAAACTGTTGGCCGCCCCAATGGTCCCCCCAAATAAGGCCACGCCCACATTCATGTCCACACAATCTTCTTTAATCAAGACCAATGCTAAAGCCAAGAAATTCATTCATTGTGATAAAATTTTAATAAATAATTAATTTCGTGTGTGTGTGTGACTGAAAAATATATAAATCCCAATAATTTTGTGGTTATTTTTGTTGAAACAGCAGCAAGTAAATTTAACAATTTAAAATTCTAAAATAATAAGATTTGAAAGAATAACTGAAATAACTAGTGCTGTGTTGATAAAATGGAAAAATTGATTCTGAATCGATCCTTATAGAAATTCCAAGAATCAAATTGAATCGATTCATAAGTCCAAAAATCGATTTAACTATTTAACATAGTTTGCCCTTTGTACAGCTAAAATAGGAAGGAAAAGTCCAGATGGCCGTTTTAAGGTTTACGTCTGAAAGGGTTAATACAGTTTCCCCCGGTGAACTGTAACTCACCCAGGGCTGCATCATTGAATTACGGGCATATAGTGAAGGTAACAGCTTAAAAAAAGCGTTTTAATAGCACTGACCCATATCAATATCAAACTGGAACAGATTGAATTGGATCAGATCGTGATAATCGATTCTAACCCTTGAGAACTGGAATCAAATCAATTCTTGAAATTTGAATCAATACCCAGGTCTAGAAATAACTGTTTAAAATCAAAGTCAAATTTGAGTTCATTGTGTTGAAAGCATATGCCTATTTTATTTTAGTGAAAAAAGAATGAAGGAGTGAAGCAGTGCAGAGCTACAGGCTAAATTAACCACATGAACCAATTTGGTGAGCCACCCCAAAAGTTTTCACTGGGCCCCCCTATGAAAATTTCCAGGCACACCACTGGTGTGTATCACAGCAAGTATTTTTTTCAAAGTTTTTCAATAATTTCATTCTCACACAGGTATTCAAAGTTGGAAACATCAGAGCTTTAGATATAAAGACATGCAAACAAACTTTTTATTCAAATCAATCATCAGTTAATGTGTTTGAATTTGCAACAGAATCTTGAGAAAACTTTTCATTTTCTCTCAATGAGTCGAGGAGAGGAGCGATGAATGGGACAGAAATAAAAGTTACAGATGTCCACCTCCAAAGCTCGTAGAGGGCTTACAGCTCTGAATGGATTAGAGGGCAGAGCAGGTAAGTACTGCAGTAAGTTAATCAGAGCAAAAGCTTTCAGTCGTGTTGTTCACTTAAGAAGAAAACCGAGAGCTCCAAATGTTGCTGTTTTTCCTGAAACTGAATGAAAGTCTGCTAGCATGCAAAATATATCAGTAAACTACCTTTTTATCACTAATCTGACTATTTCGTATCCTTATTTGCAGCACGAATGTGCACGGGGCATGAAATCAAAATGCTGCTAAAAGAAAAGAAACTTTAAAATGCGTTATTTACAGATTGAATAAAAGTGCATTAAGAGTGAAAAAAGATACAGGATTCAAGACCCCCTGAGGGCAACAAATGAACATGCAGGTTAGCCAAGTGAGAAGAAGAGAAAGCATCTGCCATTAAGCCTCTGTGCATCTGGTCGCATTCCCCAGTACAGCAAAATCCACCAAATCTTTCACAGGATTTGTTTTTCCATTGCAGATGGTCCTTTGCACATGTTTTCCTCCCATTGGCCCGGGGTCCCAAGCTGGCAATGCTGCAGCCATGCAGGTATCACATATAAGGCTGTGCTCTGCCTGCATCAAGCCTCCTGTGGACTGAAGAGAGGAGATGGGAAACAAAGACTGCATCAAGAGCAGCAGCAGGAAGTCCACATGAGGGCTGTCAGATGGAGAGGTAAGTTTTACACAGGTCTTATTGAGTTTTATCATTAATTCCATCATTTATTTGCTACAGAAAATTTAGCAAAATGTTAAATAGATTACAAGGATGCATTTGTGTTTTTTTATTTCAAAGTAAGAGTCTAATATTAGAACTAGAAAATTCCTGAAGAAAAGTTTAAGGGGCCTGCCAGCTGGGGCACGGTGCAGAAAAACAGTGTTAAAGTATTCTGCTGTGCAGTTATGAACCAGACAGGAGTCTGATCTAACAGAACAAAATATACTTAAGTGCATGGCATGGCTTCATGAGAAAATGATCAAATAGCAGCAAGTATGCAGCTGTAAGAACAGATCATTTGTACATGACAAATGTGACAAAAACACATGAAAAATGTGTTTTCACCCATCAAAGTATTATAAGCATTAAATAACATGCTTGACAAACATTAAAATTCCATTTTGATTTATACTAATGACACCATATGAACATAATCTGAACAATGGAAATCACATTCAACAATCATTTCAGGTTAAAGTTTTTTTTTTCCAAAAGCAAATTTGTTTGCTTAGCTGACAACTGGGTTGCTGCACCTCTAGCTTTGCTGCTGCACTGAAATAAGTCCTTACAGGGTAGGATTATGTATTTTTTCTTTGTGGTTTTCATATAAATTCAAAATATACAAATTTCTTTTTTATGTCCATTTTCTATTTGTTATAGAAGCATTATTATGAATTGTGATCAAGGGTGTGGTATTACGATGGAGATGGGGGGTTATTTAGCACAGGAAAATGTATCTAAAGCACTTTACCTGCCTTTAGATCTCTTTCTTCACTTCTGGTCTTGAGGGAAAGTCTAATTAAGGGGAATATTTTTTATGGATTTAACAATACTGGTTCTGTTACTACCTATTTGTTTAGTTACATAATTGGATAACTTATTATATAGTAAATTAATGCAAAAAGAAACTCATAACTTATTATATTATATTATATTATATTATATTATATTATATTATATTATATTATATTATATTATATTATATTATATTTTAACAGTTTAAATGTTACTGGCATTGTACTTTTCATGCTAACATCAGTGCGTGTGCAATACCCAGATGCACATTTGTTTGTCTGTGTCTTTTATGCTGTTTCTTTTTGGAAACAAAATTTTCTATTTTTATTCATTATTTTAATTGCTAAAGGTTACAATAATAGCTACAGCCTTTGTGTATTTACCTGTATTATTTTTCCCTATTCTCTAAGTGTAAGTGCTGCCTTAACGAGTGAATTTCCCCACTGTGGGATCAATAAAGTCTATTCTATTCTATTCTTTTCTATTACATTACATTATATCATATCATATTGTATCATAATATATATTACAGCTAATATTTAGATTTAAGCTCATATTTGTATAAAAGATATAAACTTACTACTTTGCATGTTTTTGCAGGCAAATAGAAAAGGTCAGGAAAGTCAAGTTTTCCTGCAGGTAGAGGAATTGTCGCTAGAGGGCAGCATTTACAAAGAGAAGTCTGGAGAAACAAAAGTGCCATATTTAGAGGTAATGACTGCTGGAGTGTGTGTGTGTGTGTGTGTGTGTGTGTGTGTGTGTGTGTGTGTGTGTGTGTGTGTGTGTGTGTGTGTGTGTGTGTGTGTGTGTGTGTGTGTGTGTGTGAGGGAGAGGTTAAAACTGAGATACATGATATGATTGTATAATTCGGACCCCTGGAGCATGTTTTCCTAACATGTCATTTGACACATAAAAAATATAACCTGTAACGTGAGCAACTATTGTTTATATTATTTACAAATGTTTTTTAATAAAAGAATTTATCATAAATTTGTGAATGTGGTTGTCTGTTTTTTATGACTGCAGAAACTGCATCACCTGAACACATCACCCTTTTGTGAGACAACAAGAAAAGATATCCTCATTTGGGGATGTTAGGTACGTATGGAGTTGGACTTCGTATGCAAACTTGTTATATCATCGTAGTCTGTTCTTACTTAGATATTTTGATTCACTCACCCATATGTCCAGGGATGTCTGAGTCAAAAAAGAATTACATAACACCAAAGACTTACAATTCAATGCAGATCAAAGCATTTTAACTTCTGAGTCAACAAAGAAAGTTAAATATGTCTTTTCATACCAGTCTAGCACTAAACTGCCTGAAATTTGCTGTAATGTTCCACTAGAGGGCAGCACAGTGTCCTCTAAAGGAAAATGCAAAATATGTGCAGCCAAAAAACCAAAACTGTCAAGTTTAATAACAATACTGAAAGTATCTATTCCTCTTATATCTATTGTTTTGCCTCCTGTGATCATTTAAAATTTTCTTCTGACCAAAGTTAAAATGTAAAGTTGTTATATATTTATTTAATTTTATTCAGTACGTAAAACAGCAGTAAGTCTCAGCTGTTTCAACTACAAGCTGCTAGTTACACTAAATAGATGTTTGCATTCAGTATCTTAATTGGATGGATTTTGTTTAGCTGTCTTTGACAGAATTAGGTCTCCACAGGAAATTGTGTGGGGTAAGACCTGAGCGAAGGTTAAAGTGGAACAACAAGAACAGTGACATTAATTCCCTTAGCTTTGCTGATGCAAGCTCCTGTTGGATCATGAACCGTTTAAATCCAGAAAAACGTGTCCTCATTAAAACACTTTCTTAGAACCCAGCTGCTTTAAAACATACCAGGATTTTATAAATGTTCACAGCTGAACAGAAAGGTTTCCATTTCCTGAATTAGGATTTCAATTGCTTTATGTCCAAAAGCTCCGATCAGTTTGGAAAATTCTTGAAGCCACTCTGTGTGGAATGAAGAAGATCAAGTGAAATCGTCTTTTATTGTCATTTCACTTCAAGTAAATTACCGATTTGTGCAAAATGGTCATTAGTGCAAAGGAACAGAAAACAGGAGGGAAAAAATATAAAATTATATAACATAAACTCAGTGTGACCTCTTACCTGGCTCTTTACTTTTACCAGTCAGATCCAGAAACCATGCACAGGTCACCAGTCCTTCACAGGGCCATGTATAAAGGTGAAACTTGAAAAATTTGAATATGGTGCAAAAGTTAATTTATGTCAGTAAAAAGATAGACTCATTCCATGCAAAACCAGATATTTCAAGCCTTTATTTGTTATAATTGTGATAATTATGACTTACAAAAACTTTTGTTGTCCGTGACTTCAAATGGTGTTTTTCTTTTCTGGACTCTGGTAGTTTGACCTAAAATTGAAGTGATAGCAGCCGGCTGTTTCGCCTTCTCTGATATTATTGAGCCGAGAACCTCTCACACCAGTGGTGTTGTTGGTAAATACGTGAATGCGTAATGAATGGAGGACCCAGGGATGTGCAGAAGTCCAATAGTTGCTTTTGATCAGAAAAGTGTTATTGGCGGAGGTTTTTAGATAAATGCGAGAGAACCCTTTCTTTAAATGTTTTCATATTTTTTTTAATCTCCACAATATATTTATCGCTAAGAGCCATGAAAAAATGTTTTAAGCTAATTTGTTTTCCAAATTTGCCATTGCAGCTTTAAATGGTCTCTCAGTCTAAGTTACTGAAATAAATGGACTTTTGCACCATATTCTAATTTTTTTGAGTTTCATCTATAGAGACAAACCAAATAGAAAACCAGTGGCATACTTATTCACACCTAATTTGAAACCTAACATTCATGTTTTGGTGATTCCAGGAAACACGAGGAAACCAGTGCATGCATAAGGAGAACAACAGGGTGTTGAACTAGTAACCTCATGGTTGAAAGGCAAGGGTGCTACCAACCGAACCACCACACAGGCCATGTTTTGGAAAATCAACCAAGTTACCAACAGTATCAGATCTTGTTTGTTTGTTGACGAAAGCGATTGCACCAATAGAGCCTCTCAATGGGTAGGTTCAGTTTAATGGAATGACTGAAGTACATATGTCAACCCAGCCTCCCCAGCTGGTTGGAGTTTGATGGTGATTTGATTGGCTGGACAAAGATTGATTGGAGAAAGTGATACCAACTCTCTTGTGGTACTCTCAGAAATGTAATTTTACTTCAATATGGTGAAATATTCACAAAAGTAGAAACAGTAAAGCCTAAAGGATGTCTTTGAATCCCTCTGTAAACATTTACAATCAGTGTCCCTGCAGGGTAAGGCAAATTAAAGTCTAGTTGTTGAACAAAGCAAGCGCTAGGGGCAGCAGTGGCTCACGAGGTAGAGCGGGTTGTTCAGTTATCGGAGGGTTGTAGGTTTGATCCCAGCTGAGAATTCTGTTGATGTCTCCTTGGGCAAGACACTTCACTCTCCTTGATTGCTGGTGGTGGTCAGAGGGACCGATGGCGCCTGTGCTCAGCAGCCTCCCTTCTGTCAGCGTGCCCCAGGGCAGCTGTGGCTACATTATGGATGAACACTGTAGTGTGAAGTGCTTTGGAGTCCTCTGACTCTGAAAGGTGCTATACAAATGCGGGTCATTTATCATTATCGTTCTCACTAAGGCCCTATTTCAATACTCGCACTACGCCCTACACCCTTTTGTGAAGTGCGCTTAGAGGAAGTGCGCAGTAAGGTTTCGAGTGCGTAGTACACAAGTGTGCAAATAATTGCCGAATTGGGACACTGAGCATTACGTCATAGATCGTGACGCATGCTGGGATGCCGGTCGCTGTTTGTGCTTTTTTAAAAATCTTTATTAACAGCTTTCAAACAAACAAATAAACACTTATTTGATTAAATTTAAATTAATTGCTGTCCACATTTATAAACATTCAGAGCATGTATAAATATCATTATCCGTCTTAAAATGAACTTCAATCACCTGAAAATACATGTTTTCAGAAAAGGCACTTGACCCATTGCTCCACCTCCTTCTCAAAATTCCCACGTAGCAATGGATTGTGGGTAATACCCTTCACCCAAGTCCGCATCGCTGCAGGCTTGGGTGAAGTGCGGATTAAGGGTGCAAAAGGGGCGTGGTCAACTTCCGCACTTGAGAATTGGGACGCACTCGCACCCCTGGCCGGGAACGCGCAATTGAAGGGCGCAAGGGTGCAAGTGCGAATATTGGGATTGGGCCTAAGTTGCAGAAGAACTAGACTATGCCTTTGGGAGCTGAGTTAGACCAGAACGTGTTCTGCCTCCTTACTTTAGGAACAGAACACAAGGCACTGCAAAGGTGTAACTTCACCAGTTTGACTGAACACTATGAAAAATTCTTCCAGAACATCAGCGGAAAACCCGATACTACCAATTATGGTGTTTTGCCACCACTATTTAATTGGTAAATGAGTAGGTACAACGAATGGTAAGGGTGTATTTCAAGATGTCTTTGACACTTTAGTTGAGCTCTTTAGCTTTTGGAGCTAGCCAGTGAAAGCTGACGGCAACATGATGAGCCCGAAGCCTGACCAATTTTTGTTGCATTATTAACGTAAAACATATAGAAGTTGAAGAGCACCTCCAACAGAAAGTCACCATGAACTCCAGATTTTAAACCGATTTCCTCGGCACTGACTTGCAGGTTTGTGTGAACCCCTTCGGATCAGCCTTAATGCAGCTTATGCATACGTACCAGACTCCATGATAAATTTAGCATTGCCACCTCAGTTTATAATCACCCTACATGATACCCTTAAAGGACCACTTTAGTGGCTTGACTGTCCTCTTCAAACAAGCCCCATGAAAAAGACTACCCTGATGGTGGAGGATAAACCATTGACATCATCGGTACATAAAGGGTTTTTCTTGCTATTGCTATTGAATAAGTTGTTGCTACATAGCTAGCTGAAAAGTACAGAAAATGTTTGGTCACCTGCAGCATGCCACGCCCAAATTGACTAAGAACATGCCCTACTACAAAGCTTCTGTAGTTCAGTCAGCCAGATTCCTGGTACCTTTACTGGTTTCGCCTATACCTGTGCCATTAAACCCACACACGTAACAGAGAGAGTGCTGTCTGAAGACTGGGGTGATTTGGAACACCCTCCTGTGTCAATTTGTGATATTACCCACCTGGTTCTATAAGCACTTAGACCGTGTTTGTTTCTCTTACCTGGAATGTGACATGCAAGGCATTCCTCAAACACTGCTTAACAAAACCGTTCTTACAAGCTGGACTGAAGGGTGAGTCTATGAAGATTTTTTAAATGGCACTGTTCCAGGGTCCCACAACACCAGGGAAGTGCTGATGAAAGAATCTAGAGTCCGTATTAAAGGTTCAGTCCGCCAACCGTACCAGTTCACTTTACATGTCTGCAGACCTGGTGCTTCAAGAGGGGATGCTTCAACGGGAGAAGCTGCTGGTGAGATTAAGCAAGGTATATATACAACATCTGAGTTACCATATCTCAACAGATTGTCATCTAAGGGGAAGGCTCTTTATGTTTGTAAAAACTTTGGTTTTCACTCCAAAAGATTGAATGAAAAGAGACTCTAGGTACAAATGTGACACCTTAACCTATTTTGAGGTCCTCAGCAATTATTCTTCACTGTATTAGAGTATTTCCAAGATTATTCAAATATCCAATCTGTGTTTATGCCAGCACCATAGCAAAAAGGTTTATTGGTAGTTTTACCCGTGTTAGATGGAGATATAATCCACTGTGTGGATGCTTTTTCTTTAAAGTGGCGAGCACTTATCAGACTTCTGCAAGTAGATGTCTGGTAAGTGCTGTTGGCCATTTGGCAGAAGATTTTGTCTTGATTGCATTTAATAGTCCAATCATACTTTTGTGAGACTTAGAAAAGTGCATGATATCAAACGTGTTGCATTCAGGAACTGTCTCTGCCTTGACTTGCAAAATTAGTGCTTGGAGTCAGTTCTATCTGGTGATATACAAGCCTGGAGAGCATTTGACGGATGCTTGTGTGGAATCTTTCTGCCAAAGCAGAGGCAAAGGTTTAAATTCCAACAGTCTTTGTTCCCTTGAAGTGTTTTAGTGTGGACTAAATGCCATTTGAAGCTGTGTCACACTGGCTTCAAACTGTTTCTTTGTTCATCCGTCTTCAAGTTTTCACTTATATGTGAAAGTTTACATTTGTAACTTTAAAAAAAACCCTCATAATTGATTTTGCAAAAGGGTTTGGGTTAGGGTTAGGGTCACTTATCTTTTCAGCTATACCCAAGGCTCATCAGTGAGACCAACATGTTGGAATATAAAGAGCAATCAACAAATTCCATGCCCAGTTGTGCTACCCACAACCAACTAATCTAAAAGTGTATTCTGCTCTAACAATACCAGTGTTTTAAGTGCAAGAGAAGATTAGTCTATTGTAGTTTTTGTCATTGCACTGAGCGTTGACCACACAGTGGCACTAAAATATTAGCTTCTGATTTGGAATCTTCCCATTCCCATTCGTTCATTGCTATCAAGAGTCACCACCTGCACTGATCACTATTCTCGAACAGTATTTTCATTTAGAAAAACATCCTAAAAACACGCGACTGTCGGTGATTGCTAGTGGCATCAAGAAATAATTCATAAGTCATAAAATTCATTAGTGTTTTTTTGGGTTTTTTTTTGCAAAAGTGCTAGACATCTGACATCAGCACTTTTACTAATGCATGCTTACAGAAAGTAAGTAAACCTAGTGCCCTCTGCTGACCAACCTGTAAACAGTTTTAAAAACTATGAATTCCATCTTTTCAACCCTTTTTTCAAGGACCATATTTTATTTCTTATTCTGGACCTCCAAGATATTGACAGAATAACACAATGGGTCTAATTATTTAAATGCAAATTAACTTATTGTGTTTGTTCACAGTCTCTTAGCTCATTTTCACAAATACGTATTTTTCATACCTCATTTTACAACAGTTTAAGATTTGGGAACACGTCGCTCTGCGCATGTCAGAGTACATAGCACAATCACAGTAAAGTAAGGGTCAGTTTAATTGGATTTTTCACAGTAGTTAACCTGAGTGAGTGGCCTTCAGGCCTCTTACTTAAACAGCGCCACCAGGTGGCAAGAACTGGGTCCCGTGCTAAATTAGTACACAAACGAGTGTACAGCCAAGTACTTTGGGTCACTCACAGAACATGTAAAAAAATGTTATATATATATATGTATATATATATATATGTGTGTGTGTGTGTTTGTGTGTGTGTGTGTGTTTTCATATAATGAAAAACAAGAAAACCAATGTTTTTTTATTCCTAACGTGCTTTTTGATCTTGATTATGCAGAGCTGATCTCAAGCATAGTTTCGTTGATACAGCTGATTGAAAAAATTGCACATAAATTATTTTCGTTGCCATTTGCTGAGATATTCTACTGATATGAGTCTAAATACCAGTCTCAGTATTTTCTCTATAATGTTTTCTATAATTCACATAAGTCGTCTACAAACGATGACCGTGATGAACTTACTTACTGTAAGTAAAGCCCTGACTGACTTTAGGTTGAGGGGGAAGGAGGAAGTTCTGATGTAACACAGAGATATAACAGGTTAGTGGGACTGTCGTAATGGGATCAACCTGAGGATTTAAAAGTTATTTGAAGTGCCGTGTACGTTGGAGCTAGACAGCAGTGGACATCCAAGTTCTTTCAGATGTCCATCACTGTAGACCTTAACCTCAACTTTATAATTCTCAAGATGGAAAAATGACAACTAACCCTAGGATGTTGGCCCAGTAGACTATGGAAAAGTTATAGTATTACACTGAATATCAGTGGCAGCTGGTATTGCCATAGAATGTTTACAATTAAAAATTAAATATATATGTATTAATTAGTCTATAGCCCAAAGAATTAGCCAATATTTCATCCTGCTATATGAATAAATATTCTGTAATTTGAGTTTTGATTTGACCATACCAATAAGGAGTTTAATGGAAAAATTTTCACTTTCCAAACACTTTCGACTTGTTTGAACTGTATAAACCTTAGAACATGCATGCGTCTGGTGCATAACCCTCACACAGAAGGATCACGAAGCTGTTGGTGCACGAATCTTTTCACTGACCTCAAACTCGTTGTTTACGTGAGGACGGAGGAGAGAGTGTGAGAGCCGTTCTGTCCCCTGTCCTGTCATGACACTGAGCAAGACGACTCTGACTGATACTTTAACCCCCAGCAGAGGATTTGTGGGATTCTTAGTGGAGTGAAGGATTAGGGTTTTAGTGGCACACAGCACACTCTGGGTCTGTGGGTCAGTGTGTTAGTGTATCAGTGAGTCAGTAGGCTTTTATTTTTCACAAACTAGGTCAGCTATCTGCTTTCCATGGGTGGGCCTAAAGCAGGAACTTCCTGGTGTCACCTGCTCGCATGTTTACATCAAACTGACCTTATGCTAGATCCATCACACGTGCACTCACGTCGTCAGCCTTCACCCATCTTCTTCAACCGCTCAGTGGTGCAAGGGTTTTATTTAAATCTAATGACTTACTGACCAATTACAATTAGGTTCAAAATAGTAAATGACTTAGTTTTAATCCTGAGAAATGGCTTTTCAGGGCTAGCTGCAAGGGTAATCAATAACACTTTACAATAAGGGTTCCTTTATTAATGCTACTTAGTGCATTATTAAGCATTAATAAACTATTTAATACAGTAATAACAATTGCTTAACTATATTATGTAATGCATTACTAAGCAGACACACACACACACCCAGGCTCTTTGTGCTAACCTTAAGGACACTTAATAGTTAACAATATTGGGAACATTAATAAAGAGACCCTTTGTTTATTAATGCTTAATAACGCACTAAGTAACGTTAATAAAGGGACCCTTATTGTAAAGTGTTACTGACTAATCTAATGACAAAGTTGTGAACACGTGCAGAGATTAAATTACAAAACATTTACCCGTAGGCGACGTGGTTTAAAATTTCATTTCACAACACCAAACCACAGACAAGATAAGATTACAGTTCCATAACTACACTCAGCAGCCCACGAAAGTCAGAATGCAAAAGGTGAGAAAATAAAAGTAGATGTTATATTAGTGGCTGAAGACAAGTACTAGTATCTAGTGCTAGTATCTAGTACAAGTATTTGAAACGGTTGCAGTATTTTGAAATTATCCTTTTTTTGTTCTAAATGCTCATCCAGCCCTCTATCCATCGTTCCATCCACTCATCCATTTTCTTCTGCTTGTTCAAGGTTATGTCAGACAAATAACAGATCCAGGAGGGAAGCCCAAAGCTTTCTAATCATCCTGGAGATCCCAAGGACTTCACAGACCAGAAAGACCTGGAGCAAATCCTGGGGCTGCGCCTGAGTCTTCTCCCAGAAGGTCATGTCTGAAAACGCTTCAGAAGCTTCAGATGACAAAACCACCTCAACTTTGCAAACTGGCTTCAAGCTGGTTTCAAGATGAGGTAGGCCTTCAGAAGCCTGGTGGTGAAACCTTGGATTCTGGGACCTAAAAAGGCCTTCAGGAAGCCATGTGGGAGGTGAGGGAGTAGGTATCTTTTCGATAATTGAGAAAACCAAAAACAGAAAGTTTGACCTATGAGGTGTGTAGTCTAATAAAGGTTTGATGTACAAATACACACTCTTAATTTTTAAGATGACACACTCTGGGCATTAGCATACCAGACACGTTTTTATTTCCTATAGCTGAGGTTTTGTAGGAGATTTTGGTTGCCTGGAAATCTCAGATTGTTTGATTCTGCAGAATGTTTTTGCACAAACTGAGTTTTCTGAAACCTCCCTCTCATCAGACAGCAGATTACCCTTTTACTTATTGATTCTTTGTGTCTGCAACAAGGTTTCTGTGCCTAAAACATCAAATTGTCAAGAATCTTTTCAGTTTTTCAAAGACAGAAAGCAAAAGCTCATCAGCTGCATCCCATAACCACTGAGCTGAGTTATTATAGCTTCGTAGATGTTTTAGACCATTTACATGGATGAAAATATGGATAAAAATCTTGTTTGATCTGACAAAACATTTTTAGTGCCAGACTACCCCAGACATTGATTCTAGTCCTTTTTGGATGATGTAACTTGACCAGTGGCCTTACAGGTGAGGTTGGGAAACTTTTTCTAGGCGAGGACATTATGTTATGACCTATAAAGCACAAGGCAAACGTGTGATTTTCTTTATACTAAACAGTTTTTAAACATAAAAATAAGATTTTATGTAATTTGCCATAAATATAGAGATTGGTATTATAATATCATGATCACGGCCCATTTGCTTTACCTGAACTAGATGTAATACAAAGGTTTCATTGATTTCTTATTTAAATAACTGCTAACGTTGCTGTCGATGCTTTCGATTCAGATGTTTTCTCGATGCAAATGTGATATATGAAAATAAAAACGTGCCAAGAGAATGTGACAACTGTTTGCACATCAAACACAGACGGTCCATAAAACCACTTTCAGTGTTTGTATGAGCAAACACACCCTTTGCCCCAGACACGAAACCAAAATGATTAAAGGACATATGCAGAATTTCTTAGAAAGGCTCAATTTAATGACCACTAGTTCACATGCAATAATAATAACAATAATAATAGTAGTAACAATAATAATAATAATAATAGTAGTAGTAGTAACAATAATAATAAAATAATAATAGTAGTAACAATAATAATGATAATAATAGTAGTAGTAGTAGTAACAATAATAATAAAATAATAATAATAATAGTAGTAATAATAATAATGATAATAATAATAATAATAATAATAATAATAATAATAATAATAATAATAATAATAATAATAATAATAATAATAATAATAATAGTAGTAGTAGGCAAGGCAAGGCAAGGCAAGGCAAGGCAGCTTTATTTGTATAGCACATTTCAAACATGGAGGCAATTCAATGTGCTTTACAGAGCAGGAGCAACAAAAGCATTAATCAAAATACACAAAGAAATAATTCAGACAATTAGATAAAAGACATAGTCAAAAAAGTTTAGCAGTAAACAGTGCAGAAGGAGCAGCATAAGAAACATGTAGTAGTAACAATAATAATAAAATAATAATAATAATAGTAGTAACAATAATAATGATAATAATA
The DNA here is from genome assembly GCA_006937985.1 of Aphyosemion australe. Lineage (NCBI taxonomy): Eukaryota > Metazoa > Chordata > Actinopteri > Cyprinodontiformes > Nothobranchiidae > Aphyosemion > Aphyosemion australe. The sequence continues at coordinate 11,712 of SSNS01000536.1, read as the reverse complement.
GTAGTAGTAGTAGTAACAATAATAATAAAATAATAATAATAATAGTAGTAACAATAATAATGATAATAATAATAATAATAATAATAATAATAATAATAATAATAATAATAATAATAATAATAATAATAATAATAGTAACAATAATAATAATAATAATAATAGTAACAATAATAATAATAATAATAATGCTACAAATTAATTGCCCTTTGGGACCAATAAAGTTTTCTGAATCTGAATAATAATAGTAGTAGTAAGAATAAAGCAAGAACCTCTTTTCTTATTAAGAAATTTCTAATTTTTTAAACTTTTGTTTGGGTAACACTTCACAATAAGGGTCCCTTTATTACCGTTACTTAGTGCATTTTTAAGCATTAATAAACAAAGAGTCTCTTTATTAGCGTTCCCATTATTGTTAACTATTAGGTGTCCTTAAGGTTAGGACAAAGGGCAAGGGGGGTGTCTGCTTAGTAATGCATTACATTATATGGTTAAGCATTTGTTAATACTTTATTTAATAGTTTATTAATGCTTAATAATGCACTAAGTAATGTTAATAAAGGGACTCTTATTGTAAAGTCTTGCCTTTGTTTTTTTTAGTCAAATGACAAGTTTTTCTGCAAATTTTGCAAGTTATATAATTTTCTTTCATTGAAGTTTTCTTCTTTATTTTATTAATGCAACAACTGGATGATCCACCTTAAAACTTTGAGACGATAACTAAAAAACACACAATAAATCAAGTATCGTTACTTATAAAATACACATTTTTATTCAAATACATATTCAACTGAAATCAAATAATTTAAAATTTTATTACAAACCATTGCTCTTTCTGATATAATATACAGAATTATATATAAAAAACCATAAACAATTAAACATTTGAACTGACAAAAAAAATACAATCCTGGCTCTGTCTCCACTTCCGTGACATCATCCGTATGCTGAGAGCGTACGACATGTCTAAACACAACTAAAGCTCAGGAGAAGAAGCACATCTGTTGACGTTTTCGCTCATGTCTGCCCCCATGTTTAGTGAAATACCCGTCAAGCAAAGTTTGCTCTAGAATTACAGTAGGCTGATAAAGTGCTTGGTTTATCTGTGCTAAAATGGCACTTAAGTGTTCCATCGAGTCCTGGGACAGTAAATATACACAAAACACAACCAGGCGATGAATCAGAGGAAAAAACGGATCCATGACCTCCACGAAAAAGGTGTGGTGAGGAAATTAAGCCAACATTTAGCATCATCGCTGTAGGATTTCTGGCAAAGTGGGCTTAGTAAGCTTCTCTGCTACAAAACCAAATGAGGAAAATGTAATTTGGACATTTCTTTTTCATACTGCCAGTAAAGCTCCAGGGAATTATTGAATCCCTGTTAGCGAGGAGGCAAGAATCACCTGAAGTTCACAAGATTAAGCTAAGATTAAATCAGATTGTTCTATTTAAACATTGATTGTTGCTCATATGAGTGAATTTGATTAAATTGGACGCTTTGATATTTCTTGATCCTTGACATCAAGCATGCCTGATAGACTTGAAATTCCCCCGAAAATACAATTTTTGAGTGTCCTTCACCAACTTCATGGTGACATTTTTAACCTGTTTCCACCTAAAATCCTTCAGATTATTTATAATCTGATGAGTCTGAGGACTCATTGTTTATATTCAAACAATAAATGCGCTCTGGTGCTGCAACAGAGGCGTTTCCATAAACAGAAACAGCTTGGTTGTAACTGGAAAGCTACTAAATTTACATCATCCAGGGAAACTTTAGACTTTGAAAGATATAAATGCCAACGTGCAACAGCACATGCTCGTTGACCCACCTGCCTCACAGACCTTCAGCAGGCCCTGAAGCAATAGCTAAATGTTTGCTCACACTGCTGAGAAATGACCTTGGGTTCATTACCTACATGATTCACCCGCTTGTGTAAATAATACAGTGCAGATGTTGATTTTAAATAATTCAAACACGCCGCAGCGAAGACTGATCGTCCCTGCTTGGATCGGATTCATCCAGCTGAGGAATTTCATCCTCAAACTTTTGCACTTGATAAGTTAAAGAGGAAGGCACACTTTAGATCAAGGATCCCAACGGTTCTCCTTAAAAGCTTTGAGTTAAAATGGCAGCATTAAAGAAGAAAAGATGCAAATGGAAAAGTAAAAATCTGTGGAAATGATTGGAGGCAAAGAGGAAGAAAGTTCTTTGGTCCAGTAGCTTAACTGGTCTGCCTGCAGTCCCGACCAGTGATCTGCTAAAGTTAATAAGAACATGAACAGAAAATAAAACAATCCAAAACTGAAAAATATAAACGTTTGTTGTGGAGCTGAAGCTCCATATCCAGCATCAACTGGTAAAATCTCACTGATTAAAAAAAATGCATATATTTATTAAAATAAAGCAAATAAATGTGATTTTAAATGATAAATTAGATTCTTTTGTAATATTTTAAAGGGTTTGGAGGATTTTAACATTCTGTTCATGCTAAAAACAGGATATTTCAGTCTTATTACTGCAGTAATATGTTGCATTTGTGTTCATAATTTCCCTGATGATCTCAACACTATGTAAAAGGTTCACTACCATCCTGAATGTCACAACACAGTTTGTCTCTTGTAAAAAGAGCTCTATAAATACAATATATAGATTTTTTTTTTAGAAAATTACATGAAAATTATACAAAAATAAGAATTTGTTTGTAGCTTTGTCTCTTTTAGTATCTTGCATGGAAACTACAGATGTAGGCTGACGGCCCTGCAGCGTTTGTTGTGAGTTTTTGTCTCTCTTTAAGTCTCTGCGTCTAAAACATCTGACGATAACGGCGTGTCCCGTTGTTCTCTATGTGCAGCCGCAGGACTCGACGATCATGTCGGGGACGTCCGTTTTGACGATGCTGTGCTGAGAGTTGAAGTAGACCATGGAGAGCGGTCGGCGCTCGGTGGGGATGCAGCATGACGCCGTGGCCGTGTTGATGCCGTTGACTTTCAGCTGGCTGAACACCGTGGCGTGGAACGAGGACGCTATCCCTGGAGAACCAGACAGATGCTGTGGACACTGACCCATGCAGTAGTTCATGTGGTACCCTTCAGGTGCGATGATCCACTCATCCCACTGGATGTCCTTGAACTTGACGTAGAAGTCCTTCTTGCAGCACACCGTCACGTGTTCACCGCAACGCAGCGAACGCTTCCTGATCAGGTGCTTGGAGGGGTTGTCACGGAGACGTACCTGGGCCACCATGAAAGGCTGGTTTGGGGTGTCACCAGAAGCATCTAGAGAACACAGGTTCTTCCCATCTTCTTCGCAACTGACCTCAAGCTGTAGCCGGCGTTCACCTCCGTCTAGGAAAGTCTGCAAGGTGCGGGTGATGGGAAAAGTGTGCCAGTTGCTGTCCTGAATTTCCAGCATCTTCTCTATCACCAGGGTGCGGTTAGATCCTGAGGCTTCTCCAACTGCAGAGAGGAAGACTCGGGCCAGGAGACGGGAGCTCCGGTGAGGGTCCTGAGAAGAGCGGGCGTAGATCCACAGAGACGACTGGAGGACCTGGATGCTCTTGCCACGTTCCTGCAGAAACTGAAAGGTGAGGCTGAGACTGGCTTTGTCCCCATTCTCAGAATTATCTGTGGAAAACAAGACAAAAACAACACTGTGTTAGGATTTTACAACATTTAGAGTTTTTAAGCTAAAAGGAGCAACAGAGTCACCTAAAAACAAACATCAGTCTACCTGAAATAATGTATCAGCATGTGCAAAAGTTGTGGGGAATTTGTTGATTTCTGAAGGAAAATATGTTTTTGTGACTCTGTAACTCCATTTGTGGATAAAGGTACAGTTTGCAGAGGTTTTCTGAGGTAAATTTTGTTTTATTTCATCTAGAAAAAGGCACACAGACTGCCACTTCAGTGTTTTATTGGTCTGTTTTCTTGTGGATTAATTTATGTGGAGTTTGCATCTGCTGCCTTCTGTGGCTCAACTTTAACTCCAAAAGCAAAGTTTAATGTTGTAAATTTGTTGTTTTTTGTCTAAAAACCTTAACTCATGTCACCCTAACAGCTCACTTTTTTATTTCCTGTTTCAATGTCTATAAGACAAAAGTGTGCATTTGTAATTGAACATATATATTTTTAAAGATTTTCCACAAAATGTGTGGTGCATCTACCCAAATTTACCTAAATAAACAAATGTCCCTTTTATTTGGATCCTCTCCAGGATGGACAGTTCCAAAGTGTAAAAAACATATTAAAAATCCATAAAAAGACATTAAAACAACCTGAAGTTTATGTCTCATGGGGAAATTCTGGCTCGGGTTTGATTTTACGCACGGTAAATGCGCTAAACCGCCTCACCAAAACAACTTTAAAGTAATAAATAAATAAGTGCCAGACTTACTTATATCTGCAAAGCTCACTATTTCATAGCCTTGGTCTTTGGTTGGTGAGTTGTTTTCTAGTTCAAGTGTGCCATCCTGCCTGACGCGGCCAGAGTGCAGTTTACGCAGCGCAGTGAGGAGCGCAACCCGCGGCACCGTTTGGGTGATGTTGGGTCTCTCTTTCAGGTGCAGCTTGTCCAAAAGTTGCTGCTTGGCAAACTCTATCATCATCCTCTCCTCTGCTTCTTTCTCCATCCCCGGGATGCCACAGGACGCGCACGCAGGGGAGCCGCTGACCCCGAGACCCTTCAACAACAAGGGTGTCAGCAAAACAAACGCCGCGAGTGTAAAAGACAGCGTCATCCTCCGGCATGAAGTAATTAGTTGCATTATTGCGCTCGGAGTGAGTAGACAAGAAATACAAAATGTATAGTTTTGGTTCAGATCTTCTCTCCTCTGAGTTTTCCAAGAGTTAGTGGCTCGTTTTTGCAGCTGGACACCGAGAGAGGCTGGAGCTGAGAGAGCAGAGTGGCGTCTCAAACTCCTGATGCTGAAGATATCTGGGGTAATCCACCAAAACTGGTGACACGTTGGAGGGACGCACCAATGAGCGCACCGCGGAAATAACTGGCAAAGCATCAGCCTGTCCTCTCACAACACACACCCACACACACACACACACACACACACACACACACACACACACACACACACACACACACACACACACACACACACACACACACACACACACACACACACACAATTTGTCAAAGTTATATGGCAGTCGCCTCCTGTATGATCTCATTTTATAACAGTCCGATGAATGCATCAGGTGACTGGTTTTACTATTTGGTGCCACGCTGTCCTTATTTATGATCGGAACGCGCAGACATAACATCTCCAGACCAAAGTTGCAGAACTGCGCCTTTTAACCCAGTTACTGAACACCCGAGAGGCAAAATCCAACCAGCGATGGCTGAAAATGTGAGAGAGGGCTGGGGAGCGGCTTCAAACAGGTTCTGTCGTGGTTTTTCGCAAGGTGGCACAATAGGTTATCATCACGCAGCGAAAGGATGACTGGCTGTGCGTGCGCGCGCGCGCACCTACCCACGTGTGTGAGTAAAGTAGAGAGAGGAAAATAGCATCAGAGAATCAAGCTGCTACAAGTTTAGGCTGTTTTTGGTTCCTGCTACTTATTCACCAAATAAATTAAAGGGTATAGAGACATTTTATATAGTATCTGAAACAAGCATCCAATAAAACTCCAATTAAATCACACATTTTCCACATTACAATAAAGATCTGATGCGCAGAAGCAGCACACACTGGCATCCATAACTTTTGTCGCTTTTGAATAGAATAGAATAGAATAGAATAGAATAGAATAGAATAGAATAGAATAGAATAAACCTTTATTGTCATTACACCAGAAGGTAGAACGAAATTGAGGCATGCTCCCACCAAGTTGCACGACTCGGGATAAAACATGAACAGGTAGAAAAACATGGTGAAATATGATAAAAACACATTAAACATGTTGATAGGCATGCTACAATATTTTAATGTGTCCTCGGTTAAAATAAAACCGTTGCTTTACTTATTTATGTCTCTTGTTTATATTTGCTTCATCATCTGAGAACCCAACAGTAAATTGAACCAAAGAACGCCTGCCGACTTGTGGAGAGTTGGGGTACTACAACTCACTTGTGAAATACACAAAAGTTACACCAGGTAGTAAAAGACAAATAAAAGATCAATAAAGTAGACTATAACTATTCTCCACAGGAATTTCACTTTAAGATCATACATTTATTTTAAAAGGATAACCTAAAAGTAGAATAAAACTTGTTCAGCTCTGATGAAAAAGCATTTCTACCTGTTTTAAATATTTTTGTGGCTCTGTTTTTATTTTAAAATGATGTATTCGTTTTAGGATTGTTGACGTTTCCACATATTGATTGATTAACTGATTGTTTGATTGATTGATTCATCCTTTTGTAAAAGCTTCCATGTCATGATATATTAAATTTGAAGGAATTGCAAGTTTTCTAACATTTGTGCAATTTAAAATCCGCCTGGTGACATTATTATTATTATTATTATTATTATTATTATTATTATTATTATTATTATTATTATTATTATTATTATTATTATTATTAGTTTGAATGCAGTATGCATTCAAACTATTGTTTTCCTGTTTCTCTTTATTAGTTTGAATGCAGTATGCATTCAAACTAGATAAATTGCATTTCTTGCAGAAATGCGTTTGAATGCTTTATTGCTGAATACGATAGCTGAAACTGCTGAATTGAAGCTAAAACTAAGCTTAATTGTCAAAATGTGCTGAATAAGTAGTTACATTTTCACAATTAGTTTAATTGTGAAATTAGCAGGATATGCTGAATTTTGAAACTGATAGCTGAGTAGCTGAACTGAAATAAGCAGTTTTCTGCTGCGAAAATTTAGCATAATTGTAAAAATGAGCTGAAAAGATTTAGTTGCAAAAAATCACTAACAAGTGTAATAAAGCCAAATAAGTAAGTTGAGAAAAGAGAAAAAAAATCTAAACAGAAGAAAACTGAAATCTCACTACACAGTTTAAAAAACTTGACAGCTGAAATGTTTAAACAGCTGGTATTTGAGTAGGATTAATTTAATAGTTAAATTTTCACAATTAGCTGAACTGTGAATTTAGCAGCTGAAACTGATAGATGAACATAGATTAGAACTGATGTGAAGTTGAAAATGAGTTCAATTGTCAAAGTTAGCAGAATGAGATAACAAATAAACTGTTAGAACGAGCAGAAATTGAACTTTAAAGTTTCAAAACTTTCTCAGCCATTCAAAGACCAGGCATAGTGGACGGCTGGTTTCCTGAGTTCAAGCTGATCGATTTGGTGTATAACATGTCTGGGTGCGTATTTCTGTTAACTTGGAAGAAGCTTGAACTCTCTCAGCCAATCAGAGAGCAGGGATGGAGGGGGCACTGAGTTCCTGAGACCAAGCCGATCGATTTGATGTATAATATGTGTGTGTGCGTATTTCTATTAACCAAGAAGAAGCTTGAACTCTCTCAGCCAATCAGAGAGCAGGAATGGGGGTCGGGGGCATTGGGTTCCTGAGACCAAGCCGATCAATTTGATGTATAATATGTGTGGGTGTGTACTTATGTTAACCAATAAGAAGCTTGAACTCTCTCAGCCAATCAGAGAGCAAGGATGGGGGGGCACTGGGTTCCTTGGGGCAAGCCTATCGATATGATGTATAATATGTGTGGGTGTGTATGTCTGTTTAGGCAGCAGAAATGTGAATACTCTCAGCCAATCAGGGAGAAGGGATGGAACAGTTGTGGTTTCACACCTTTTTACTGGCTTCTGGGGTCAGACATATACAGACAGACACACTGCCAGACAGACAGAAAGATAGACAGAAAACACACACACACACTCACACACACACACACACGCACACACACACACACTCACACACACGCTCACACACACATGCACACACTCACACATGCACACACACACACAC
>SSNS01000535.1:329733-370358 GCA_006937985.1 Aphyosemion australe | reverse complement strand
TAGCTTGCTTGAATGGCTTTTTCCAACAAAGTCTACTGCACCTTTGACTATGATCTGGGTATAAACAAGACTGTGAAAATTAAAAACAGTTTGCTTTACTAGTCCATTAACTTTTATAAAAAATTGTAAATGCCATTATTTAAAACATAAATCTAAATTGGTGTCTTGCAGGTGGAACGAAACTTCCTGTCTCCCTACGTTTCTCTAAGAGAGATTCCGTTCCGTCACATCCTGCTGGGTGTAGGCTCACACACCCTCAAAGCTCTCACAAACCACCTTGATGCTCTAAAGGCTGATAACCCCAAGACCACCGCTGACCTGATCTGGAACCAGTTGACTCTGGCAACTTTAACCATCCAGAGCAGTGCCAACTCACTAGCGGGGGACCTCTGGTCTCTGGATAATGACATCTAAAAGTGTCTCTTTCCCTCCTTGTGATTACTTTATTCTTTATATGGCTCTCACCACCGTGTGAGAACCTAGAATCATAACTTACTAACACACAACTCTGACATTAAACATGATTTGATTTCGCTGAAACACGTCTCACTTCCTGTCTGGCTCATGTAATTTCTTTAACTTAACGTTAGCAGTGGCCCCACAACAACAAAGGACGGTGAACTAGCCTGTGGAGAAATTTCCGGTTCTGTCTGGGCTGGGTGAGCTGACCAATCAGCATCCTTCTCCTGATCTGAGCAGACTTCCCATTTTGCTTGCGATCGCAACCATATGCGCCCAACAGCTCTCCTATTCCTTGTCGTTGGGGATCCAGCGCGCATGCGCCAGTTAGCCCGTTTTAAGTCAATGGTAAAGATTGCTGCGACCGTGAGAGGACACGTGATAGGAAGTACGTTGACGTTTCGGCCGTGTTAAAAGTATTAACTTTATTAAACTACAATTAAATGCAGATTACACACAGCACTTACAGCCCATAAGGTGTATTGACCGTTTAGTTTAAATTTGATGTTTTTTTAAATACATTTTGTGATTCCTCTCTTCTTCTTCCTCTTCCTGTGAGACTGGTGGGGCGGCGCCCTAGCGCCCCCTATGGACGAGCCACCACTGATCCTAACCCTTATCCAAAAATATGTTATTCCTATCTAGAATAAACAATGTGGATATCTGTTTAAATGGCGGTTTTAGGATTTTAAGGATTTTGAGATTTCTCAAACTTAATTCCTGCTAACATTGTTCTTATGGATATATTTCTAGTGAACACAGCTGTTGATATCTTTAGTTTCCATTTTAATTTGTAGGAATACTATTTAGCGCATCAATTATATTATTGCTTTGTAAAATAGGGGCAAAAGACAGCAGCAGGAAAAAAAAAAAAAAAATATATATATATATATATATCCATCCATCCATCCATTTTCTCCCGCTTATCCGGAGTCGGGTCGCGGGGGCAGCAGCTTAAGGAGGGAAGCCCAGACCTCCCTCTCCCCAGCCACTTGGGCCAGCTCCTCCAGGGGAATCCTAAGGCGTTCCCAGGCCAGCCGAGAGACATAATCTCTCCAGCGTGTCCTGGGTCTTCCTTTGGGTCTCCTCCCGGTTGGACGTGCCCGGAAAACCTCACCAGGGAGGCGTCCAGGAGGCATCCTAATCAGATGCCCGAGCCACCTCAACTGGCTCCTCTCGATGTGGAGGAGCAGCAGGTCTACTCCGAGCCCCTCCCGGATGGCCGAGCTTCTCACCCTATCTCTAAGGGAGAGCCCAGCCACCCTGCGAAGAAAACTCATTTCGGCCGCTTGTATCCATGATCTCGTTCTTTCGGTCACTACCCAAAGCTCGTGACCATAGGTGAGGGTAGGAACGTAGATCGACCGGTAAAGTGAGAGCTTCGCCTTTCGGCTCAGCTCTCTCTTCACCACGACAGACCGGTACAACGCCCCCATCACTGCAGATGCAGCAACAATCCGCCTGTCGATCTCACGCTCCACCCTTCCCTCACTCGTGAACAAGACCCCGAGATACTTAAACTCCTCCACTTGATGCAGGACCTCGTCCCTGACCTGGAGAAGGCATTCTACCCTTTTCCGACTCAAGACCATGGTCTCGGATTTAGAGGAGCTGATTCTCATCCCAGCTGCTTCACACCCGGCTGCGAACTGCTCCAGCGAAAGCCGGAGATCACGTTCTGACGAAGCCAACAGGACCACATCATCTGCAAAAAGCAGAGACCTGATCCTTAGGCCACCAAAACGGATCCCCTCACCACCTTGGCTGCACCTAGAAATTCTGTCCATAAAAGTTATGAACAGAATCAGTGACAAAGGGCAGCCTTGGCGGAGTCCAACTCTCACTGGAAACGAGCCCGACTTACTGCCGACAATGCGGACCAAGCTCTGACACTGGTCGTACAGGGACCTAACAGCCCGTATCAAGGGGCCTGGTACCCCATACTCCCAGAGTACCCCCCACAGGGCCCCCCGAGGGACGCGGTCGAACGCCTTCTCCAAATCCACAAAACACATGTAGATTGGTTGGGCGAACTCCCACGCACCCTCCAGGACTCCCCCAAGGGTATAGAGCTGGTCCAGTGTTCCACGGCCAGGACGAAAACCGCATTGCTCCTCCTGGATCCGAGGTTCGACTATCCGACGGACCCTCCTCTCCAGAACCCCTGAATAGACCTTACCAGGGAGGCTCAGGAGTGTGATCCCCCTGTAGTTGGAACACACCCTGCGGTCCCCCTTTTTAAATAGGGGGACCACCACCCCGGTCTGCCAGTCCAGTGGAACTGCCCCCGATGTCCACGCGATATTGCAGAGCCGCGTCAACCAACACAGCCCCACAACATCCAGGGCCTTAAGGAAATCCGGGCGGATCTCATCCACCCCCGGAGCCTTTCCACTGAGGAGTTTTTTGACCACCTCAGTGACCTCGGCTCCAGAGATTGGAGAGCCCAACCCAAANTCCTGTAGTGGGCCCTGTGCTCACTGCCCAGCACCGTAGAGCTCCACTGGCATTTGCTCAAGAACACCAGAATTGGCAAGTCCGCCACTGGCGCCCTGTACTTTTTACAGACGAGAGCAGGTTCACCCTGAGCACCTGTGATAGACGTGAAAGAGTCTGGAGAAGACAAGGAGAACGTTATGCTGCCTGCAACGTCGTTCAACATGACAGGTTTGGTGGTGGGTCAGTGATGGTCTGGGGAGGCATATCCATGGAGGGACGCACAGACCTCTAGTGCCTAGGAAATGGTGCTCTGACTGCCATAAGGTATCCAGATGAAATCCTTGAACACTTTGTCAGACCCTACGCTGATGCAGTAGGTCCTGGTTTTCTCCTAATGCACGACAATGCCCGGCCTCATGTGGCAAGAGTATGCAGGCAGTACCTGGAGCATGAAGGAATTGAAACAATTGAATGGCCTTCACGATCCCCTGACTTAAACCCAATAGAACATCTGTGGGACATTATGTTTGGGTCCATTAGGCGGCGCCAGGTTGCTCCTCAGACTGTACAAGAGCTCAGGGATGCCCTCACACAGATCTGGGAGGAAATGCCACAAGACACTATCCGTTGTCTCATTAGGAGCATGCCCCGACGTTGTCAAGCATGCACACAAGCTCGTGGGGGCCACACAAGATACTGAAAAGCATTTTGAGTTGCAGAAATGAAGTTTTTGAAATAATGGACTAGCCTGCCACATCTTCATTTCACTCTGCTTTTAGGGTGTCTACACAATTGAGCCCTCTGTAGGCTGAACACTTTTATTTCCATTAAAAGACTTGGCATCCTTTTGTTCCTAAGACATTGCCCTGTTGTTATTTGTATAGATATCCAACTTCATATTGAGATCTGATGGATCTAATGTGTTTCTTTAAAGTGCTCCTTTCGTTTTTGTGAGCAGTGTAGATATTTACTCCAGAACTGCGATGGGTTTAAATTTTGCATTTATATTTGTAAATTTGTTTTGCTTTATTAAGTTGTTTTTGCAGCAAACTAATCCAAAGAAACTCATTTTGGAGAATCAAATACCAAATCAGATGATCTGATTTCTTGGTGTGGCTTCCTGCAAAACTCTTCAGACAGTTCTCCTAACTGACTTTCAGCTTGGCAAAGCAGTTCATTTCACATTCAAAATGCACTACAGCTACCAAAAACACTTGATTCAGGTCTCAGATAAACTCATTCTTCCAGAACACTAGCAAAGGTTGACAGCCGACAAACACACTCTGTCACCCACAAAACAATGACCTAAAAAACACTAACAACATGTAGCATTACAGTGTTTTCTTGTGTAAAACAAGGACACATCTCTATGTTACTGGAATTAATCAGACATGATGCAGAATTTGTCAATATTTTATGTGGTTTATTTTTATTTATTTGCACTACATAATTCCAAAATACAAGAACACAAGGGGGTCCCCACAAGATTACAGGGGGTCCCCACAATTTTGTCTTTGCTGAGGTTGTGAGGTTAGCAAGATTTTATTTGTACAAATTACATTTATAAAATCCCAATAACACACCCTACAGTATAATCAGAACTCCATAGAAAAGTTATAACTCTGTATAAAGTTTGTAAATGATCACATTTACAGTAATGTGTTTATGTGTGAAGGAGTTGGGTTTGGGGGTCCTGGCCTGTCTTGGACATGGGCAAGGGGGTCCTTACAGTAAAGAAAAAAAAAGGGACCCCCTGTACTACATGATCACTTACAGTAGCTCTGATCTCATCTGAGACTACAGCTCTTCCTCGTATTCTTCTTCCACCACGCATACGTATTCCTCGCCCTCTCCAGCCTCTCTTCTTCCTCTTTCAGCCACTTCTCTATTTCTGGCTGGGTCCATGTTTACATCACAATACAAACCTATTCAGCAGTTGTCTCCTTTTGTAATGAAATAGAAAGAGTAACACCTGCAGATGTTCATCTATGAGAATCAGCTGTGGCTGGTTAAACTGCATTTTTAGATTTAAAATATGTTACAATAAAATATTGCTGTTGAACGTTGCTCTTATTCAGTTTTGCATCATGTTATTGTTTTGAACATAAGTTTAACAGTTTTGTAAACAGTATGTAAGCACATGCAAAATGTCCTGTTAGTACAATGATTTTTGGCAGTTGTTGTGTCTGAGTGAGAAAAGAATTCATGACATTTGAGAGATGTAGTCATTGAATGCATTTTGTGCCAAAACAATGATAATTGATCCTCAGTTTAGCCCACATAGACTTCTGCTGTGCTCACTGTGTGAAGAGTTTTGCAAAAGTGACCTAAGTATTGAGAAATGGGTCCTAGCGTCTGTATAAAACTGTAACAAGATTCCTCACGTCTTCTGCAGGATGTACTGTACTGCAGGACTACTGTTACCTGTGATTGTCTTCAGCTTTAGCTTAAATGCAGGTTGTGTTTGGGGTGGATGTGGTTCTTGCATCCCTTAAATAAAGTCACAGAGCAGGACCACAGACAAACAGATCAGAATTTGAGTTGACCTCCTTTCTGAAGTCAGAAGAGAGCTCTAATCTTATTACTGCAGGATGTTCCTTTGAGTACGGAACTAGTGGGATGAAGCTGACAGTCATATGACATAAATGCACTTCAACTTATTAAAGACATAAAGTCAAACATACTGCTTTCCCTGAGGGCTGTCAGTTTTATTACAGGATTAGTCACAAAGAACCAATGTATCCTGATCAAACATCTCTGTTTTATGACATGAATATCAAAAAGCCGTTTGTTCTTGCCTCATTATGAAAGTTTCATTGATTATGAAACAAATTCCATTTTGCAATGGAAGCTGCTTTAGGACACAGTTAATAGAGAGGCTTGTATCACATTGAATTGGGGCAGCAATAGCTCAGGAGGCAGAGCGGGTTGTTCAGTAATCAGAAGGTTGTAGGATTGATCCCAGCTCCCCAAGTATAGCGTTCATGTGAATCGTATAGATCCGAGGAGTTTTTTTTTTTTTGGGGGGGGGTACCTGTCAGGTTTCAGCAATAGTATAACGCTGCGGACCCGGAGACACCAGTTTCAGGCCGACGCCACTTTTCAGTTTTTTTTTCACTTCGTTGTTTGTGGATAAAAAATTTGGCTAAGCAGAGGATGGTGTTATAGCAGAGTTCCTTATCTTTATCTTTGGGTAGAAAACCCAATTAAACCTATTATTAACATAAGTACTTTTTTTCTGGTGAGAAATGGCCACCAGCATGCTACAGCCTGACTCAGTTATTGATCTGGGCACCAGAAGATTTAAGGAAGCTGGAGTACAAACACGAGATGTGATCATTTCATAATACTGTAACATTTCTGCAGCACTAAAGCAGAGTTGTAACATTTTGCCCTTAGCAGTGGTTTATTAAAGTATTCAAGCAAACAGCTGAGATAAAGCTGCATTTCCCTGCAGCTTCAACTCTTTCTAAACATTTAAACAGAACCAACTTATCAGAGAATCAGAAGGGTTTTATTGCCATATGTGCGAGAAATCACAACATTAGGAAATTGCTGTGAGCAGCAATGAACACAGCAATAACCTAAGGATGATTACAGTATTCTGAAATATTTTCAGATGTTTTCATGTTTGGTGTTTTGTGAGTTAGTCTTACAATAATTCTTAATTATATGATGATTCTAATAATTTCCTGATAATTTTTGTTAGGCATATTTTTTTTCTGACTGTCTAAACCTCATGGTGGGAAATGGTTTGCATTGTGCCAAAGAATCACATTGATGATTTTTTGTAAGTATTCCAACAAATTATTGTAGCAATAAATAGTATGTAACCGTCAGAGGTCCCTACAAAACCCACTGATGACACTCTGCTGCACGAGGACCTTGTTCGGGGGTGGGGGGGTGGTAACCTTTTTCACACCTGCCGAGTTTGCAGGTATGGAATAATCAGTGGCTATATGTCTACAACTAATTCACTTTCGGAGTCAGTTTTGTTTAAGATGACCACTACAGCTGATCAATATCAGCCGACACAAAAAGGGCGCTATCTCGTTAAGGTTTACAGATATTGAGTTAAAATTTGGTTTCCTAGTAGCTGAGACTCATTCACAACATGTGAGTGCTAACAGATCACTGCAAGTTCTACAATGAGACCACGCATAACGCTATTTTGACAATTTGAACAAAGCAATTATAAACTCATCATTTCATAACCCATGCAGATTTCAGTTTAATGATCTGTTAGCAGATGAAAGCTCGACCTTTAAAATCTGGATAATTTAAGATTTATTTTAATTATCTGGAGCTGTTTTATCCCAAAGAGGGATCGCTGATTGGACGATGTCAGATGCATCAAGAGGAAACAGTCTGTCAGTGCTGGCTCGGTGCCCTGCAAGCAATTAGCAGAGCAGGATTGGTGCCAGAACTTTCAGTACCAATTTCTTAACAGGATGTTTGACAGCAGGGGTGTTGTGCCACCTTGGTGCTTGAGTGGGAAATATTTCAAAACACTCGATGACTTAGAGTAGTTCAAGCTGTTTACACTGAAGTCATCAGCTGGGGAGAAGATAGCAGAGGCTGAAGTTAGTTTCTTAGAATATTTCATACTTTAAAAGGGACATATTGTGACTTATTTTCTTAGGTTATAATAGTTCTAACCCTAACCCTCTTTGCACTAAGTCCCTCTCACATAAAGAGACTTCAGCAGTTTTATTCTTGACAGTTTCAGTATGAGCTGTTTCAGGGCTGTGTCACTTTAAAGACCAAGTTCACTCGTTTTTTTCTGTGACTTAATCTCTGTCGGAAAAAAGCTCTCGTGCTCCTGTTTCAGGAAGTAGAAGTTAGCCAGAGGAGTGGGGAGCAGAACACAGCAAGATCTGGAGTTTTATTTCCTGATATGTGGACATCTCTCCTCTGATTGGCTAACAACAACACGACTCTACCACTGACTCTGTTTGCTCTGTAACGTTGATGTTTTATCTCCACCAATAACACAAGCCTGGAGGAGTTCTGCTGTGTGGTGGAGTTGCTAATGCTAACGGTTAGCTTCTACTAGCCCAGACGTTCTCTGCTGTTTCCTGGACGCTAAACCAACAACAACCTTCCCCGTTGTGAGTCAAGATGGGTGAGTCCATGAATGTTCAGTGACAGTGTGACGTAGATCTGTCAGGCTTTTCTAATCCTAGTTTCACCGTCTTTTTTCTATCAGCGACTAATGCAGGAGATAGGTGTAGAAGACTATTTTCACATTCAGCCTGCATGTTAAACTCCAAGTGACATATGTCAAAAATAACAAGTAAAAAATGTTGTCTCAGGGAACTTGATCTTTAAAAAATCAAGTTGGAGTTGGCCACACCCACCCACCCTAGAGCATCTCATCCATCCATCCATTTTCTGCCGCTTATCCGGAGTCGGGTCGCGGGGGCACCCGTATCAAGGGGCCTTGTTCCCCATACTCCCAGAGTACCCCCCACAGGGCCCCCCGAGGGACGCGGTCGAACGCCTTCTCCAAAACCACAAAACACATGTAGATTGGTTGGGCGAACTCCCACGCACCCTCCAGGACCCCCCCAAGGGTATAGAGCTGGTCCAGTGTTCCACGGCCAGGACCAAAACCACATTGCTCCTCCTGGATCCGAGGTTCGACTATCCGACGGACCCTCCTCTCCAGAACCCCTGAATAGACCTTACCAGGGAGGCTCAGGAGTGTGATCCCCCTGTAGTTGGAACACACCCTGCGGTCCCCCTTTTTAAATAGGGGGACCACCACCCCGGTCTGCCAGTCCAGTGGAACTGCCCCCGATGTCCACGCGATATTGCAGAGCCGCGTCAACCAACACAGCCCCACAACATCCAGGGCCTTAAGGAAATCCGGGCGGATCTCATCCACCCCCGGAGCCTTTCCACTGAGGAGTTTTTTGACCACCTCAGTGACCTCGGCTCCAGAGATTGGAGAGCCCAACCCAAAATCCCCAGACTCTGCTTCCACACTGGAAGACGTGCCGGTGGGATTGAGGAGGTCTTCGAAGTACTCGGCTCACCGATTCACAACGTCCCTAGTCGAGGTCAGCAGCACACCCTCCCCACTGTAAACAGTGTTGGTAGTGCACTGCTTTCCCCTCCTGAGGCGCCGGATGGTGGACCAGAATCTCCTCGAAGCCGTACGGAAGTGTTGTTCCATGGTCTCACCAAACTCCTCCCATGCCCGGGTTTTTGCCTCCGCGACCACCCGNTCGCCTTTCGACTCAGCTCTCTCTTCACCACGACAGACCGGTACAACGCCCCCATCACTGCAGATGCAGCACCAATCCGCCTGTCGATCTCACGCTCCACCCTTCCCTCACTCGTGAAC
Organism: Aphyosemion australe; assembly: GCA_006937985.1. Taxonomy (NCBI): domain Eukaryota; kingdom Metazoa; phylum Chordata; class Actinopteri; order Cyprinodontiformes; family Nothobranchiidae; genus Aphyosemion; species Aphyosemion australe. The sequence continues at coordinate 361,108 of SSNS01000535.1, read as the reverse complement.
AAGACCCCGAGATACTTAAACTCCTCCACTTGATGCAGGACCTCGTCCCTGACCTGGAGAAGGCATTCTACCCTTTTCCGACTCAAGACCATGGTCTCGGATTTAGAGGAGCTGATTCTCATCCCAGCTGCTTCACACCCGGCTGCGAACTGCTCCAGCGAAAGCCGGAGATCACGTTCTGACGAAGCCAACAGGACCACATCATCTGCAAAAAGCAGAGACCTGATCCTTAGGCCACCAAAACGGATCCCCTCACCACCTTGGCTGCACCTAGAAATTCTGTCCATAAAAGTTATGAACAGAATCAGTGACAAAGGGCAGCCTTGGCGGAGTCCAACTCTCACTGGAAACGAGCCCGACTTACTGCCGACAATGCGGACCAAGCTCTGACACTGGTCGTACAGGGACCTAACAGCCCGTATCAAGGGGCCTGGTACCCCATACTCCCAGAGTACCCCCCACAGGGCCCCCCGAGGGACGAGGTCGAACGCCTTCTCCAAATCCACAAAACACATGTAGATTGGTTGGGCGAACTCCCACGCATCCTCCAGGACCCCCCCAAGGGTATAGAGCTGGTCCAGTGTTCCACGGCCAGGACGAAAACCACATTGCTCCTCCTGTATCCGAGGTTCGACTATCCGACGGACCCTCCTCTCCAGAACCCCTGAATAGACCTTACCAGGGAGGCTCAGGAGTGTGATCCCCCTGTAGTTGGAACACACCCTGCGGTCCCCCTTTTTAAATAGGGGGACCACCACCCCGGTCTGCCAGTCCAGTGGAACTGCCCCCGATGTCCACGCGATATTGCAGAGCCGCGTCAACCAACACAGCCCCACAACATCCAGAGCCTTAAGGAAATCCGGGCAGATCTCATCCACCCCCGGAACCTTTCCACTGAGGAGTTTTTTGACCACCTCAGTGACCTCGGCTCCAGAGATTGGAGAGCCCAACCCAAAATCCCCAGACTCTGCTTCCATCCTGGAAGACGTGCCGGTGGGATTGAGGAGGTCTTTGAAGTACTCGGCCCACCGATTCACAACGTCCCTAGTCGAGGTCAGCAGCACACCCTCCCCACTGTAAACAGTGTTGGTAGTGCACTGCTTTCCCCTCCTGAGGCGCCGGATGGTGGACCAGAATCTCCTCGAAGCCGTACGGAAGTGTTGTTCCATGGTCTCACCAAACTCCTCCCATGCCCGGGTTTTTGCCTCCGCGACCACCCGAGCCGCATTCCGCTTGGACTGCCGGTACCTATCAGCTGCCTCCGGAGTCCCACAGGCCAAAAAGACCTGATAGGACTCTTTCTTCAGCTTGACAGCATCCCTAACCACTGGTGTCCACCAGTGTGTTCGGGGGTTGCCGCCACGACAGGCACCGACCACCCTGCGGCCAGAGCTGCGGTCAGCCGCCTCGACAATGGAGTCAGGGTTAGGGTTGTCCTCTGACTCCCCCGGGACACGTTCGAAGTTCTGTCGGAGGTGGGAATTGAAGCTCCTTCTGACGGGAGACTCTGCCAGACGTTCCCAGCAGACCCTCACAACACGTTTGGGTCTGCCAGGTCTGACCGGCATCCTCCCCCACCATCGAAGCCAACTCACCACCAGGTAGTGGTCAGTTGACAGCTCCGCCCCTCTCTTCACCCGAGTGTCCAAGACATGCTGCCGCAGATCAGATGAAACGATAACAAAATCGATCATCGACCTGCGGCCTAAGGTATCCTGGTGCCAAGAGGACATATGGACACCTTTATGCTTGAACATGGTGCTCGTTATGGACAATCCATGACGAGCACAGAAGTCTAATAACAAAACACCACTCGGATTCAGATCAGGGGGGCCGTTCCTCCCAACCACACCTCTCCAGGTCTCACTGTCGTTGCCCACGTGAGCATTGAAGTCCCCCAGCAGAACGAGGGAGTCACCTGAAGGAGCGCTTTCCAGTACCCCCTCCAGGGACTCCAAAAAGGGTGGGTAGTCTGAGCTGCAGTTTGGTGCATAAGCACAAACCACAGTCAGGACCCGTCCCCCACCCGAAGACGGAGGGATGCTAGAGCATCTCTCAGAATTTAAATTTGAAACAGACCAAAAAGCCTTCTAATGTTTAGCTGTGTTTACTAATGTATTAAATTTCTGTGTGCGTGGGTTAGGGTTACATGTCAGTTAAAAGCATTAGTTTCCCTTTCTCATTTATGACTCATTTACAGTTTTGTCAGCTTGGACTGGGCCAGCCTGCCAGCTGGCTTGGACAGCCTGCCCCGCGTGTCCAGGTTGTATTAACACAGCCTTCTCAGGAACGTGGATGTGGGCGACAACATTTTACACCTGGTAGAGTGTTGCAGAGAAGTCGTGGTGTCCTTAAGCGCCACAAGTTAGTAAACAAAAGTGGGCATGAGTAGTGTTGCTTCTGGAGACTCTGACATAAAGCACACAGCTTCCTACTCTTCTCACTGAACAGTGGTGCTGCTGTGGGCTCCTCTCCCTTCAAGAGATCTCACAACAGACTACAGCTCGCCCGGTCTGAGCTGTAGTCTGCAGCCAGGTTGTCAGTGAATCGCGCATGGCTTATTCTACCCACGCCAATCAGAGGCTCCCACTAGTAGGTAGGCGTGAGAGTGACATAGCTTCAGCCGGCCAATCAATCAATCATAGATGGGGTGGTATGGTCAGCTCAGCACAAAATGAACCGCAGGGAAGCAGGGCCGAAAAAAGCGTCCAGTTCTGCATGAACACATGGAAAACGCCATTATAAATACAATGACCCTACCATGGGCTGACCGTAGTGTAAAAAGGCCATTAGTTGGATAGAGGATACCATTTCACTTTTCCTGACTGGTGTCTCCACTTCCTCAGTAACAGGCAGATAAAGTCTTTCTCTCCTGTGTTGGATCACATGATCCACCACTGCAGCTTTGCTGTGTCTAGTGAACGGTGACTAAACGGCCTGGCCTATTTCCAGTGTGTCTTCACATCTGTGTTATGTAATAACCCCTTTTATCACTTATGTTACCGAACTGATTTACAGTTATTTTATGAGAAGCTTCATTCTAAAAAACGGACACTATTATTTCTTCTAGGGGTCCCGGTGGTGACTGAAGAGGTCTTGGTGAGTGTTGTCACGTTGACTTCATCAGTCTGCATAAAAGAAAGGCTTCTTTGTTGACATTGAAGAGCCTGAATCAGCAGTGACTCTGCAGAAGAACACAGGACATGTCTGATGACTATAGGCAATGTATTCATTACAACCAACAATGAAAAACTTTGAAATGAGATGAAAAGCTTTACTTGGTGATAATGCTTTAAAACAACCACATTTACAGATGTTTTACCTCTGATTTTGCTGTACTGGAATAGGCAGACTTCATATTTTTTTACTTCCAATAAATGCAGACATTTTCAGTGCTTTTCTTAATGATGAAATATTTACAATATTTAGGACATTTGGCATACTTGGAATGTGCTAAACAAATCCTAACACTGTTGATATGAATACTTTATTTTTACAGACTCAAAAATCCATTAAATACACAAAAGACATAAAAGCACACATACTAAAAACACAAACACTAATTAAAAAGACAACTATACCAATATGTCCACATACTTGAATGATATCGCACATCACTAAGCCCAGGATCGATCAAATGTTTAATGATGGAGTTACCCGAAGCATTCAGTCGACACATAAATTTGTAGATCATATTTCTCATTATAGCTGGAAATGCATAGACTCTAGCTTGACAAAACATCTCATTTGCACTGTACCATCTTGGTTTCCTGAGTAATATGCGCATAGAATCATTATAAGCAACTTGAATTTTATATTTACTGGACTTTTTAAACTTAGCCCACAAGGGGCAGTATACAAAGGAGTACAGTATGCTCTAAAGAGTTTTATCTTGACTTGATCTGAGCACCAAAAGAAATTTCTACCCAGAATATTGGCTTGCATATATAGCGCACAGCGCTGCCTGTAAAGCCTCTTTTATAAAACAATGCCGCCAATTTGCCGCAACGTCGAGGCGGCATCTGGGAGCCTAAGGTTGTTTATAAAAGCTCAGACCGTGGCGGTAATGTTGCGCAATCATGTCAGTTTTATAAAAGATTACGCGATGGCGGAACAAAGGAGGTATGGGGGCGGTCTCTACGCTGTCGCGGACTTCCGTGTATTTTGAACATAACTTGCTTTTTATTGCGATCGAAGCCGTGCTCCTTAAGTTTTTTTCCCCAGTCAGCTACAGGTGTGTGTGCTCCACCATCCCTGTGAGCTGTCAGATGATCTGAGCTGCAGGTCTAACGGAGAGAAGCTCCTGGAGCTCCGCATCGCTCCAGTTTATCATCTCAGCTGATTCTGTTTACAAAAACAAAACTTATGGTCGTGTTTACTTTCATTTTCAACATAGTTCCCGGCCGGAGCTCGGCATTAATTCATCGCGTGGTCATGACACCACCCTCTTTTGCGCCAAGGCTTAATGTGCGTTTATAAGACCGACTAAGCCGCAATATTACCGCAATATTAATGTGTTTGTCACTCTCTCTGGGTTGTTCTTGTTTGTTTTTATGGTCCAACATGCAGATAAATGGCAGAGGAGTTAAGTGGACGCCCCGCAATCGGAAGGTCGCGGGTTTGCATCCCGCTCAGTCTGTTGCTGTCATTGTGTCCTTGGGCAAGACACTTAACCCGACTTGCCTGTGTTGGTGGTGGTCAGAGGGGCCGATGGCGCAGAATGGCAGCCTCGCTTCTGTCAGACCGCCCCAGGGCGGCTGTGGCTACATAGTAGCTTACCATCATCAGCAGTGTGTGAATGTGAGAGTGAATGAATAATGGAAAGCGCTTTGAGTGCCTTGAAAAGCGCTATATAAATCCAATCCATTATTATTATTATTATTATAAATGATAAATCAACACCAGCTGTGATGTTGCTCTGTCACATGTTGGTTTTAATCAATAGAAGATGTGGAGTGTGTGGGTTGATAAATAATTGACAACCGGTTTGTCTCTTGAAAGCTTTGTGCTGCGTTTGTTTGGTCCTGTGAGTGTGACTGGTGTGAGTTACTGTTACATACGTTCTCTGTTTGTCTCACCAACAAAAGATTCATTTGTGGCATGTTTACAGAGGGAAGAATAACTCGGTGTTTCTCCTCAGAGTGGGTTCTATCCCCTCACACTGAGGGTTCCAGTAAACTTCATTACCACCAGGTGGGTGGACTGTGTCCTTGTGTTCATAGGGCTTCTCAGGCATTTCTACTACAGTCCCAATTTCAATATATTTGTATAGCACCAATATACAACAGGTCATCTCAAGGCACTTTACAAAGTAAACATTCCAATTGAACCTACTTATCAGTGCACTGAGTTCAGTTTATTATGCTAATTAGTTACAAGTTTAGTTACAAGGCCTTTGACACCATCAATCATCAATTACTCTTATTAAAATTGCAGAGATATGGTTTTCGAGGTGTCGCATATGAATGGCTAAAGAGTTATCTAACTGGGAGACAGCAATATGTGCAAATCAATAATGTCAGTTCTGAAAAAAAAATTATAACTCACGGAGTCCCACAGGGTTCAATTCTTGGGCCAAAATTATTCATTATGTACATCAATGACAGTCAAGTTATTAAGAATATGCACTGTATTCAATTTGCGGATGATACCAGCCTCTATTGTTCTGGACAAAATATTGGACAGTTATTGCACACCGTTGAAAAAGAACTGGGATTATTAAAACAATGGTTTGATTATCATAAATTATCAATGGGGGGGGGGGGGGCACAAGATGCAGGAAAATTAATTATTTTTATCATATTTTGTTTATAATTGAATGCAAAACCACCCCCAGTCGCTAGGTGGCAGCAGCGCTCAAAACTAACCAACAGGCTGCTCTTTTAACCCAGCAGAAGTAGACCGACTCTCTCACACACACACACACACACACACACACACACACACACACACACACACACACACACACACACACACACACACACACACACACACACACACGGGTGCCCCAGTGTGCAGTGTGAGTGCGCTGATGGAGGAGTAGCGATGGAGAAGTTTATGACTGTGAAATGTAGTGAACGTGACAGCCGGCAAAAAAGACCAGAAAATATGATGAAGCCTATATTAGCGCTTGGATTTACCACGAACACGGTCGGAAATGAGGAAAGACCCGTTTGTGTTTTCTGCCTAAAAACCTTGACAGTATGAAACCTGACAAGTTAAAACGACACATGGAGACCTTACACCCCAGTTATATTAATAAGCTCCTGGACTTTTTCAAACGAAAAGCTGATGAGTATCGCCAACAGTCTGATAACTCCACAAAATTAAAGATTAACCAAAAAGAAATAGAAAGAGTGAGCGACACAACATTTTTGGGACTGTATGTTGATGAAACATTAAACTGGAAAGTGCATATAAACCATGTGAAAACAAAAGTATCAAAAACAATTGATATATTGTGTAAAATTAGGGCAGTTGTAAATGAGAAATCTCTCCATTTATTATATAACGCCCTCATTCTTCCATACCTAACTTATGGTGTAGAACTTTGGGGGAATAATTATAAGAGTACAATTCAATCCATTTTCAATCTGCAAAAAAAGCGATCAGAATAATCAATTAAGCTGACTATTATGCCCCAACAAATCCTCTGTTTATCAAATTAAAAATATTGAAACTCAACTGATCTCAACACAGCTGTTGTTATGTTTAAGGTCCAGAACCACAAGCTCCCAGGCCAGAATGCATTCAGGACCGGTTTCAACTCCGAGAGACTTGCTATAATCTGAGAGGAATCCATGTTTATCAGAAAAGTAAATTTAGAACAAATACGAAAGGCAGATGTGTCTCAGTCAGAGGAGTAGATGTATGGAATGATTTGGATAACACATTAAAAAACAATAAAATAACTTCTGTATTTGGTAAAAAAAAAATGATATTAATAACTTGTTCTCATTCAGTCAACTGTAAAATTGTGCTTGCTAGTTGCACTAAGTTGTAAATATGGTTTGGCCTTAAATAAGTGTTTCACTTCAGCCAAACCTTTTTCAGTCATTGCTTTGTTTAAGTTTAAGTTTGGAGGTTAATTCATTTTGTGTAAAGATATTATTGAAATAAACTTAACTCAACAACTCAACTCAAAAAGCTTCCTAAATAAGTTTATCCAGCAGATTGCATCAAGTCAGTGACTTGATGTGTCAGAGACTTTAATGTAATCCCCATACTAAAGCCTCGGATCCCTCTGCAGGGTTCGGGACGGAGCGGAGCGGGTTATTGTGGACCGGTGGGTACCGGTATGGATCTGCAATTTCAGGAGAGTGTTTCTATTGCAGTTTGGGCTCTCATGTCAGCAGGAGAGGTTAAATGAACTGTCGTGCAATTTTTTAAATAAGTTGTGCAACTTTTCAGTATTTGTATGCAGCAATAAAGGGTCTGCAGAGCTAAAGACAAAAAATAAAAGCTTACCACACGCTCCAAATGTGACTACCTCGCCACCTTGCTGCCTCGATTTGCCGGTGTTTAGCTATAAATAGCATCCAGCGTGTCGTAGCACCTCCGTGTATTTCTCCCATTTTCACTCTGGAAAAATAAAACATTTCCACTCCAGCTGATTCTGTCCTGAACTTTTCTGTATTGGGCTTCAATTTATTCAGCTTGGCCCAACACTGTTCCCTCAGATCCTTCGGCTGCCATCCGCTGAGAAAAAAATCTTCCTTACCGATCCGTCTAGCTCCTCCTGAGTGTGGACTCTCACAATGACGGTGAGGAATGTATGAAGCTCTGAAGATGACTAAAACTCACTGCTACTTGCTGGCATTTTTTCACATTCATTTACAACTAATGAAAATACAAACAGAGCTCCATTTGTTTTGCTTGTTGCAAGTAGTGACATATTTCTGTCCCCCAATCAGCAGACTGTGTTGTTGCTCCGCCCTAGGTGTACCGCTCCAGAAATTTCTGGGCGTACAACAGAAGGGGGCTAAAAAAGTCCTGTGACTGGCGTGGTCCGTGTCAGGTGTCTGAACCGATTTTACAATGGGGACAGAAAAATTAGCGAGCCGACTCTCCCCGTTCCATACCAAAAAGGTCAGTGGAAATGAGCCATAAGCAAGCATGTAGAGACAGTGGAGAGGAAAACTCCCCTTTAACAGGAAGAAACCTAGCAGAACCTGACTCAGTATGAACAGACATCTGCCATGGGGGTTTGAGAAGACATATGTAAAAGTCCATCTACATCCATGGCTTAAAGTCAGCCATGGTGTCCCTCAAGGATCAGTGCTTGGCCCCCTCCTTTTCATCCTTTACATACTTCCCCTTGGTCACATCATCCGCCGTCATGGACTTCAATTTCACTGCTACGCTGATGACACTCAACTGTACATCTCTACCAAATCCATCACCCCAGTTATTCTCTCTACTATTACAGCTTGCCTGGATGATTTAAAACACTGGATGAATACCAATTTTTTAAAACTCAACAGCAATAAAACTGAACTTATTATTACTGGTCCTAAATCCCTCCTATCTTCTGCCAAAAATGTTTCCCTCATAATCGACGGCCATGTTGTCACCCCATCCTGTACAGCCCGCAATCTGGGTATCATCTTTGACTCCACTCTCTCCTTCAAATCCCATATCAATAATTTTTCCGCTTCAGACGGCAGGATCTGGAGTCTTACTTCCTGGTATGTGGACATCTCTCCTCTGATTGGCTAACAGCAACACAACTCTACCACTGACTCTGTCTGCTCTGCAACGTTGATGTTTTATCTCCACAAATAACACAAGCCTGGAGGAGTTCTGCTGTGTGGTGGAGTTGCTAATGCTAACGGTTAGCTTCTACTAGTCCAGACGTTCTCTGCTGTTTCCTGGACGCTAAACCAACAACAGCCTTCCCCGTCGTGAGTCAAGATGGGTGAGTCCATGAATGTTCAGTGACAGTGTGACGTAGATCTGTCAGGATTTTCTAATCCTAGAGTTTCACCTAGAGTCTATTTTCTATCAGAAGCTAATGCAGGAGATAGGTGGAGGAGACTATTTTCATGTTCAGCCTGCAGGAAACACTCAGAGCGACCCATTAGAATCAGAAATAATCATTAAAAAATATTTTAAAGTGAACCACACCTTTAAAGAATACTCTCTGAAACACGACTTCTTTTCTTTGCTTTTATGCATTTTCTGCAGGCAGGCTCTTAAACCGTCACCTGGATTTATGGTCATTTACTTTTGAGGAGAAAAATGTGACTGTGCGCTAACCTCGAGGTGCCATGAACTTGAACTTCAGTTCACCTCCATGGGCTGGACGTCTCATCTGAACGTGACCGACCTCCTGTCAGCAGCCTGTGAGACGAATATCTGTCAGAGCCAATGCTAAAGGAAAACCACCCAAATATTCCAGGTATGACGCTGAAGTGAGTGTGTACACAAAGTGTTATCATAGAGTCTATATATATAGTAAATGGTCTGTGTTTATATAGCGCCTTCTAGAGTTCTACAACCCCCCAAGGTGCTTTACATTCACTCATGCATACACACATTCACTGTTGCTCTTGCTGATAACAGAATAAGAAGGAAACGGGTAAAACAAACTGAGGATGTTCACACAAATGCAGTGGATGAGGTTGACCGTTTCCTGTGCATTTTCATTTTTATTTACTCATAAAACACAGCAACACTCTTTTCCTACACATTTCATTAAATTGTTGCAGAAGAATTGGGGCAAATTGGTAAAAATAATCTGTTAAACCTCAGAAAAGAACATTTTTATTCTTGTTTACATGAAACTGGTTAGAAGTGTGATATTGACACTTAGACCAGCGGGATTTACAGCATTTTAATACAGAATATTAATTCACATTGACAACACAGTAGTGGATGAATGTGAAGGTACCAAACGGAAGTCTGAGTCAGAGGAAACTCCCAGAATAGAACAAGTGATGAGCCGTGGAGGGAGTCTGAATGCTTGGATGACTGCCAAAGCAGAGCAGGTGGGGGGTCAGAGTGTGTGTGTGTGTGTGTGTGTGAGAGAGTGTGTAGTGTTGTATTAACCATGAACTTGAAACCCTCCCAGTCTTCAATCTGCACGTCTGTCATCACACTACTTCCCGTTCTTAGCTTGTCTGTCTTCATTTCACTCATTTTATTAGAATTCTTTCGGAATAATCCCCTCTTCGTTTCTCTGATCCTCACAGCACAAACGGGTATTATGTAACCAGCCCCCCTGAATAGTGAGTGTTGCTTTTGGGTGTTTTATTGTGTGTTACCCGTGTTGGTAATGCATCAGGTTTCCCGGCTGAGTGATCCTGTTATAGATCACCTTGTGACACTGGCAGCTCTCAGCCACTGCCTGGAGGACAGGAGCTTCCTGTAGTTTCAAATTCATGCTCCAGGTTCCCATGTGACTTCGGCAGCAGCCAGAGCCAGCTCGTGGGACGTACAGTCTGAGAAAGGTCAAGTTAACAGCCTGGTATCTTCGGGATGTGATACCTGTTTGTTCTCTTGTTTATCAGCTCAGAGCTTTTGGCTGCTTTATCATCATCATCAACTTTATTTCTAAAGCACTTTCCATCGACCAGGAGACGAACCAAAGTGCTGTGCACGCATAAAAAAGAAATGAAAACATCAGTGACCCCTGCAAGGGCCAACAACAAACCTGATTTTAATCAGCAGGTGATTAACAGGCTTCTGCAGAGCCTGATGAGCTGCTGAACAGGTGAATCAACTGTGCTGAAGCAGGGAAACCTCTAAAACGTTCTGGATAGTGGCTCTCCAGGACCAGGGTTCCCTACCCCTTTTCTAAAACAAACTGGAAGCCAGTGTAGATGATCTGAGACAGATGTGATATGTTCCCGCATTCTGGTGCCTGTCAGGAATCTAGCGGCAGCATTTTGTGCAAGCTGGAGCCGTGCTAGTGCAGCCTTATTAACTCCTGAGTAGGGAGTTGCAGTAGTCTACAGTGAAGTAATAAAAGCATGGACTACTGTCTCCAAGTTATTTCACATTAACTGGCTATTTAAAGGGGACGCATTATGCAAAACTCACCTTTTGCATCCTTTTGTGCTGCCATGTGGGTCTCTACTGACTCTATGAACACTCCAAACATGAAAAATTACATCCTGTCAATATTTGGTTTTACGAATGATGTGCCCAAAACAAGTTGTTTCAAAAAGTCTCTGTTTGTGATGTCATAAACAGGGGGAAAGTAGAATAGAACCACCTCTCATAAGAAGAGAGAGCTGCTTCTGGAAAAGCAGCTGCTCTACTCCATGCCCCTCACGGGTATCAGAGCTTCTCAGCTTATAGCAGCCTGAGCGGGGGTGAGGTGGGCGTGGCCAGCTCCAGCTTGTTTTCTTAAAGTGACAGAGCCCTGAAACAGCTCATTCTGGAAGGTACTGAAACTGTCAAGAATAAAACTGTGGAGATCGATTTATGTGAGAGGGATTTTGTTCAAAGAACTTCATGATTCTGGGAAATATAGTCCCTCCAGCGTGTCGTGAGTCTTCATTTAGGTCTCCTCTCAGATGGACGTGCCCGGAACACAGCACCGTTAACATGTGTGGGAGATTTTCTTACAAGTCATTTTTATCTTTACAAGTTCAGATGGGTAGCTTGTCACATTGTACTGCACACAGGGTCACATCAAACTTTCGAGCTCACATTGTGTTGTATTAACAGACTCACGCAGAAGCCAACCCAACCCTCAGACTCTGTCCTTTCTGCCAGCTCACACATGACAGAGTAGAGAGTGAGTTGCATACAGAGACAAGTCAGTCCTCTAAATGTTTCCCAACGGGAACAGAACCACACCCTAAACACAACATGTAAAACAACTTCTGAAGTTTGCAGAACATTCAGTCTGTTACACTGGGTAGACCAGCTCTTTCTTTGCTGCTGTTCTGCTGCCATGAACATGCGATTCATGCAAAAAGACGGATGTGTGCAGAAGGGGAGACATTCAGAGGGCAGTCTGATGGATGGATCATGATCCAATATTTAAGAACGAGACGCTACCAAAGATTTTTCCAGGATTGTGTGTTTTAGAGGTTATTAGAATTATTCATTGTTTTGACTAAACATTTGATTCCTTGGATACCATCACCACGTGAAGAGCATTTCAAGCAATATGGCAAAAAGTGTTCCAGAAAATGATCTCATACTGCACCTTTAACTTCTGCGTAAAGAGATTTTAATCTTTTTTTAAACGTTATTTCTGACTCTATTTGGGGTCTGAAAAGCAGAGTGCTACAAAATACCATCTAGCTGGCATGGCAGACATCGCTGTGTAGTGTATGGACATAACACTATAAATACTCAGCGCTGTAGGGTGCAGGATGTGTTGTTGTTTAACTTACCTTCTAGTACGCTGCTCCATCACACACTTTGGGACAGGAGGAGCTGCTTACACACAGACCACAGTTGTAGTGCACAGTGAAGGGTGATGATGCAGTCCTTCTGGCAGATACACAAATCACCTCCACACCAGTGGCGTGTCTTGTATTTGTGTATTGTTTCATGGAGCTCATAGAAATTTATCATCTTGCTAAATCTGTCATATTACATTTTTTGTATATCTTCATTATTATGTACTCTTCCATTCAAATAAATAACTCAATAACTCAAAAATAATTTTCTCCTTGTAACACTGCCCCCATGTGGTCAAAACATGTAACAACAAAAACATCCATGTTTAAGCTACATCTGATTGTTTTTAGAACAAAATAGAGCAATTCAAAACACATTTAGAATAATATAATTATAATTAATGTTGTTAGTTTGTTTCTCTCATTATATGATCTCCAGGGACCTCATTTAATTTCAACAAAACGCCAAAAATAAAACTGCTACACTGAAAAGTCAGTGTCTACCTACAGTCAGGAGTCATTGGTTTTTAGGGGTTCATGACTGATGTTAGGATGGACCCAATATCAGGAGTTTATTCAGGTTCTAAATGAGGTGTTTAAATGACGATTTATTTCTTTTACAAAACCACTTCAAACACCGAGAATAATCAGAAAACTTTGATTCCCAGACATCACAGTTGTTATTTAAGCTGATATTGTGAGTGAGTTATACTCTACTCACACACACGCATGCATGCATGCACACATGCTCGCACACACACATGCATGCATGCACACACACACACACATGCTCACACACACACACATGCACACACACACACACACACGTAACGAACACACGCATACACGCACGCACGCACACACACGTAACGAACACGCACGCACACACACATACGTAACAAACACACACATGCACACACACACGTAACGAACACGCACGCACACACACATACGTAACAAACACACACATGCACACACACACGTAACAAACACACACTCATGCACGCACGCACACACACACGCTCGCACACACGCGCATGCATGCATGCACACACACACATGCTCGCACACACACGCATGCATGCATGCACAAACACACACACACGCTCGCACACACACGCGCATGCATGCATACACACACACACATGCTCGCACACACACGCATGCATTTACACACACACATGCACGCACACACACACGTAACGAACACACGCATGCACGCACACACACACACGTAACGAACATGCACACACACGTAACGAACATGCACACACACACACACACGTAACGAACACGCACACACACACACGTAACATGCACACACACACACACGTAATGAACACACACATGCACACACACGTAACATGCACACACACACACACACACACACATAACGAACACACACATGCACACACACGTAACAAACACACACGCATGCACGCACACACACACAAATGCACACACACACGTAACGAACATGCACGCATGTGTGCGCATACACACACACACACACACACACACACACACACACACACACACACACACACACACACACACACACACACACACACACACACACACACACACACACACTCAGAGGCATCAGACAGCACTGATGCTCTGTCGTCCTTTCATACAGTATCATTTGTGACCTTGTAGAAAACAAACAGATTAAGTCAGACCCTCATCTGGCTCTAATCTCTCACTAATCCCGTCCCGAGCCGCTCTGCATGGACCCGTAACGCCCTTCCAGGTTTGAGGTCACCCTATTAAATCCAACCCGTTTATCCTGGAGGGACCAGTGACAATTACATGCCCCTCAGCCTACTCTCTCACCTACACACTAACACAGGACCCCCCCCATCACTCTTGAGGAGCGTGCTTGTACCTCTCTGGTTCAGCTGAAGTGGAAATCTTTCTGTGAACAGGGTGATAATGTTTCTCTCTTGACATGTTGCTTTAATATTGTGGGTAGGTTATTGAAAAGTTCAAGTCTGACGCTGGCCAAGCTTGCATGGGTAACATTTTCATTTGGGTCACCTAAAAATATGCCTGAACCTGTTGTCTCTTATCCTTCTCATAAACATTGTAATGTAATATTTACCCCATGTTTTCTGTTTTTATTTGATTCATCTCAATATACTAAAATCAACAAAACTGATTAATGCCAACATGATGATTCTGATTTGTACTATGTTATATAAATCATTTTAGACTCTGGGTTTGTACGGGTGCTTGAAATCCTTGAAAATGCTTGACTTTCAATAACGTGTTTTCAAGGTATGGAAAGTGCTTGATTTCTGTCCTTGATAATCAACATGCACTGTTTTGTCAACAAGATAGTTTGATGAAAAATTCTATTTATTTTCGTTAATATCAAAAACTAGAGAGTGATCATTCAGCCTTTAAAGCTGCAACGGCAAACTTGGAAAACAAATGAGCTTAAAACATTTTTTTCATGCCTCTAAACAACATTCTAACATAGTATAGCTATAAATATATTGTGGAGATAAAAAAATACAAAAAAAATATTAATAAAGTGGTTCTCCTTCATTTGTCTGAAAACCTCAGCCATTAACACGTTTCAAACCAGAACCAACCACTGGACCATCCGGTTGAACCGCCGCACTTCCCTGGGTCCTCCACTCATTCCACACTCACGTATTCAGCACCAGAACACCACTGGTGTGAGAGGTTCTCCGCTCAATAACATCAGAGAAGGAGAAACAGCCGGCTGCTACCACTTCAGCTTTAGGACAAACTACCAGAGTCCCACAAAGAAAAACACCATTTGAAGTCACGGACAACAAGAGACGTTTGGACCTAGAAAACGGAGACTGGTGTTTAGCGCTAGCTCGTTTCCTCTGGCATCGCGGGTTTCCGGTTCCGGCAGAAGCGTCTAAGGGAAGATACCCGAGGGGACGGGTGAGTGTTCCGTGACCATGTTTGTGTTTAAAACCTAGCTTGTTCTGTAGATTCATTCAACCAGCTTTAATAAGCACGGTTGCTGCTGCTCTGAGCGGGTCAGCTCCTCTCTGTAGCACCGCTCTGTGAATGGCAGACTCCACCTAAAGAGACCAGACGCTGGACCGGCGGGGTGCTCTGGCATCGCTATGAAGCAGACCTACTTTAACCATGAAACTTTTAGGCTAGTTGCGTGTGTGAGAACCCTGCTTTGGGTCTGGGATCCAGCGGGGCCTTCTTTGATAAAATTAGTAATAAAATCATGACGGGAGTAGAGCAGGGTACTGAAAAAAACAGTAAGAAATGTCTTTATTGGTGCTAAAGTTTGGTACTTTTCCAATAAAAAGTTCCTGTTATGAGTCACAAAGTCCCATTCCTCCCACTGCTGCGGTTCATGTCAGACTAGGCAGCTCTCAGTCACAAACTTTGTTTACAAAACATCTCAGAGTTCACAGACTAATAAAATACTGAAGAAAATCAATGTATCAACATAAACAAGTCTCCTCTGAGCAGCTGTTGCCAGTTAAGCCTAATTTATGCTTCTCCGTCAGCTCGAGTGTGGAGTCGTGCACACGCATTGATGGAGGTGTTTTCCCTTCAGACTTCTCCGTCACCTGGGTAGAGCTGCAAAGCAATTCCCCGTCAGGACAACAGAGGGCATAGTGCTTTTCTGGGGTATCCTGCCACCATTACAGTCATGTATCTGGTCTGGTGTATTTATTACTGTGTTTACATTGTTTTAATGTATTCTTTAGAGACTTTTAAACGCAAACAAATTTGTCCCTCATTCTCCTCCACCTCTTCATGCGATCGGCACCTCTAAACCCACGTTTCCTGTCATTTCTGTCCACGAATAAAATGCTTGCTGCATATCTTTGTGCTCCTTCAGTGATGGATGAATAAACTTTCATAATTTCCAACTTTTTCCACGAGGCGTTCTTCAGTCTGCTCCGTGTCTGCCGCTAAATATCTTCAGCTCTCTTTATTTTTTGAGGCGGCAATGGTGGTGCTGTTGACATATTCAAAGGAAGCAGCATGCTGACCAATCACAAGCTTGCGCTCTGCGTCGCTCTCGACAGACAGTTAAAAAAGAGGGCATGTCTCTGTCACCCTCTGTGGGCCTGTCGGAGAGCCCTTGCACTGACGTAATATGGCGCTACGTGTCTCCGTACCCACGCAGATGGAGAAATCTAAATGAAGCTTTACGGATCGGCACCAGAAGATTCTAGATGATGAGTGAAGATGAGTCATACACAGTAAGTTGATAAGTAGATAAATACATTTCACTGTAATATTGAAATGTTAGTAATTTAAAAAGTAGCTTGAGATATTTGTAGAGCCAACTAATTTCTTCTACTTCACCGTTAGCATTGTTAGCTCAACGTTAGCCTCTAGCCTTCACCCGATATCAGAGTAAAACAAAAATATTCTGTGGCTTTTTAGTGGTACAGGAAATAACTTCTGAGCTGCTCCTGTTTACTGGTTAACATTCTGTCCACAATGCTGGGAAGTTTTTCACACTACCCATCAGTTTAATGGTTTTTATTTTTATCTCAGGTATTTTTATGACATAAAGATTTTCTTTACATGTGTCATCATCAGTTACTAACCTGATTGTATTTCCACTTTACATCCCAGCAATAGACATCAGGGACGTTTTTCAACTTCTGGCTAAACGCTTACTGCTGCTCTTAGAGCCTGTGGTTTTCCCACCAGGCTTAAAGAGACAAGAGGGAGCCGGGAGTTACTGTTCTTCTCTGTATTTTAGGCATCATGGTAACCATGTATTATCAACCTGTCTGCTGATCTTCTTTCTGCTAGCATGAAGAAGGTGTTTTAACAGGGTTAGCTTTAACAGACAAAAGATGGCAATATGAGTGACCGGGGTCAAAGGTAGAGGTCAACATTTATTTTTTTTCCTGGTTTCTGAAGCAGTTTGGGAAATGTGGTCTCTTATGTTATACAGTGACAATCTACAGAACACCAGGGGTTGTCTTGATCCAACATGAACAAAGTTAGAGATTTAGACATCATTTTTTATTCCTGTAGGTGTGATTGAGTCTGTCATGGAGTATTTTAACCTCCTCAGGTGTGTAGTTGTTTTTTAAAAGTAAAAAAAAAACAAAACTTCTGGATAAAGATTTGGGTGTGATAGTTCCTTGTTCAGTAATTTTTGCCTTGACCAAATGCAGATGGATGGAACTTTTTACCGTACAGATTTTAAAAGTGTACACACGAAGAAATAAACTGATATAAATTGGAAATAGCCTGTATTTGAAATAGCACCTTCTAGAACCCCTCAAGGTGCTTTACAACACAACCAGTCACCCACACACACACATTTACACACTTTAGAGTGACATCATCCGGCTGGCATCTCCAGTGACTTATTGATTTAGTGATTAGGTGCATGAGAAAAGAGGGACAGATTAAACTACATTCCCTAGAGACTTAAAATGAAACGGCGTGTTTGTTTGTTGATATAATTAAAATATTTCAGTCATAGCAGATATCTGGAGTGGCTTTTTTCATAGATAGGCTTATCATTGCTTACATGTATGTTTGCTAATGGTGTCCCACAAGGTTCTGTGCTGGGACCTCTATCACTTCAGGCTAAAGACCAAAAGTGACAAATCATTTACTGCTGTGGCCCCCAAGACTCTTGAACTCTCTCCCCCTGAGATCAGTAGACTCAGTGGTCTCCTTTAAAAAGCAGCTGAAAACTCACCTGTTGGGGCTGGCTTTGGTGTGACCTCCTCTTCATCCCCTTCATCATTCTTCCTCACTAGGTACTTTTCATGCTGGCGTTTTTGTAAATTTGGATGTTGACACTTTATCTTCTCGCTCCTCTGTGTTCTCTAAGGACGCAGATGGCCTTTTACATTCTTTTAATTCAGTCTGTTCATTGGCTCTGGATACTGCCGCCCCCCTTAGACCTAGGCACAGGAAAATCACCTCTGACCCCTGGCTGAATGAGGAGACATGCAGCCTTAGATGGCGTTGTAGGGTTCTGGAGAGACAATGGAAGTAGGATGGATTACTGACTGTGATTCTGGACATTAGGGATAGTCGGTCACCTTCAGGATTGTCCTATTTCGTAGAGACATATACTGTATATTTGCTCCTATATCACATAAGGATTTGGAGAATCTAATTGCTTCTATAAAACCAACAGGCTCTCCTGACGACATTCTTCCCCTGAAGTTGCTGTGTGACATCTTCTCTATTGTGGGGTCTGTTATATTGAACATTTTTAACTCCAGTCGAACCACAGGACTATTTCCATTGTTGTTTAAAAAAGCAGTTGTGCAACCGATTTTTAAGAAGCCTGGATTAGACCATACTAATTACGCAAACTTCTGCCCCCCCCATCTCTAAGGTGCCTTTCTTATCTAAGGCCCTTGAGAAGATTGTCCACATGTAAATATCAGCTCATATTGAGAGTAATTCTCTCTTTGATGTTTCAGTCCGGCTTTAGGCCGCTCCACAGCACTGAATCAGCTCTACTGCGTGTGATGAATGATATACTGGTGGCTTCTGATTCTGGGTCCGTTGTTCTGCTCCTTTTATTAGACCTTTCCTCTGCCTTTGACACTGTTGACCATCTTATTTTGTTGGATAGGCTTGAGTCGTGGGTAGGTGTCAGTGGCACTGCTTTGGAGTGGTTCAGCACTTACTTAACTGACAGAACTTTAACACTACTTGATATATATGGTGTGTGTGTGTGGGGTGTGTGTGTGTATCTGCTCTGTCTTCTCAATCCCCAGTGAGTCATAGCGGATGGCTGCTCATACTGAGCCAGGATCCTCTGGAGGTTACTTCCTGTTAAAAGGGAGTTTTCACTGTCACTACATAGAATAGAAGAGAATAGAATAGACTTTATTGATCCCTCAGTGGGGAAATTCACTTGTCACAGCAGCACCAGCACTCAAAAGGTAATTAGAAGAAAATAAAAAAACAAACAAGGATACATGTATATACACATAGGCAGTAATCTAGTATTGTAATCTTAGATCACTAAAAAAAACACAAATAAAAGATAAAAACAAACTTGGTACCAGCACTATGCAGCATACTGTAAGAGACACAGACAACAATGTGAATCCGGTATTGCACAAGTATAGAACACATGAATATTGCATTGGTGTTATTGTGTACCAGGATGATACCAGCACAGCTTAAACTGAACAGTTATACACTCTTACTGCAGAGGGGATGAAGGATCTGCGATAGCGCTCAGTTTTACATCTGGAATGTCTCAGTCTACCTCTGGAGGAGCTGTCCATGATCTCCACAGTGGAGTTCAGTGGATGGGAGGGGTTTCTTAAGATGGAGGTCATCTTCCCCAGCATCCTCCTTTCACACGTCTCCTCAACAGAATCCAGCGGGCAGCCCAGAACCGAGCTAGCTTTGGTAGCTAGCTTGTTCAGTCTCTTCCTGTCTCGGTCAGAGCTGCCTACACCCCAGCAGACCACAGCAGAATGAATAACAGAGCCAACAACAGAGTGATAAAAGGATTTTAGCAGCTGGGAGTTAACTCTGAAGGACCTCAGCCTCCTCATGAGATGGAGGCGGCTTTGGCCCTTCTTATACAGAGCATCTGTGTTGTGGGACCAGTTCAGTTTACTGTTGAGGTGAACACCCAGGTACTTAAAGGTGTCCACCACCTCAATGTCTGCTCCCTGGATGTTTACTGGTGAGTGAGGAGGAGTGTTTCTCTGGTGTTCAAGCGAAGGTGGTTACGCTCACACCAGTCCACAAAGTCCATGATGACTGACCTGTACTTCTGGTCGTCCCCCTCAGACACACAGCCGACGATGGCCGAGTCATCAGAGAACTTCTGGAGGTGACAGCTGCTGGTGTTGTAGGTGAAGTCCAAGGTGTAGAAGGTGAAGAGAAAGGGTGAGAGCACTGTACCCTGTGGAGCTCCAGTACTGCACACAAACACCTCAGACGTACAGTTGTGCAGCCTCACGTACTGTGGCCTGTTGGTGAGGTAGTTGATGATCCATGAGGTCAGATGTTTGTCCACTCCTGCACCCCTCATCTTCTGCTGCAGTAGGCACGGCTGGATGGTGTTGAAGGCACTGGAGAAGTCGAAGAACATGATCCTCACAGTGCTTTTTTGCATCTCGAGGTGATTCAGAGCCCGGTGCTGCAGGTAGATGAGGGCGTCTTCCACCCCCATGTTTGGTTTATATGCAAATTGAAGTGGGTCTATTTCTGGGGTCACCACTGAACGCAGATGGGTGAGGATGAGTCTCTCCATAGTCTTCACATGCTTGCTTAGTATGAGGATTGTATCAACACACAGTCAGTGTCTTGATGCAATCTGCTGGGTTCCTTATATAGGAAACTTTTTTACTGATTGGCTTAATGAACTGAACTCTACTGGAATGTTTACTTTGTGAAGAGCCTTGAGACGATTCTCGTTGTGATTTGGCGCTATATAAATTAACTGAATTGAATTGAACTTTTAGGGTCCAAATTAATGACTGTTCATCTTCGTGTCTCTCACTCCTTTGGGGTGTGCCGCAGGGTTCTGTTCTCGGGCCTCTTCTTTTTTCAATCTATATCCTTCCTTTGGGCAAAATCCTGGAAAAATATGGCCTTGGTTACCATATTTATGCAGATGACTGTCAGATCTACCTGACCATGAATGACTCGAATGCCCTCTCATTCCTTGAGAAATATTTAGCCGAGTTGAGAGGTTGGCTGGCAGACAACTTTCTAAATCTAAATGAGCTTAAGACAGAAGTCATTCTTATGGACCCCCGTAGTCATACTCACTCTTCTCCTGTCCCTTCTATTCAGCCCCAAACAGTGTGTGACTAGTCTTGGGGTCAAACTTGATGCAGGTCTCTTGATGGTTCCTCAGATTAATGCTGTGGTGAAGTCTTGTTTTTTCCAACTGCGCCATTTAGTTAATCTAAAACCGATCTTGAAGCGGCTGCACTTGGAATCTGTGATTCATGTTTTTTTTACTTCATGCTTGGATTATGCCAACTCTATCCTCTTTGGTGTCCCTGGTTTGGCTTTGAATCGACTACAGGTAGTTCAGAACGCTGCAGCCAGGTTCTTGACTAATACCAACAGACGTACTCACATCAATCCTGTTTTGGCACATCTGCACTGGTTACCAGTAAATTTCTGTGTTAAGTTCAAGATCCTGACCTTTGTTTTTAAGATTCTGAATGGCTCTGCCCCAGAATATCTTTCTGAGTTAATCGCTACGTGCCAAACCGGGCTCTGAGGTCAGCCGACCAACTGTTGCTTTGTGTCCCACCAATGAAATATAAAATCATGGGGTGAGCGGGCTTTTATGTCTGCCGCCCCCACTCGTATGGTATCATTATTGGCCAACTTCCTGTTGGGTTTACTATACCTCCTATAGATTACGTCTCATGGGCACAAGTAGTCAGAATGAATGCCCTATCAGATGAAAAATTCTTCATGTAAACATGTCAATCGGAATATTCTAATCCGATACGGCCCGGTTGGAATGAAATTTCATTCCGATTGAGAGAGGTGGTTTTGTCCAATTATCATTCCGATTGACGTCCATGTACACACCCGTTTGGATTGTTGGAGTAAAATAATGCCCATTGCGCATGTGTGCAGCTTCAGCATGACGTCTTTCTGCCTTTGCAGACGCTCAGGACCCGTTGAAAACATGGCAGGAGGTAAACAGAAGAGGTCTGTTGCTGACACTAGTTTTTTACTGGAAACACTACGGGAGCTCAATATTATTGAACGACTTGATGACCAAAAGGCTAGAAATGCAGAGTTATACACTGAAGTGCATCTAAAGATGCAGGAAGCTGGAATTTACTGAAGTATCGACCAAATCAAAAAACACTGGAAAAGTTTGAAAGCCGCCGCTTCAAAAATGGCAAAAGACGTGCAGACAAGATGGCGTTTGTTTACAATTTTTTTTCCGGGAAAGACAACTCTGCGCATGCTCATTCTATTTAATCTGATTGAATGCTTGGTGCATGTACACTCACGGCATGATCGAATAATTTCAGTTAGTGTCCATAAACAGAGATTTGGGATTTCCGATCAACCAAGATTTGAATTGGATAGGGGAAATTTGGTGCATGTAAACGTAGCTACTGTGCCAAAATAATGTGTTTTTAGGGAATGCTATATTTTTAAATCTTTCTGTGGGACCTTGGAAGTACGTAAATATTCACCCTGACTAAATTTAAGCATAGCTTCCTGACATTGTGAGCCTTTTTATGCTTTTAAACATAGAACAAAACAAACATAACCATTTAAAACGGTGTTCTTTACCAGCAAAACTCTATCAGTGTTTATTTATCACAAAATCAGTTGTTTGGCTGTAATGATGCCACACACACACACACACGCACACACACACACACTGTTATTTTATGCTGCTTTCCCCTCCGTGATCCAGATGTCCAGTTAGGAAGGATCCAGATGGTCTAGATGCCCCCACCCCCCACAAGAGAGGTGCTTTACATACGCACATGCGCGCGCACGCACACACACACACGCACGCACGCACGCACGCACGCACACACACACACACACACACACACACACACACAAAGCTGCAGGGCCATGTTTTTCTTCCTCTTAGAGAAAAGATTAACTCTCCTCATTAGGACTTGCCCCTCCTCCAACTCCCCCCTCCCCTTCGTTGTTGGCACGCTTCATCATGATTGGTTCATCACTGCTGACTGAATCGCCATGACCGCTAGACCCTGAGGTGGAGAGGTGGCCACCCACCAGATCATTGAGATGAAGCAGAAATGCACCAAAAAAAAAGAGTGAATGGGCGTGGAGTAAAAAATAGACAAGGTGGGGAAATCAGTAACAACAGCAAAGGGATTATGCATCGACCGCACAATCACTTAGTCCATTTAGGATAAAGCTGTGTCAAAAATCCCCTCTGGACATCAGTGATCATCCTCAGAGCTCCCCTGGCTGGCCGGGTGGGTGAAAAATGAAAAGCAGCTCCTCGCCGCTCCCCAGGCTGCTGTGATCTTCCTCTTCTGTCGACTGGTGAGAGAAGGTGAGCGGACCATATTGATGCCTGTGGCGAGAATTATAACGGGGAGAGGAAGTGGCTCAGTGCAGCATCTCTCTGCATGTGAAGAGGATGCGTCAGAGTTACGCGGTGAAAGCAGAGGTGAGCAGCTCAGAGCCAGAGAGAGACTGAGGGGAAAGGTTGAGACCATATAAAGAAGCTGCTGGATTTGTCTCCCTCTGTGGCTCACCTCAGCCCAGCCGTTACTGCAGCATCTCCAAACCACCACGCAGGGAATTTTCTTTTCCAGGAGGAAATTAATTTGGCTTGATGCAGGCGCTTCTTGAAGACAAAGTCAAATGACATGGGAAAGACGTAACCTGTGGCTTGTCCTCTCACAAAAAGAACCAATCAGTCAGAGAAGACGACCTGGTTGTGAGTGTGTGAAAATGAGGATCGTATTCAGCCATTTTCAAGAAATGCTGACTCAGCCTGAATGACAAGGAAGGAATCGGCACGTGATAAAGCAACAGCTTAGGTTAAATGTGTGCGATTATTTAAAGTGATGCTTCATGCACCGTCCTCCTGATGACAGACTGGCTGAGTGTGGGGGCGGCTTGCTGAGCTTTGGATTTGAGGTCTTTTAGGACACGTAGTCTGGAGCAGGTACCGGCCAGCTGCTGCAGCCTCACCATGGGAGAGACAGCAGAGTACCAAAGACTACAGGACACATCTGAGTCTGACTATCATCACTCTCCCAGTGATGACGAAGAGGTAGATCTCTCTACTTCTCTTATTTCTACAGTTGCAGCTTAGCAGAAATGGTCAGAAAATTCAAACTGGTGTGAATGGTGGTTTTGATTCTGTTTCTGCATCCGTCAGTCAGCATGTTTAAATGATGAAACCCACAGCTTCAGTATCATCGCTCACCTGATTTTTATTTCCCTGCTGTTAAAATCTAAAATCGCTTCATAAATTTCCCACAAAGCTGTCATTTGTCACAAAGTTCTGGTTGAAAGATGATCCGTCACTGCAGTTCTCACACACCCTGTTTGTTCTGAGTGGTTGAACGTTAAAACACGAGGTCACCGGTGAGGTGCTGCAGAAGAAGCTCGGTGACGGTAAAAGTACACTGTCAAATCTGATTAGTTCTGCTGACTTGCAGTAAACATGCAAAGCAATTGCACTTTAAAATAATAAGTACACAGGTCAAGGTGATTATGTGTTGGAGCTATATGGCAAGCCGTTTTAACATTTATTTAGCAGACTGGATATGTGTTCCAGATATCTAGAATTATATTGTTCCTAGTAGAAATTAACATTCCAGATATCCATAATAACATTCTTACTGTCCACAATGAACATTTCAGATATCTGAAATGTAATTCTTCCTAGGACAAATGATGTCGCATTTCCCATTCATGTGTATTGGGTTTATAACGCCTCCTATCCACAATTACATTCTTCCTAGTAAGAATGGACATTGTGGATAGGAGAAACTGAATTCTTCCTAGAAGAAACACTCATTTTAGATAGCTCTAATTCAGTTATTACTGGTAAAAACTCTTATTTGGATTTTGAGATATCTTAATTCCTACTAGTGCAGTTGTTATAATGGAAATCCTTAATTATAATTTCTACTAGTAGCAAATAGTTTTTGATCTCTTCATTAGCAATTTTGACTAGTAAGAATACAATTAGTACTAGGATAAATTATATTATTGCTATATAAAATAGGAATTAATGAGAGGTCCGATTGTTGAATAAATGTTAAAACGGCTTGCCATAGAAGCTACTAATATTTATGAAGTAAAAATCACTTTAACAGAAGGTACATTAACTAAGACAGACTACTACAAAGTACTTAGAAATGTGCTTAATGAAATAGTATTTCTGAGTTGAATACACTTAAGCAGGAGAATACTGTAAGCAAAGTTTTAAGTGTTCTGTACTAGTTTGTCGTAGTTATAGCAACTTATGTTTAGGTGCATTTTACTTTGTATGAATTATACAATCCAACACATAATTACCTAGTCCTGTGTATTTATTACTTTAAGTGTAAGATATTTCACTTCTCCCCCTGGCACACACACACACAAACACACGTGTGCACACACATGCATGCATGCACGCACTCACACACACACACACACACACACACACACACACACACACACACACGCACACGCACGCGCACACATATTCTGAAAGAAACTGACTTTTTGCAGGATGAAGGACTTGGGTCTTCATTAAGTCTTATTAGGTGTCATAACATAAACACTGTCCAACCTAGACCCCCCCGCTCTTCAAAACCCTGCCAAGAATTAGTGACCACTAAAAGAAGACTGACAGATGAAAAATGTAGACTTGTTTATCGATTTAAACACGCTGAATGTTTTCTGTGTGTGTTCAGGATCTGTGCAGTACGTGAGCAGAGTTAAGCCGGTGTATGCTGCAGCTGTCCTCCTGGCTCAGTCAGATCTCCTGCAGCTGCAGCTATGAGTTGAATAAAGAGGTTTACTTGACTAAGACAGAAGGAACAGGAAGGGCAATAACTGAATTCTATCATAACTTAAATGTGGGAATACATGTGTATTTCCCGATTTATGTTGGGGTGTTTTATTTTTTTGTCTTGTACCACATTGTTGATGGTCTGAGTATCATCATAACACTCAAAAGGAACCCTCTTAACCAGCTTATCATAACGAAAAAAAGGCTTAGGATGGGAGGTGCATTTGTGATGTTCAGGGTCATCACAGGAACGTGTTGTTTTGTTGGGTTTGCTTTTGTGGCTGGGCTTTGTGGATATTAGGGTAAGGCTGTATTTGTCTTTTTAATTCCTTTAAAATCTTTCTAAAAATATGCAACAGTATACAATATTAAAATCTATCCATAAAGACTTGTGAAATTAGTATTACAGCATGCCATTTTGGATATTTCATGGCTCTCTAAACTACTTGACATCTTTTTTTACATATATTCAAATCAGCAAGCAAGTATTATTCTTATCATCACTTTTTCATTCTTTTACACAATCAGGAGTTGTTTTTACCTTCTTTTTTCTGCTGACGTTTCGATCGCAACTGCGATCATCCTCAGAGCTACGTCGCCTTGGCAATACAAAGAAACTTGTACCTGTCCTCAATGTCTGCTATTGTTCCTTCTGGGAGTGACACCCCTTCTGTGTGGACTACCTTCCCAAAAAATAAAAAAAAGCTGTTTAACATGTCATTTATAATTGACAAATGGTTTGGAAAACCAAGACTGAGGCACAGTGAGCGTGGCCAGGTGGAGGAGAGATAAGAGAATAAGTGACTAAGGAAAGATGAACATATTATTCATGTAAGAAAATAAGAAAAAGGTTCATCTTTCATAACTGAATGTCTTTTCTTGCAGGGTGAGAGGAGCTCCTTTTGCAGCTGAGGGCAGAAATAGAGAAATTGCAATTCTCTGAACTACAACAAAAGCTGATTAGTAAAAATGTTTGAAGTTTTACACTTTTTATTTTGTTTAATTAGAACCTGTTTTATTGTAGCAACCACTAACTCACCCATACATTAAAGCAGGGGTCCCCAATCCTGGTCCTGAAGGGCCGGTATCCAGCAGGTTTTAGTTGTAACTCTGCTTCAACACACCTGATTTCAATTAGCAAGTGATTAGCAGGATTCAGCAGAGCTTGATGAGCTGCTGCACAGGTGATTCAACCACTGAATCAAGTGTGTTTGAGCAGAGGAACCACAAAACCTGCTGGATAGCGGCCCTCCAGGACCAGGATTGGGTACCCCTGCATTAAAGGGACTATATGGACTTTGAAATTGTTATGCTCGCGATTGCCCCCTCAGGCCAAACGTGTAACTGCAGCTTCAATAGTAAGCTCGTGCACGAGGCATGCATGCTGTACTCCTGAATGAAAACAACAGCTGAGTCAGTCCTGCTGCTGATGGCTCTTCTATATTGTCTTTCAAATCTGCCTCCACACAATCAGCAATGTCCAATATAGAATATAATATAATATAATATAATATAATATAATAGAATAGAATAGAATAGAATAGAATAGAATAGAATAGAATAGAATAGAATAGAATAGAATAAAACAGCCTTTATTGATTTTGTACAGGGTACAGTGTAATTGGAGTGCCACTCCCTTTGGTGCAACACGTAAAAGAATACAAAAAAATAATGCAGAAATAATATAAATATAAAATCAACAATAATATGTGCAAATATACACACAGAGTAGCAGCATTAGTTGGGTTCTGTGCAGGTCACTATTGTAAGCAGAATTTTAGCATATTGAGTGAAAAATAGCACATATAATTGTTAGCCTATATAATAATTATAATTGTTATATAATAATTATAATTGTTATAATTGTCAGCTTCATCCAGGCCAATGCAAGGAAGTTGGTCAACCTCATCCTGTGATGCACACCTATTGCACAAGAAAAATAAATGTTATATAATCAGTGAATAGAAAGTGAGAGTGGGATGTTACTACGGTATTAAAAAAACAATAATAAAACATACCTTATTGATATTGGAGGTACATAATCTGAATCATACGGGTCTAAAGCTCCTTCCTTCTCTTTCCAGCTCTAATCTGTAAAAACAGCAGCAAAACATGATTATATATCCTGACATATAGCCATTGCATTTCTATGAGAATAATTTGTTACTTACACACTGTTTCCAAACTATTGGCTTGTTCCTCATCTAAAAACAAACAGAAAACATCAATTACAAAAACATAGGTTATGAATCAAATGATAAAAGCTCTGCATGTTTCTGCATTTACAAAGACTTCTCATAAATGATAACCAGGACTGCTGTATAATTTATTCTCCACATCCAGACACAATTATCCTATCTTCTGTCTCATGAACAGAAGCTGGGATGTTTATGCCCACAAAGTTTGTCTTTTTTGTTCCAACAACACACTCCTCTGGTTATGACTTTTACTTTCTTAGGCTTGCTCCTGATACTGTGCCTCTCCACCTGCATGGATCCACCTGTCTGTCGGCACATCTGACGCTGGTCAGATGCTGCATGTTGTCAGTCATTGAGGGAACGTTTTTTTCTCCCCGAAGCTACGTCTCCGTAGCCTAATGAACTAGACCAAATTCTTGCTTTGCAGAGTTTGGTCTAGGCACGCTTCATAGGAACCCTCGCTGCCTGTGGCTGTCCAATCACAGCTCGCTATAATTTTAGTTGGGCCAATCACAGAGCGGGAGTAGCCGATGATGTCAGCGCTGCGGCCGCGAACCCAAGCAACATGGCGGCGGCGCAGGAAACATGTTAGTTTGAAACGGCTTTGTCAAACTAAGTAGTGCAATGTCCCAGTACACCTGATATTCACATGTTTTTATACAAAAACGACAGAAATCATTGATGTTAGACGTCATTACTGCGTCCCGCTTTTCCGTCGCTGTGATTACGTCACGTTGTTCGTTACTCTGATTGGTCCTAGCGCTATCCAATTGCGTGCTGACATTTTGAAAGACAACCGTAGATCCCGCCTCACGACTGAGGGCCATCAATGGTTCATGGCCAGACTATATATTCACATATCTAGGATGGCTTGCCAGGCTAACGTCTCCGTTGTTACAGCCTGTAGCACTAGCAGCGCTAGCAGCTGGTAGCAGCTCGTATCTTCCTAACCTGTTGTTACAGATATGGATTCATCTGGTATTCAACCTTATATGTTTGATCCCGACTCAGAAGAAAGTCTAGATGCTGAGGAGCAACCAGCATTTTGCCAGAGACTGGAATATCAGAGTGGTAAGTTTAGTCAAGAAGCTAACTATATTAGCGTTAGTTAGTTAGCAACATCATGCATCCATGTAGATGTTAGATTAAGTTTGTAAATGATTTTGTCATAGAAACAGTATTTTACCAGGATGTTACACACGTATTTCACAGCGCTACTTCTGTTACTATTTTGTGCATCAATAAATATTGATTTCTTTTCACCGGAATACCTCCGTGAACCGAACTATTCTCTGTCCAATGCTAATTAATCTTTACAGCAACAGGAACACTGCTAGCTACCTCTCCAGTTCATCTCTAACACCAAAGTTGCAGTTTTTAAATCAGCCACGACACGGACTTCTGTGCAGATTATGAAGCATTATTAGGAATTATTTATCTGCAGTAATGTGTGACCTTATATTTTCATCCCTCAGGTGTTCTTGCTAGAAATGTGAACTCATGCCTACGGAGGGGGAGAACGTTTGATGTGGAGAAGAAACACAGGTAAGGTCAAAGGTCAAACAGGGAGCACTAAGATTGTTACTCCTTCACAAATTAATTTAAAAGTAAAAGTCTGGTGCAGTGAGGCTCTTGGGATCTGTCTCTAGTTAATGGATGACTACATCTTTCTGTCTGCAGGTTCCTAGAATGAATCAGGTTTAGCACGACTGACCATCCGGGCTTTCAACCAGCAAGATGTCTACAGAGCTGCCTTCACTGCTTCCACGTACGGCTGAGGGTTCATGGACAATATGAGTGAAGAGAGGTTTATTTGTCACACGCTTTCACCAAAAACACCATCCTCCAGCTCGTTGTTGACCTCCCAGCTGGCTGACGACCTCCTTCAGCAGGTGTGAAACAGACATTTCATTTACCTAAATATTGTTTTACTTGTGCTGCTGTATTTCTATATTAATAAAAAGAATCTTGTTCCATTGTCATGTGGTTATTTTTTTTACCGTTTTGTCTTTTTAAGGTTGTGACTGTGTGAAATATTAACCAAGTTTCTTGTTTTATAATTTTGGCCAATAAGTGACTCTGATCATCTACGTTCTAAACGTCATCATCCATACTTGAAGGTTCTTCAGTGCCCTGTAAAGCTTTGAGGCTGAGTAGGCATCTCTCAAACACTGAATTTTACATCTTATGTTGCAGATGTTGGACTTGCCTGCCTGACAAGACATCCTACATGCAAAGCAAAATTATTTTTGCTTTGGCAAATAACGGTCTAGATTCTAGAATAGAATAAACCTTTATTATCCCACGATTTAGAAATTCAAGTGTTACACAGCTCTTACAGCAAAATGAAAATAGAAAAAGACACCAAGTAGCTCTATGTACGTAGCAGTCAAACATAAGTTCTGTATGTACAGAAGTATTTGTTAAATGTACAAAAGTGTAAAGAGATACGTACACAGGTGTGTGAGTGATCCTGGTGAAGCAAACTGCAAATGAAGAACAGCAATTCAACAGATAATATGTTAAACAGGTGATGCTTAAATAACCAATAACTAAACTGTTCTAGAGTCTGACAGCTGCTGGTAAGAATGGGCTCCTTCTACTGTGGATGTAGGGTTAGGGTGTTATCCATCAGCTTAGACAATGTCCTCTCCTCCCCAGCCTGCTGGCTGGACTTCAGTGGACAGTCCAGGACAGAGCTGACCTGTCCCCGTCTCTATTCCAGCTGTAACAGATTGTGCAGGGTTGTATGAGGAGTCTGGGTTAGTGGAGATGCTGGAAAAGTCTTCAAACTCCAGACGACGTCTTTTGGCTGCTCTGAAACTCCTCACTGGAGTGGATGAAAATGGCTGAGAGAAAGAAGGGTCGTTTGTGTCAACAGCCACGCTCTGGTATTTCACAGTTGTCTGAAAAATAAATAAATAAATAGTTAAGTGTCTTGTTAATTCATAAATAGGCTTGATTTAAGTACATAGAATACTTTAAGACCAGAGGTGTCAAAAGAGCCATGCAGCATCCGTCCAAAATAATAAATGAGTGTGGCTTTTAGCAGACTTATTTAAAATATACACACCAGTTCACAGAGTTGTGCATCTGTTTGTCAGGATACATCCCCTGTCTGGCTCTGTTGTGACACTCTGCAGTCACAGTAAAACACATAGAAAATTAAATCGGATCACAATAAAAGCAGGACATGATGCTTAACACAAAACAATGTAACTAAGTTTATACAAATCAGTCATGTTGTGGCAGGCCACCACCAACCGCAGGCTTGTGTGACTATCTAAATTTATCAGGTTTTTTAGCTCATGTTGAACAGATTAACCCACCCTGTCACCCTC
>SSNS01000535.1:296302-317619 GCA_006937985.1 Aphyosemion australe | reverse complement strand
GGACTCAGCCATCCTGTCAGAAATGACTCGGGTTGGACTGGCTGAACCGGGAGTTCGGTTGTGGCGTGTCAGAATAACCCAGACGCGGAGTGAACTGACGTCGGGAGGAACTGAGCACGCGGCTTTGATCTAGGAACGCGGCACGTCACTCGATGAGTAACGAGGAAGTGCGAGCGTTCCGGCAAAAGAAAAGAGACTGACTTACAGTTAGTAGACAGTCCGTCAGCAGGTCTGGAATGAGGGCTGACGTGGAACCGAGACTGGTCTGGAATGTGGACCGATCTGGATTAGGAAGTGGCTGGTAAGCTTGGTAAACTCTGAACCAATAGTTCGCTGTGAGTGATGGCTGAGTGCGGGAGCGGGCTGAATCACTTCCATATATAGTCTCGGGGAGATGACGTGGATCTGAGGCGCCGGTGAGGAATGCTGGGAAGTGGAGTTCTGGTGACGGTGGAGCGCCTGGCGGGGTCGCTGGAAGTAGAAGAGGTGGGGGTAGTGGGACCCGTGACACAATGAGAGTGAAACACAAGGAGTCAAGTCCAGGGCATTTAGTGTGAACCGCCTTTTATTTGTTAACACAGTGCAAGGACACAGTGGTCCCATTCCTGTGACCAGCCTCCTTACTTATGGTGCAAACATAACACAACAAATAACACCACATTTGCAACTTAAATGAAAGAAAGTGAAGTTGTAACTAAGAACAACACAACCCTCCCAAAATAAATACGCATAAACACCTCAAAATAGGACAAACTAACAAAAAACATGACTACCCACAATGCACCTTGCTCACTGCAGCTCCCGAAGTGGGCGGGGTCATTACTTTTCACACTGTTTTGGAGTAATTTTTCATCAACACTGGAGTATAGAGTACTAATAACTCCAAAAGAGTGAATTTTCTTTAACACTTGATTGTTTACATTATTTAGAGTAATTAAAAAAGAATCTGTTTTAACTCTGAAATTTAACACCAACACTGCAGGACAAAGGGAGGTATTTTACACTCACTTTCAATGAATTGACTCTGACAGAGTTCCTATACTCTGACACTGCTTATTTAACACTTGGGATTTTACTGTGTAGCAGATGGAAGGTGAGTGATCAGCTTAAACAAAAACACTCTTAACTCAATTAAATATTAACGGATTTACAAGCGGGTTGCATTATTACAAACCTTATAACACATGGGCTTGAGACGACATACTTTAACATTTTTAAATTAATCGGCCAAATCCGTCATATTTCACAGCCACATCTCTGGCGTTTATAACAAATCAAACCTTTTGAAATTCGGTTGAAAATTGAGCAAGTTAGAGTTATTAAAGTAGTACATTCACCATTGCGTGCGTGCGTGCGTGTGTGTGTGTGTGTGTGTGTGTGTGTTTGGGTGGTTGCATCACAGGAAACCAGCTCCCCACCCTGCAGTTGAATGTGACCCTTTGGCCTCAGATCAAATACTCCACTGCTCTGAACACCATGAAGCCTCTGTCCTCTGCACCACGCACTGCTCTGCACAGACCCCATTACTGCTAGCAGGACACGGGGGAGAGGGGGGAGGAAGGGTGCAGACAAACTGAGTGAAGAGGAGAGCTCTTGGAAAAAGGTAGAAAAAGAAGGAAAAGGTTGATAACATTTATGAAGACAATGAATCATTGGGGATTACACCTCAACACACATTTTTTCATGTTTCAGATTCATCAAACCTTTATAATTTGGCTCATGCTTGCATTACCTCCCTGACTGCTGGTTGAATCAGGCCAATGATTAGAGCCACACGCGGAAAAGCAAGCATACAGTAGTAGCACATGCAAAGCAGAGTGCCAATGGGGATGGGAGGGGTGCAGTAAACAGGAGGAGTCTAAGTTTAAATCACTCATTGCTGCCAGTAGAGGATGTCATACTGGGTAGCTTTTATTAGCAAAATATAATCTCCTGATCATTCTCCAGTCTTTAATTACCTATCGGTCACTTTAAACCCAGTTTTTACAAGCTTTTTGACTTCTTGATGGAGCCGGCTCTTTAAAAGGGAATTTCAGTCATCTTTCCCACCATGGAAGATTACAGATTTATGTATGAAGTTGCAGGAAGTTTTTCACCCCCTCTGTGGGTTTGGAGCTTCGGACATAGATTGGAACAGTGTAGGCACATCTCCCCAGGGGCTCGCAACATCCAACTATGGCTTTGGTAATGGCTTAAAGGACAAGTGGCCACCCCTACTCACTTTTTATTTACACCCTCATCTAGAAGAAGGAATTCAGCATGAGACGCATTGACAAGTTGAAAAGAGCATTCTCCTTCACGGCTCACTTCCACGTGTATCGAGTAAGTCCGCTCGGCTGGATTATCTGTTGGTGTGGCGGTGATGGCTGCAGCTACAGACATGATAATGTGGTTTCACCAAAACTCATGAATCATTAGGTCAGTGGGATGGATGTGTGTGAAAGTGTGTGTGTTGACTCCAATGGCTCTCTCATCTGGTAAGGTTGTTGTTGCAGCAGGATGTCGGAACAGAGCAGAGCTGCTGCAGGAGGCTGTGTGTGTGTGTGTGTGTGTGTGTGTGTGTGTGTGTGTGTGTATAAGGCTACACCATCATGAGGAATGAGAAAGAACTATTTCTCTGCATTGGGACTCCTGTGACCAGTGCTTCAAGTGGAAAAGAAATGAGTGCCGGTAATCCTGACAACAGAACAAAGCAGTTCTAAATCACACCCTTCAAGCTGTATGGTGTTAATGCGGGCATGAAAAATAACATTGAAAAAGGAAGGGTATCAAACAAAAAGCCCCTTAAAATACAGTGGTCAGGATGTCAAGCTCATTACTGTTAGGCCTGTAGGCCACTTTAGCAATTTTATCTTAACTTTCATCTATAAATATGTTCAAAAACTTCTTTGACTATATATACACATTGTCTATATGTAACTATCATCATCAAGGATCAATGATGCAACTTCAAATCCCACAGCATCTTAGATAAGTAAGTACATTTTATTTGTAGAGCACTTATCACAGAAAAAGAATCACAAAGTGCTTCACAAAGAACAACAAAACAAGTCATAAAGTCATCATAAAATGATCTTAAAACAAAATAACAGAATATCATAAAATCAATTAAAACCAGAAAACAGAAAGTCATAAAATTATTAAATTATTAAACAAATGAAAGATGATTATAAATACTAGTAAAAAAAGGAATAAAACATAAAAGATTTAATTAAAAGCAGTTTTAAACAAAAGGGTCTTCAGTTGCTTTCTAAAGGTGTCCAGACTGTCAGTGACACGTAGGGATAAAGGAAGTTCATTCCAAATTCGGAGTGCAACAGCCTGGAATGAACGATCACCTCGATATTTCCACAGCATCCTTCAGTATTTTGCGTCGGGCAGTGGAGGTTTAGGTCCTGGGGGGATTAGACTGTGTAGTCTGCATCTTACAAACCACAGGCTCCTGCTTGATGGCATCAGGTGGTTGAGTGGAAGGAAGGGACTTGGAGAGATCAGCTGCCTGATCCTCAGCGAGAGGAGAGAAGTGGTTTGAAAGACTGAGGTCAGGTGGGGGGATGGGACCAGCAACAGGGGATCTCCTATGGCCACGTACTACAACCTCAGACCAAGATGAAGATGGGTCTGGGGTAGAGCTGGAAGTTGGTAGTCGTGATGCAGCAGGGTCCCAAGCAATGGTGTCTTGGAGCAGAGGGTTCTTCATTGGGGTCTCTTTTTCAAATTTATTGACAATATGACTGGATAGTGTAGGGAAACGTTTTCTAAATCTGTCCAGCAGCATTTCTTTCTTTTGCAGTTCAGGAGAGAGTCACTGTATATCATCTTTAAGGTTCTGGATATTTTTATTTGCTTTAAAAAGCATAGATGAATCATTGTGGGGCAGAAGGGGGGAGAGGACAGACATTCAAAATAGCTTCAAGGTAGAAAGCTTACACACTAAAAACAGTTGGGTTAAAAATAACCCAACTCTCATATAAATAACCCAAAATGGGTAAAACATTTCATAACCCAGCAGTTGAGTAGATGAAATAACCCAGCTCTTTTTAGTGTGTACGCTGTAGCTGAGCCGCCTCTGTTGGATCCGAAAGATTTGTAGTCCAACTAAAAGTCCAAGTGATCAAAAAAAACCAAAAACATAGGAACCATAAAGGTCCAACAAAATCCACAGAATCCAGCAGTCAGTGACAGAAAGAAACAGGTTTTTGGAGGAATTAAAGCATAAAGAGTAGGGAGCTGAAATAGACACATCTGCAGGCTTCTTATCTCCAAATGCAATGGATGTAGCCTAGTGAACTAGACCAAATTCTTGCCTTGCAGAGTTTGGTCTAGGCACGCTTCATTGGAATCCTCGCAGCCCGATCCGCTGCTGTGGCTGTCAAATCACAGCTCGCTATAGTTTTGGTTGGGCCAATCACAGCGCTCTATATTTTGGGCCAATCACAGAGCGGGAGTAGCCAATGACGTCAGAGCTGCGGCCGCGAACCCAAACAACATGGCGGCAGCGCAGGAACCACGTTCGTTTGAAACGGCTTTGTCATCAACATTGGATTATTTAGACTCCAACGTGCGTAAGTCTGTCTGATATACTTAGCAGCTTCTTATTGTTATCAAACAAAGTAGTGCAATGTCCCAGTACACCTGATATTCACATGTTTTATACAAAAACGACAGAAATCATTGATGTTAGACGCCATTAAAGCCTCCCGCTTTTCCGTCGCTGTGATTACGTCACGTTGTTCGTTACTCTGATATTGTGATAAAGTTCATTATTTTGTACTGTATAACGTGTATAATGTACTGATAAACATTTGACTTTCATATAATTTAGATTCATTACACACAACTGAAGTAGTTCAAGCCGTTTATTGTTTTAATATTGATGATTTTGGCATACAGCTCAGGAAAACCCAAAATTCCTATCTCAAAAAATTAGCATATTCCAACCGACCAATAAAAGAAAAGTGTTTTTAATACAAAAAAGGTCAACCTTCAAATAATTATGTTCAGTTATGCACTCAATACTTGGTCGGGAATCCTTTTGCAGAAATGACTGCTTCAGTGCGGAGATTTCTACACAGCAAATTTAAAAGTGTTAATTTTGGGGTGTTGGTTCAATTTAACACTGATGTTGGATTTACTATATTAACTCCAACACCGGTGTTAAATTGTCAACTCCAGTAGAGTTGGGTTTTGACTCTAAATCAAAGTTAAAGTATCAACTCTCCGAAAAGTTAAATTAACTTTTACTGGTGTGGACTCATATAGACACTTTAGAAGTGTTGAAATCAACTCTGACAGTGTTAATTTGAGCATGCTGAATTTGCTGTGTACTAATAAATGGTCATAAAAAGTCCAGGTACACTGACAGTTAAAATTAAAAGTGTAAGCAATGCATACCAGCCTGCTATTGTCTATGGCACAGGTTAGTTTCTTTTGTTACGATTTGTGAAGTTAGTTGTTGGAGGGTTTATATATTTTGGGCTCAAACTCTATAGTTGTTAAAATTCACTGTTAAAAAGTTTGAGATCGAAAAACAAACCCAAGAAGAGAACCCTGATTTTCCTGCTGTAAGTCACGCTTTTCTGTTGGGTCATTGTGTTCCGAGTCTCATATCTCCACAATGTGCCTTACTCTTTTTTAGATGCTAAAAACCAAGCACCAGAAGATGTTTTAAATTCTATAACTCATATATAACAAAGAATAAAAAATTTGGGGAAAAATCATCATCACAATTATTTTTGTCAGTACTGAATTATTTAATACGATTGCTTGATTGATTTGAGCCTGGAGGTCCAAACAGGAAGTAGGTTTGCTTAAAATAAATAAAATAGATTCTATTAGAAACAAAATCATCAGCATCCTCCCCAACACGATTTCTTCTTCCTCAGTAAGTGAGGCAGCATCAGAGGTAACTGTAGAACTTCATCTGTGTTTGAATTGTTTTGATGCAGTTGAGCTTTCAGAGTTATCAAAAATATTAGCTTCATCTAAACCTTCAACTTGTATTTTAGACCCAATCCCAACCAAATTATTTACAGAAGCATTTCCTTTGGTTACTGCCCCCATTTTAGATATAATTAACCTATCCTTAGTAAATGGATACGTACCGCAGGAGTTTAAGGTTGCTGTAATTAAACCTCTACTTAAGAAACCTTCTCTGGATCCAGATGACCTCATGAATTATAGACCAATATCTAATCTCCCATTTTTATCTAAAGTCCTTGAGAAAATAGTGGCCAATCGAGTATGTGAGCATCTAAACACTAATGATCTGTTTGAGGAATTTCAGTCAGGTTTTAGAGAGCATCACAGCACTGAAACCGCATTAGTGAAAGTTACAAATGATATTCTCACGGCCTCAGATAAGAATCTTGTGTCTGTTCTGGTCTTGTTGGACCTCAGTGCTGCTTTTGACACAGTCNTCACCTGATCTAAACGGTATTAAATTAGCCTCCGAGAACAAAGTAAAGAACCTCGGTGTAATCTTTGACCAGGACATGTCATTCAAATCCCACGTTAAACAGGTTTGTAGGATTTCCTTTTTCCACCTTCGGAATATTGCTAAGATTAGAAGCATCCTTTCCAGGAGTGATGCTGAAAAACTGGTTCATGCATTTATTACCTCAAGGTTGGATTACTGCAGTAATTCATTACTATCAGGAGGTCCACAGAATGTAGTCAAAAGTCTTCAGCTGGTCCAAAATGCTGCAGCTAGAGTTCTGATGAGAATTAAAAAGAGAGACCACATCTCTCCTGTTTTAGCTTCCCTACATTGGCTGCCTGTTAAATTCAGAATAGATTTTAAGATCCTCCTTCTCACATATAAAGCTCTTAATAAACAAGCTCCATCATACATCAGTGATCTGATTGTTCCATATGTTCCTAACAGAGCACTTGGCTCTCAGACTGCAGGTTTACTGGTGGTTCCTAGAATATCTAAAAGTAGGATGGGAGGCAGATCTTTTAGCTATCAGGCTCCTCTCCTGTGGAACCAGCTCCCAGCTTTAGTCCGTGAGGCAGACACCTTGTCTACTTTTAAGACTAGGCTCAAAACTTTTCTATTTGATAGGGCTTATGGTTAAATTCTGATGTTAGCCCAGGTTTAGACGAGTGGGGAGCAGAGGGAGGTGGAGTGTACAGAGGGGACTACAGTCGTTAAAGACTTTTCTCCCTGGCCCTGCCTCCCACATGCCTCCATCTAAAAGGCTAGGTTATCCTGAGTTATCTCTGTAGTTATGCTGCTATAGGCTTAGACTGCTGGAGGACATACTGACCACTTTCCACACTCTGCTACTCTCTTCTACCACCACTCTCTAATTGCATTATTTCCTGTTATTTCAGCTGTTAACTTTATTTTCTCTCTAAGTGTTTTTCTCCCCAGAAGAAGCTACACTGGCGTTCTGCTGAGCTGTGGTGGCCTCATGGAGGGGGCCATCGGCTGGCACACTGCTGCCAACCACCTAACATTCTCCCTCTCCTGATATTACATCTCACTTTCTTTAACATAGAATGTGCTAGTATTAGTTCACCTGTTGAATTAATTATAGATTCACTCAGATAAAGACAATAAAGTTTCTCTTACTAAATAGAACTTTTACTAAGAAATCACAGTGTAGCCATAGAAACACTACTTGATCTATATGGTGTGTGTGTGTGTGTGTGTGTGTGTGTGTGTGTGTGTGTGTGTGTGTGTGTGTGTGTGTGTGTGTGTGTGTGTGTGTGTGTGGCTGCTCTGTCTTCTCAATCCCCAGTGAGTCGTAGCGGATGGCTGCTCATACTGAGCCAGGATCCTCTGGAGGTTTCTTCCTGTTAAAAGGGAGTTTTCCTTCCCACTGTCGCTAAATGCTTGCTTAGTATGAGGATTGTACCAACACAATGACACTAGTCAGTGTCTTGATGCAATCTGCTGGGTTCCTTATATAGGAAACTTTTTTACTGATTGGCTTAATGAACTGAACTGTATTGGAATGTTTACTTTGTGAAGAGCCTGGAGACGACTCTTGTCGTGATTTGGCGCTATAGAAATAAACTGACTTGAATTGAATTGAATTAAAACATCTTTTTACGAGACTGTTGATTGGGAGTGCAACATGTGTGGGTGTACAGTATGTGAGGTGTATCTTTTGATGCCTGTCATATGCTGTCAGTACGCTGCCTCATTCTGCTGACTTTACACTAAAATGGGATTTTTTTTCTGTACAAAAATTGAGTACACCTACATTAGTAAATGTATAGCAACAGAAAGTGATGTCAGAAATCAGACTAGTCTATCTCTCCATTTAGTTTGTACAAAATAAAAGGACGTCAGAGTCTCATTTTGACCCCTCGTATTTGAGATGTGACACAGACATGTAAAAGTGGCCCAGAGGAAGCGGACTTGCGTCTTTGACACTGTCCAGAGAAATTTCACCCATGCGTTGACTGCCAGGGAAGATCAGACCGGGATCTGCACTGTAGGGCCACTGTCTGTCATTTTGTTATGCAACGGTAATCGTCTGCACCATTCTGGTCTGGTTTCTCAGTTCATGCTCTCGTTAAGAAGGGTGCTGTGGATCAAAATACTTTTTGTGCTGCCACGTGCATCTCTGCTACATCTGTTTACACTCCAAACGTGAGAAAAACTCTGTTTTCTGTCAGTGTTTTGTTTCAGGAATTATAAAACAAACCGTTTAAAAAAGTTCCCATTTGTGACGTCGCAAACGGGGGATTTGCATAGAATTACCTCTCACCTCACCAGGAGGAGGAACAGTTGCTCCACTCTGACCTCTCCTGGATATCTGAGCTTCTCAGATTATAGAAGTCTTTTTGGGGGATGGGTGGGCATGGCCAACAGCTTGATTTTTTAAAGTGACAGAGCCCTGAAACGGCTCATTCTGGAAGGTACTGAAAGGTAAAGCTGCTGAAATAATTTATGTGAGACCAATTTACTGCAAAGAACTTCATAAACATGTCTTGTATAGACCATAGGACTATTAATTCTCACAATAGGTCTCCTTTAAAAATATTTATCCCCAAATGTCCCCAAACACTGTAGGAGTACCTGTTAAGACTTTTCAATGAGCCATTCTGTGTTTTCCATTAAATTTAGCTGCAGAGGTCTGACTGGTCAACCTATTTAAAGCTCACGCCTCAATGCTTACACCAGATGTTTGTATTCTGATACACATTCATTCCAATCCAGAAAAGTGGATCAGCCAACATTATTTGTAATAGCCAAACATTGGGTTACTAAGATAACGCTTGAAATCAAAACCAGTGTGAGGTTATCTCTCGGAGTTCACTGGGATAAACCCCCACCTGTTATACGCTTAGAAGTTGTTACTCATAGGAAGGAACTGCAAAATTCTGTTTCTTTATCAGACTGAGTGGAAAACGGACATGTTCCATTTAAGCTTTAGTGGATTATTAAACATTTTTGGATTTGAAGAGAAGAGGTGAAAAATACAGTTTTTCTGTCAGTAGATTCAGTACAAGTCTAACCAGATACGTTAAAAAGACTCAGTTTCAACATTAGACTCCAGTTTCCCTTTTCAACACAGCAGGCTTGTGTTAAAGGCTGCTGTAAACAATTACAGGAGAGGAATCTTAGTCTGAGTTCAGTTTCCTTCTTTTTGTAACACATCAGAATGGTTGTTTGCTTGCAGTGACTTTGTTTTTGTATTTTTTGAGTGATTTGGCAGAAAGCTTAATGAAAGCTTCTGAATCAGTATTGCCTCTAATACCGAGTGTTGTTTCCCCTCTTTCCTCCAGAGACTGGCCAGTAGCATGCAGAGTGAGGAGGGAACAGAGTGGCTGCTGGAGCTGCTGATGGAGGTGCAGCTGCAGCAGTACTTTAAACGGATCAGAGATGACCTTAACGTCACACGGTTGTCACACTTCGACTACGTCAAGAATGAAGACCTGGAGAAAATTGGCATGGGCCGACCCGGTGAGGAAGATTCCAGATTTTCTTTGTGTGTGTTTAGTTGTGTATTCACTTAAACTGCAGATTTTGTAGCTCTTACTCAACACATACGTTATAAGTTAATGTGGTAGCTGACAGATGAGGCTCTAATCTGGTATATAACACGACTTTACATCCACCCATGTCAAGAACAACAACTGTTATGTTGACCTTAACGGTGCATGAAGTAAGAATGACATCTTGTGGTCAAATTTGGGTACTGCAGTCCATGACTCCGCTCTGAGTGACCCCCCACCATTTGTGAGTTTCATGGCGGTTGCCAGTTACAGGTCGGGCTCGCTACTGTTGCAGTTTTGGCTTGGTTCAAAGTTTGTCGGCCGCTTGGTGAACTGGGACTCTATCGGCATGCAGAGCCTCTGATGAGAGGCTGCTACTGTGCCGTCTGTGTGGCTCTAATCCAGCCACATGATGCAGTCAGCTCCAGTATTCAGCTGATAGGCTAGAATATTAAAATAGTTTCTACCAGACTTGACCCTTGTCTACATGTTGCTACGGCCGGTGATGTTTAAATGAGTTGTTTTCACCCATTATTTTAATCATCTCATATCAAAGCTGAGTAGGTTTTGGATTATATAAGTTAATGCCCAAATATGATGGATTTAGTGAAAAAAATGAAAAAATAAATGATTTTCTTTTTAAAGGGTTTAGCCTCTGACCAATGCCTTTGTCTTTAATTCTTCTGATTAAGGGCAGAGACGTCTCTGGGAGGCTGTGAAAAGAAGGAAAGCCAAGCGGAAGTCCTGGATGAGTAAGGTAGCATTTGCCTCTTTGTAATCATGTAGCTCAGTCACAGTCAGATATGGATACATGTGCTGCTGCCCTTCAGTTAAAGAAAGAGACCGTTATGGGTTTTCTTCCTTTAAAAGTGGGGTAGCAACAACCTTATCAACAGCTGTATCTTAGGGCAGATTATCAGAATTTTGAGCGTGTTTTTAAGGGCAGTTGTGTCTGATGTCCTGTTTTTTAAAGATGTTTCACTTTTCATCAAAGGAGCTTTACCTGTCCAAAAAAACCCTCAATTTTAAGGATTTCCCAGCTTTAAAAAAATGTAGCACTCAATTGTTTATTGTGCAGATATTGCACTTGTGTGTGTGTGGGGAGAGAGAGAGAGAGAGAGAGAGAGAGAGAGAGAGAGAGAGAGAGAGAGAGAGAGAGAGGGATGTGGCGTTTTTAAAAGGGTCTGCTACATGATGTCATGTCTGGTTGAGTCTGACTGTGACACCACATTCTGCTTTGCTATAGTTTATATCCACACACATAAAAACTTTAGCTCACATTTAATGACTTAAGCGCATGTTTTATACTTCATCATATAGTTTTAAAATGATTTTGGACATCATTTTGTTTTATTCTTTTATTTATTTAACCTTTATTTAACCAGATGAGTCGATTGAGAACTCATTCTCATTTATAACAATGATCTGGCCAAGAGACAGCAGCAACAGTTAGCTTTACACAAACAGATAAGATAAAAAACAGATTAGATAAACAAAAATGCAGATAAAGATAACATAAAACAGCTAGACATAAAGACAAAGGACTGTTCTCATATATAATATGTACAAGCCATCAAAACAGACTTAAAACAATCTTTAAGTACTCAGCAGCAGGCACATTGATCAGAAACTATTGAATGCAATGAATTATTGAAGGTAGATAATGGAACGTAGGTAGTGAGCTTTAGTGATTTTTGCAGTTCATTCCAGTCATTGGGAGCACCAAACTGAAATGAGGAGCGGCCAAAGGAGGTGCGAGCTTTGGGAATAACCATAGAGATTAGGTTACTGGAACGTAAAATGCGCTGGTTGTTGGAAGTGATGAGTAATGAGCGAAGATATGACGGTGTTCTACCAATGACTGTTTTGTATATAAATTGATACCAATGAGTGATGGCCAGTTAACGAGTGAGTACAGATCACAGTGATGAGTAGTGAAAGGGGCACCAGTGATGAAACGGATTGCTGATAGATGACATTGAGTTTATGAAGAAGTTTTTTGGAAGCAGTCCTATAAATTATGTCACCGTAATCTAATCAGTGACGGCTCGTCCATAGGGGGGCGCTAGGGCACCGCCCCACCAGTCTCACAGGAAGGAGAAGAAGAAAATAGGAATCATAAAATATATTTAAAAAAACATAAAAAGTAAACTAAACGATCTATACACCATATGGACTAAGTGCTGTGTGTAATCTGTGTTTAATAATGTTCTTTTTACTTTTAACACGGCCGAATCGTCGACGTACTTGTCACGTGTCCTCTCGTGGGCGCAGCAATCTTTACCATTGACTTAATATGGGCTAACTGGCGCATGTGCAGTGGTTCCCCAAACCGTCCACAACGAGAAAGAATAGGAGAGCGTTTGGTCGCATCTTTTAGCGATCGTCACAGCCTCACTGGGTGAATTCTGCTCAGACCAGGGGGAGGAGATCGCTGATTGGTCAGGTTGTTCACCCCGCCCAGAGGCGAAAACTTTCCACAGGCTAGCGCGTCGTGCTAGTTCAGTTGTTGTAGCTGCTGCCGCGCACACCTCAACTATGGAGAAAACAAATACAGTTGCGTCTTTGAAAAGCGAGCCGTTTAGTTGGAGGACACAACAGGAAAAACTTGGCCTTAAAGAGCTTGGACCCGACCAGCCGGACATTAAAATAAAGCAACAAACGCAGGACAGAGAGAGAAGTTACACAAGGACATTTTCCCAGCAAAACAATGCCAGCAAACAGTCTGATCAGCTCAGCTTTTACGTTGGGATGTAGAATTTCACAAACCGAGTGGATTTTTTTAACTACACCACACGGATTATGGCCATAACCTGCAGGTAAGCCTCATTTTAGCTTTTGGCTTCAGGAAATTAGCATGCTGCCTCATTAGCGGCTAGCAGCGCTCCATACAGTTTGAACTAAGAGTGGTACTGCTATTCTTCTTGTTTGAGTCTGGGCTTTAATCTGAACGCCTGCTTCTGTGAATATCTTGCGTTGTGTCACTGTGTGTTTTTCTGGATACATGTAGCGTCTATTTTACGGTCTCACGTTTATTTACAGCTTATTGGGTGTTGGTAGAAAGTGGATTCTATTGATTAGATTAGCTTACTCCCCTTAAGCGTGTGTGCAGTTTGTGTAATATATGGGTGAATGGATGAATATTAAGCTAATTTGTCAAAAACATGCT
Source organism: Aphyosemion australe (assembly GCA_006937985.1). Taxonomy (NCBI): domain Eukaryota; kingdom Metazoa; phylum Chordata; class Actinopteri; order Cyprinodontiformes; family Nothobranchiidae; genus Aphyosemion; species Aphyosemion australe. The sequence continues at coordinate 304,493 of SSNS01000535.1, read as the reverse complement.
TAATATATTCAAAAACTTTTTGAACAACTTTGTTGCCGGAAGTGCTACTGTGACCATCAGTTGTGTGACGCTGATGCATAAGAATCAATGGTAATTTGGCGTCCCCTAGTGGTGATATGTGGTCAGCGCCCCACCCAAAAAAAAAGTCACAAGGTTTGCTTTGCAGAATGAGTAAAGGATGACCTGTTGCGGTATAGAAACCCAATCCTTGACTTGACTTTAGAGAGTAATGAATTAATGTGAATGTCAAATGAAAGTGTGCTGTCAAGCCAGATACCCAGATACTTATAGGAACTGACACGTTGTAGTTCTGTACCATCCAGGGAAACAATACTAGTGTTACGGTTGAAGATCATGAACTTTGTTTTACTTGTGTTTAATTGAAGGTGAAGGTTGGAGAAGGCATCTTGAATACAATTAAAGTTGTGCTGCAAGGAGGACAAAGCTGCATTCAAAGAACTGCATGCATATAAAATGGTGTCATCTGCATATAAATGTATATGAGAACTATCAACAGCATGAATGATGTTTTTGATATAGATTTTGAATAAGGTTGGGCCCAGTATTGACCCTTGAGGAACGCCCATAGTTAAAGGTAGAGGAGCAGATTGGTAACCCTCTGTTCTCACTGTTTGCATACGGACTAAGATATAACTTGTAAACCATGCCATGGATGCCTGAGAAAGTCCTATATGTTTGAGCCTGCTCAGTAAGATGTTATGGTCTACAGAGTCAAAGGCTTTAGCCAAGTCAACAAACACAGCCACACAATATTCCTTATTGTCAATGGCACATATGATGTCATTTAGCACTTTAAGTGTTGCAGAGACACATCCATGGCCAGTTCTGAAGCCGGACTGCATGGGGGTAATAATACAGCTGGATTCCAGATAGTGAGTTAGCTGTTTGTTGACTAACTTTTCAATGACTTTAGAGAGGCAAGGCAAGATAGAGATGGGCATATACCAGCTTAGGTCTGAATGATCTCCCCCTTTAAAAAGTGGAGTAACAGATGCAAATTTCCAGTCCTGCGGAAATGCACCATTGTATGGACAGATTAAATAGATGGGTAATAGGTGCAGCAATAACATGTTCTGCAATTTTCAGAAAGAAAGGGTTCAGAGTATCCAGTCCGGCTGATTTATAAGGATCTAACCTGAGTAACTCGTCAAGTACCTCATCTACCTGAAACAATTGAATGGAGAAACAGGAATTGGTTGCGGAGAGGGAATCATTGCATATAGCTGAGTCCAGGGCCGCCGCTGTCCATACGCAAGGTACGCAGAGTGCGTAGGGCCTCGGTACCTGAGGGGGCCCCAAAAAATGATTACAGAGTTGAGTTATTACAGAAACATATTGCTCAGAAAACGCATAAATTAGCTGCCCACCATTTGAGCCTTTGAGTATTTTCTTAAATATGTAGCCTATCGGTCAAAATTTGGTCAAAATAGCTATTCTCATAATTTACAAACATTGTACTATTGACTTGTTGAAAATATTATTTTAGGCCCAAAAAGCACGTTGAATTAACTCTGGAGAAGTCTATAAAAATATATTATTTTGTTCTATAGCTGAATAATAGTGTCTCATCCAATGATACAGAGGAGGCTTTACATGTGTTAAAGGCATCTTTGAGAAAACAGAATAATTTATGTATCTGGAGACAGAGCCAAGTGTCCTCTTTTTTTACTATCCAAACTATGGTCACCCTAATTCTGTTATCTTCCCTTTTGGTCATGTACAAAATGCCACCATTGCTTTGTTTCATGTGTATAAATGGAGTATAGGTTTTGTCCATGTTCCATTATATTAATATAACATAGTTGAAAATCCTTTTACAGTGCCATGACATGAAGGGCTTTACAACTAAACTGCAGACTGATAATGATTCATATTTTTAGTCACTTTATATCCCACTGTAAAAAAATCATTAGAAAATCCAAATGTGTTGTTACTTTTATTTAACTTTTGCTAATCACATTTTTTTTACATTTCAAAAACATTCACAGGATCAATGCTTAAATATTTACAAGGAGTTCCTGCAGCCAGAAGGAAGATTCATAAGAACCATTTTCAAACACTGATCAACAACCGCAGCATCCTGAAAAACTCCAGCAGCCATCTACTTCCACTTCAGCACAAAGCTATAAATGATGTAATATATCCTTTGTATTTCATTTGATTTAATTCCAATTTTAAAATAAATAGCAAGATTTTAAATACCTTTTGGGTGCGTTTCTGTTTGGGGGGGGGGCTCCAAAAGCCTAGCAGCGGCCCTGGCTGAGTGGAGGTCAGAGTCCCCAGAGGTGGGTGAAGCTGTAGCAAGGGCATGACCAGACTTGATAAAGTGATTATTGAAGGAATTTACCATTTTAGTTTTATCTGAGACAACAATGCCCTCAGATTTGATTGCATTTGGCAGGTGTGAGGACTTATTGGTATTTTCCATAGCCTTGACAGTCTGCCAGAACTTTTTGGGGTCAGAACTACTCATCAGAAACTGGTTCTTATAATATTCAGATTTTGCTTTTCTGATTGACTGGGTACTAGTAATGCGCGGGTTAGGACCCGCACCAAACCGCCCCGCATCACTTTGTCTAGTTTTACAACCCGCCCCGCCTCATTAAAAACACGTTATAATATTGAGCTTCTTACCTCGCTGAATCTTTCCCAAACATGCGATTAGTTTGTCCCTCCTTTCTTTTAAGAATGTAAACTCCCAAACAAATTTTATTCAAAATATCTTCCTCTATCATTTTGTTGATGTGGCTGCCTGCCACCTGCTTGGAGCGCACTTCGCTGCAGCGTTCTACGTGCCTACGTCATAGGGTCAAAGGTTATCTGACGTTATAACGTTTTAAAACATGACCGTGTTTAATAAACTGTCTTAAATATTATGTTTTACAAAATTAAGCATTGATTAATGTCTTTATCTTCAGTGTGCATATCTATATAATATATATATTTGATGAACCCGCCCCAAACCGCACCACACTGAATTAATAATTTATTGACCCGACCCAACCCGACCCGCGGGTTGGAAGACAACCCGCGCATCACTACTGGGTACATTTGTTCCTTATCGATCTGAAGGATTGCCAGTCCCTGATATTCTTGGATGTCTTTGCTGTTTGTCAAGATTGATGTTTTAGACGAATCAGTTCTGAAAGTTCAGTGTTGATCCAGGGACTGAAACGATTTTTAACTCTGACTTTTATTAAAGGAGCATGTCTGTCTAAAATCGAGATAAAAGAGTTTTTGAAATGTGACCAAGCATCCTTGCCAGTAGGTATGAGGCTAATTCTATGCCATTGTTCTTTCGCCAAGTCACGTAAAAAGGCCTGCTTATTGAAGTTTTTTATTATTTGCTTTTTGATAATTAGGGGAGGTTGTTTAATGTTAGTACCATTGCGGACACAAGCAGTAATACAATGGTCACTAAGGCTTTGGCAAAAAACTGCAGATGAGTATTTTGTGGGACTGTGAGAATTATATCAATTAATGTTCCATTGGTGAAGGACTTATTGGTAAATCTAGTCGGAGATTGCACAATCTGGGAGAGGTTTAAAGAGTCCAGCTGAAGTTGCAGGGAAGTAGACAGTTTAAGCATGTCCCAGTTCAAATCACCTAATAACAAGAATTCAGAGGAGGTGTAAGGGGCAATGAGTTCACTAAGAGCAGACAGGGCACAGGCAGGGGCAGATGGGGGCCTGTAACAGCCAGCAACAACCAAAGAGTAGTTCTTTGAGAGAACAATTTTCAGTAATTGCACAACTGTACATCTGAGGTGGTTGTGTGCAGTACTGGAGCTCCGCAGGGTAAATAATCCTTTTATCACTTTGTTGTTGGCTCTGTTATTCATTCTGCTGTGGTCTGCTGGGGTGTAGGCAGCTCTGACCGAGACAGAAAGAGACTGAACAAGCTAGCTACCAAAGCTAGCTCGGTTCTGGGCTGCCCGCTGGATTCTGTTGAGGAGACGTGTGAAAGGAGGATGCTGGGGAAGATGACCTCCATCTTAAGAAACCCCTCCCACCCACTGCACTCCACTGTGGAGGTCATGGACAGCTCCTCCAGAGGTAGACTGAGACATCCCAGATGCAAAACTGAGCGCTATCGCAGATCCTTCATCCCCTCTGCTGTAAGAGTGTATAACTGTTCAGTTTAAGCTGTACTGGTATCATCCTGGTACACAATAACACCAATGCTATATTCATGTGTTCTATACTTGTGCAATAACGGATTCTCACTGTTGTCTGTGTCTCTTACAGTATGCTGCATAGTGCTGGTACCAAGTCTGTTTTTATCTTTATTTGTGGTTTTTTAGTGATCTAGGATTACAATAGTAGATTACTGACTATGTATCCTTGTTTTTTTGTCTTCTTCTAATTACCTTTTGAGTGATGGTGCTGCTGTGACAAGTGAATTTCCCCACTGTGGGATCAATAAAGTATATTCTATTCTATTCTAACAGCAGCTCAAACTGTTTGGGCAAGGATTTAGATAATGTGACTGAGCATTGCAAATTGTCTTTACAGTAAATAGCAACCCCCCCACCCTTGGTTGGTCTATCCTGACAAAATACATTATAACCAGGGATGGACACAGCAGAGTCAAGCACTGACTTCTTGAGCCAGGTCTCCGAAATGACTAAAACATCAGGTTTAGCTGTCCGAACATAAACTTTAAGTTCATCTATCTTGGGGAGGAGGCTTCGAATGTTTAAATGCAAAAATCCCAAAGCTTTACGACTGCAGAAGCAATCAAAGGTCATTGTCTGCATACCAGAAGCTAAATTGGTGACAGTATGGGGGAAGCTAAAGCAGTGACAGCAAGGAGGTGTCAGTAGAGGGGGAAGGTAAAGACGTGTTAATAGGGTTTGATAGCTGACAATAGGGTTTGTTGACTGGAGAACTAGAGGCTGGCCCTGGGTTTGGTTGAATGTTCCCAGAGATAAGTAACAAAAGCAGAATCATAACCCTCTTTTCAAAAAACTTAGAAGCGGAATGTGTCTCACTCTTTGTGTCAGATAGTGTCAGGAAAGTCATTTAGAGGTATGATAAAGTTATCTTGTAAAGCCATAACACACATTACTTGGACTAAGCCCGATGGTTGAGAGGAAGGAGGAAAGGGGAATGGTGACACTTTGTTTCCAAGCATGTAGTTAACTGCACATGTTCCTCCACAAGGTATAACAAAGGGTGGAGGGGCTGTGCTACAGTCTTGGGGCTCATAAGGAACTTTAACAAAATTACAAAATGTTAGCAAACACAGGGTGATGAGTGGTGACATTTTGTGTTTCAAGGTATATTACAGGTTTAGGAATTTAGGTTTAGGAATATGATCCAGCGAAGGTCCTTTGTGTGGTGAAATCTGCTTCAGCTTTACATCCTCTCGAGCCAAACAATCTCCAGTTTAGTGGCAGGCAAATCCAGGCTCCAGGTGGCTGACACAGGCCCGGCCCAGAAGGTCAAAGCAGAACCCGGCTCTTGGGGGGTGCAGCAGGGCCAATCTCTGGGAGATACAGATGAACCAGGATCCAAGCGGGTGTAGCAGACACAAGCGATCCAGTTCGAAGATGATGGAGAACACACGTCAGGCTAACAGAGACCAGATAAAGCCAGGCAGAGACCAGAAGAATTCCAGGAAGGGCCAGGTAGAAACCAGTAGGATCCTAGCTGAAAATAGTGAAAGACCAGGCCAGCCAAGGTGTCACACAGCAGGCCTTGGTTTTCCAGGAATGTGGTCAAACAGGATCAGACTCAGACTGCAGGCCTCACTGTCTCTGCAACAAGGGATGAGGTGGGGAAACAATCCAGGACCATCTGCCAAATTGCATGAATCAAAAACTTCCCAAAAATATTGAGAATGTTAATTATAACATCCACTTCAAAATTTTCAAAAATGGAAAGAAAATATTAACTATAAGAGCACACAAACACAAAAACGTATAACAGTCAGGGACCAACAGACTGGTAGGGCTTTAGTTGAATCAACCAGTTTGGATTAAAGTTTAGCTTAGTACATTCTAGATCTCCCCGCAGTCTAGATACAAACATTGGGGTGACCGTTCTTTTTCAGTGCAGGCTCCTTCACTCTGGAATAAACTTCCCGACGACCTGCGCCTGATAACAGACATGTCCAAATTCAAATCAGAGCTTAAAACGCACCTTTTTTGGCAGGCATTTAGTTTCTAGGGGTTTACTAGTATCCATCTGTTCTTTTACTCTTCTCTTTTAGCTTTTATGATTTGTGAGGTTTTAAATGCTATTTTTTCTGTAATTTCTATTTTTATGTACTATGGTTTTATTTTTTATGTAATGTATTTTTTATGTAAAACACTTTGGTCACCTTTTATGGCTGTGGAAAGCGCTATACAAATAAACTTGATTGATTGATTGATTACATCATCAGGGCAATTTAAGGAACAATAAATAAACATGAATTATTAGAACCAGTCCTGACAGATTGCTGCAAACAGCTTATTTACAGGAATGAGCAGATTCAAGAAATTCAGTGGGTTGATTTTTTGTATAGACCCTTGAATGTTGTTGTTTTCATCTGGGTGGGGGGCAAAAAGGCCATCTCCAGTCATTACCCAAAGCTGTACCTCTGTGATTTAAGCTAACAAAATAAAACCTAGGGATGTAGCTATTACTACTTTAGATCGTCTAACACATCTTTGTGCAGATGATCAAAAAGTTACATCTCAAAGGTAACGGTGTTTAGTGCAAAGCTTCCAGATCCATTTGACAAAGCTAACAACCTGTGGGATGACAGTCATCAGAACTGGCTGCCTGGACGTTACACAGCTGAAGCAACAAAAGCGTAACTGGTTCTTTTCTGCGTTGAGTTTGGCCCAATTCCAATACTCGCACTTGCACCCTTGCGCCTTTCAATTGCTCGTTCCCGGCCAGGGGTGCGAGTGCGTAGGGTGTCTCGATTCTCAAGTGCGGAAGTTGACCACGCCCCTTTTGCACCCTTAATCCGCACTTCACCCAAGTCCGCAGCGAAGCGGACTTGGGTGAAGTGTATTACCCACAATTCATTGCTGCGTGGGAATTTTGAGAATAAGGTGGAGCAATGGGTCAAGTGCCTTTTCTGAAAACATGTATTTTCAAGTGAAAGAAGTTTATTTAAAATGATTAATGTTATTTATTCATGCTCTGAATGTCTTAGACGAAGATATAAATCTGGACAGCAATTAATTTAAATTTAATCAAATAATTGTTTGTGTGTTTGACAGCTGCTAATAAAGATTTTTTAAAAAGCACAAAGAGCGACCAGCATCCCAGCATGCGTCATGATCGATGACGTAATGCTCACTGTCCCAATTCGGCAATTATTTGCACACTTGTGTACTACTCACTCGAAGCCTTACTGCGCACTTCCTCTAAGCGCACTTCACAGAAGGGAGTAGGGCGCAGTGCGAGTATTGAAATTGGGCCCTTGAAATCATGAATACTTAGGGGCGTGTCCAGGTAGCAGATGAGCTGTCAGGGCTAGCGCTAGCGGCTTGCTTCCTGCTTGCTCCAGGGAAGGCCTCAAACTCGACCTCACATCAAAGGTGTTACAGCCTAAAAGGCAGAAGATAGCGGAGTCATTCAACCGTGGTTTTCTGGCTAAAAGCGCCGCCAACCTCCGTTAGCTTCAGTTAGCTCGTAGCTACATCGGTTCAGAGTTTGATGAGTGTCAACCATCAGCCTCCACCCTCACAGCCCCGCTATCAGCTCAATTTTTGTATTTTCCGGGAGTGACGAGACGCGGCCAAGATGGAGGTGGTGGAAACCACCCACTGGGCTTCGATTCAGCTCTTCAGAAAGCTACCATCAATGGCTAATACCTGCATCAGTAGCAGAACACGTCCACCATGTGGCTGCATGTTTTAGATGTTAGCAACTGGGTTCAAAGCTGTCAACCCAGACAAAACCCCAGTTAGACCCAACACATCCATAATGATATTCTCCATCATTTCATATCTGTGCTTCTCTCCAGGTGTTTAGTGGGAAGCGTCCAGATGGAGAATTCCCTGAACAGAACCAGCTGGCCTCCTCGTTTCGTAAACTGTCCCTCACGCCACCCCTTTGTCTGGGTGAGGGAATACTCTCCCCACAGTCCTGTGGTGGCTCCCTGCTTGATGGGCAGCAGCATGCCCTGACATGTCTCATCCCAGAGAAGGATCTGACACTGTTTG
>SSNS01000535.1:281302-293802 GCA_006937985.1 Aphyosemion australe | reverse complement strand
TCTCGCTGTATTAATGGCGGCTATAGCAAGCTCTGAGGAAAAAATACTGGCACGAATCGACTCGAGTACCAGCGACCTGAAGGCAGATATAGACTCCATAAAAAAGGATATTTCCAGCCAGGACACTCGCTTGAAAGATGTGGAGACTGGCCTAAGTGAGTACTCTGACAAGACGGTAGGGCTGGAAAAGGAAGCTAGCCAGCTAAAGGTGGAAATGGCTAAGCTAACGCAGAAAATCGACAACTTGGAGGGTCGACAGCGCCGGTGTAATGCACGCATTATTGGTGTTGAGGAGGGGTTTGAGAATACTGGAAACGGTAAACACACGGAGGCTGTGGCTGCTATGCTAAAGGAGCTACTGGATCTCAGTTTCACCCCAATGTTGGACCGAGCCCACCGTGGCTCACGGCAACCGTTTGGAGATGGGAAACCCCCAAGAGTCATCGTGGTGAAATTTCATTATTTTCAAGAGAGAGAGGAGATTTTCCGCAAAGCAGCCAACCTGTCTCCACTGATGCTACGTGGGAAGAGGATCAGTATCTTTCCGGATTATACTGACGCCGTGGCAAAGAAGCGAGCGGCGTTCAAGGACGCTAAACGTCTTCTCTGGGACTGTGTCGGTGTTAAATTCGGCATTTTGTTCCCGGTGGTCCTCAACATCACTACACCAACAGGCCAGAGCATGCGATTTACAGATCCATTGGAGGCGGTGGATTTTATTAAGAAAACTTTACAATCTTAGATGCACTTGCTGGATGGTGAGAGACAGTCGCTGAGTTATTTTGATGTAGCTTATGCTGGACTGGAGTCCAGACCACTTCAGTGTGTGAAGAAGAAGGACTGTCCCACACATACTGGTCGCAGCACTAAGGTACTATTATTATTGTTATCCAATGTATAATTCTGTTTCATTATTATTTTTTACTTGCAAGGGACGTACATACAGATTGTACAGAATATGTCCAGTCTGTGCATAGTTTACTACCTGGTGTTTGCTTTGGATACAGCAATGTGGTCTAGGTATAAATGCATGATACCTTTCTTTATGAGAGAACAAAGGTTATTTTATTTTACAATATTCAAGTCTGTTAAATTTGGAGTTTGGAACTTGTTAGATGTTTCTGGATATTATTGTTCACCCTGTTCGGGGTTGGCTGGGTTAAGGTAGAATGGTTATTAGTTGCAGCAAGCCAATGGGGAGGGGGGATGCGATCTCAGGGGAATTAGTAGATCAGCATAAATGTTCTAGGCTCTTTTTTGTTTTGTTTTGTTCAGTTTGTTTTTCTGTGACAGGTGCAGGTGATTTTCATGGATATCTTGAGTATAGTAATTACCCATGGTTACTGTTCAGAATAATAACAATCTCCGTTTTTTGAGCTGGAATGTAAAGGGAATAAATAATCCAGTGAAGCGCAGTAGAGTTTTCACACATTTAAAATCTCTAAAGGCTGACGTGATATATTTGCAGGAAACTCACCTTTGCTCAAATGAACAGGCAAGACTTAAGAGGCCATGGATAGGACAGATATTCTCTTCTAAAAATGATAATAAAACACGGGGCACGGCTATACTTATTAAAAAGGGGGTCCCCTTTGTGCCACAGTCAAATGTAGTTGACAACAAGGGGAGATATATAATAGTGACTGGTAGTTTGTATGGTCAACGAGTAGTTCTGGCGAATATCTATGGACCGAATTGGGATGACCCTCAGTTTTTTTCTTATCTTATTAAGATGCTACCGGACCTCACAGCCCATCAGCTGATACTGGGGGGTGATTTTAATTGTGTGCTCGATCCGCAACTAGACAGATCTAACCCTGGGCCAAATAGTAAGGTTTCAAAGTCAGGTGCTGTCCTTCACAATTTTATTAAATCATACGCCCTCTATGATCCTTGGAGACATATGAATCCCACTACTAAACAATTTTCTTTTTTTTCCCCTGTTCATCACTCTTACTCGAGGATAGATTTTAACCTCCTGGACAATAGAATCCTCCCCAGAGTAATAGAGTGCAAATATAACAGTATAGTAATTTCAGACCACAGTCCTGTGCAGATAGATATTAGTCTACCCGATTGCCCTAAACCCAGACGTACCTGGCGGCTCGATCCACTGCTCTTATCCAAGGATGCTTTCAAGAGGATGGTGTCTGAGCAGTTCGATTACTTTATGGATCTGAATCAAACTCCAAATGTACAAATGACAGTGGTCTGGGAGGCCTTGAAAGCATATCTCCGCGGTCAAATAATCTCATACACAGCATACCAGAGGAAATTGTACAGACAACAACTTGTATATTTGTTGGATAGTATAAAAGAGATTGACTGTCTATATGCAGAGGCTCCGACACCAGATCTTTATAGGGAGAAACTGTTACTGAATACTGAATATGACTATCTTACTGTTCAGCAAACTGAGCGTCTATTTTTTAAATCTAGACAAACTTTTTATGAACATGGGGAAAGGGCAGGAAAACTACTTGCACACCAAGTTAGACAGTCGGCATCAGTTAACACCATTCCTGAAATTCATGGGGATACGGGGGAAAAGACTGCAGACCCAGAGGCTATTAATGATGAGTTTAAACGATTCTATTCTGATCTTTATAGTTCTGATTCTGATTCTGATGAACACCTGATCGCTGATTTTCTTGATAATCTACCGATTCCAGGAATTTCCCCAGAAGATAGATTGCAAATTAATCAAGAAATTTCAACAACAGAGGTGATACAAGCCATTAGATCGATGCAAAGTAATAAAGCGCCTGGGCCCGATGGTTTTCCAATCGAATTATATAAAACATTTATAGACAAAATAGCCCCCCTACTCAAGGAGGTCTATGGAGAGATTTTTAATTGTGGGAATTTACCATCTACCATGACGCAAGCGATCATATCGGTGTTACATAAAAAAGGTAAGGATCCTTTACAATGCAGCTCGTATCGACCAGTCAGCCTCTTAAACTGCGATTACAAGATTCTCACTAAGATTCTGGCCAATCGCATTGATACGATTCTTCCAAAGGTCATTGATCCAGATCAAACAGGTTTTATGCTGAGCAGGCAATCGTTTTATAATATGCGACGCCTAATGAACATATTATATATGCCTGCATCCCCAGGGGAATCAGAAGTGATTATCTCCGTTGATGTGGAGAAAGCGTTTGACCGCGTCGAATGGCAGTACCTTTTTGCGGTCTTGGAAAAATTTCAATTGGGCCCCTCTTTTCTGAAATGGATTAGAATACTGTATAAATCTCCCGTTGCTGCTGTTCGTACAAATAGTGTAATTTCGGACTATTTCGTACTTAACAGAGGATGTAGACAGGGCTGCAGTCTGTCCCCCTATCTCTTTGATCTTGCAATCGAGGCGCTTGCGCTAGCCCTTAGAATGGACAATGAGGTTAAAGGCATCTCCTGATGTGGAAAGGTACATAAGTTGTCACTTTATGCTGATGACCTTTTATTATATATAACTGACCCAACCAATTCGATACCTAAATTACTCCATACATTGGAAAACTTTGGAAAGTTGTCAGGATACAAAATGAACTGCTCTAAAAGCATTCTCTTTCCAGTTAACAACATAGAAGAGGATTTTTCAGTTTTTCCTTTTAGAGTGGAATTAAATGTTTTCAAATACTTAGGGATAAATGTTTCACGGACAATGGCGGATCTATATAGTAAAAATCTTGTTCCGCTACTAGAACAGACATCTCATGATTTTACAAGATGGGCGACACTGCCTATTTTGTTGGCAGGTCGCATAAATTTAGTCAAGATGTCAGTTTTACCCAGGTTTTTGTATGTTTTTCAAATGATTCCTATTTTTATAACAAAATCAGTTTTCAGGAACCTGGATAAACTTATAGCCGCATTCATTTGGAACAATACGAACCCCAGAATAAGGAGAACATATCTGGAGATGCCCAAATCAGCAGGAGGACTTGGCTTACCAAATTTTGTTCATTACTACTGGGCTGCAAATATAGTTAAACTCCTGCACTGGAAATATGCATATGAAAAAGACGAGGGGGAGCTGTGGGTGCAAATGGAATTGTTGTCTAATCCAATGCCTGTGATGACTTGTTCACTGCCGTGGAGCTATAAAAAAACTATTACCAACCCCGTAGTGAAAACCTCGCTGAAGATATGGTATCAGTTCAGGAATCATTTCTCCCTCAAACAAACCAGTCGATATCTACCAGTCGCCAACAATCCTATGTTCTTACCATCTACACTGGATAAGGCATTTCAACACTGGCACGGGAATGGTTTAAAGTTTTATGGTGACCTATTCACTAAAGATACTTTTGATACATTCGATATGATATCCAAGAACCATAATATTCCTCAATCACATGTGTTTAGATATCTCCAGATGCGTAGCTTCGCTAAGAAAGCTTTTCCCTCATTCCCCTACCTATCAATTGGAAGCTATTCTCGATTTAGATCCAATCGGAAAAAAACGTATTTCTATAATATACACTCTGCTACGGAATATAAAACCTGTAAGCTGGGATAAAACAAAAAGCGCTTGGGAAACAGATCTTGGGATTGTTCTGTCGGACGAAGAGTGGCAGTCTTGTTTAACCCGTGTACATACATCCTCTCTGTGTATCCGTCATGGTTTGATCCAATTTAAAGTGTTGCACCGACTTCACTATTCAGGGGAAAATTTGGCAAAATTCTATCCTAATGTAGATCCTGCCTGCCCCAGGTGTGGCCATAGCCCGGCTACAGTGGGTCACATGCATTGGACTTGTACACAACTTGACTATTATTGGGGGCGTATCTTTGAGGTATTGTCTCAGGTGTGTGGACAAGAACTGTTTCCGGATTTCCATGTGGGTGTTTTTGGAGTTGTAGCTTCATCTTACAAGGTGACAAGTTTTCAGGCAGGTGCTGTTGCATTTGCATCACTACTTGCCCGCAGACTTGTACTTTTTCACTGGAAATCGGATAAAGCTCCGACTTTCTCCCAATGGCTGAAGGAACTGCTGTCGCTTCTACATTTAGAGAAACTCAGATACAAACTGATGAGGTCACAACAAAGATTCTCTGTTACCTGGAATCCTCTTCTGGACTTTGTAAAAAAGTTTCCCTTTTAACATTATGGATGACTATATATTCCCTGTATGTTGATACATACTTTGTGATGCACTATGCCTGTCGGGGTTTTTGTTTTGTTTTGATTTGATTTGTTAGAGCCATGGGTGGGGTGTTGGGTTTTTTTTCTTTCTTTTTTTTTTTTTCCTTTCTTATTGTTAATCTGGTTAAATGTTTGTATTTTGTGGAAAGGTGTAAATAAAGTTTGGAAAAAGGTAAAAAAAATAAAATAAAAAATAAAAAAAATAAAGGGGGCCTAGAATGTAAACCAACATGTTCCTTGTTGTTGTTGACTAAGACAGCTTGGGTGGTCAACAGCAGCATGCCAAAAAGTCAAAGCCGTGTGTGACCTACTTTTTATGTAAATTAGAAAGTTGAAATAGGCGAGAGAAAAACGTCTGTTCTGAGAAAGCCTTCCTTAACACGTCACTAGGGGGAGCCAAGCCTCCTCAAACCTGCATGTGTCTGAGGCCTTCTGGGAAAACCAACCAATCAGCACGTCCTGGCCGAGTGGGAGGGGTCAACAGCTCTTTTCACTGAAGGCCTGAGTAAGGGGGTTTAGAATGGCCTGTATCAGGGCTCCTGGGACAGATGAAAGCCAAAAATAATTTTTCTTATGCTTTTTGGAGGCTCAAAGCTCTGTTTTAGATTGTTGAGTAATTGCGTTCTAGGACACCTTTAAGATCAGTTAGTCGCAAGTCATTTTGTTCTTCAGCATCACTTGACATATTTTTATTACTTTGCCTGTATTCCCTGTTGGCTCAGAAACATCCTGCTGACCTCAAAACACAAAGTAAAGATTGGGGACTTTGGCCTGATGAGGGTGCTACCAAACAACGATGACCACTATGTCATGCAGGAGCATCGCAAGGTGCCGTTTGCTTGGTGGGTGGATGGACGAAGAAGAAATATCTGATGTTAAAGCTTTTATTTACAAGCTGTCTCATCTTTCTTTTTGGTCAATTTCCATCCCACTGTTCCTTTCACTCCAAAACAACTTCAAATATACGCTGTAGAAAACATGACCCAGTTTTGTTTTTGTCTTGCTGCAGGTGTGCCCCAGAGAGTCTGAAGACGAGGACGTTTTCCCATGCTACTGACACCTGGATGTTTGGAGTCACCCTTTGGGAGATGTTCACTCAGGGCCAGGAGCCGTGGCTGGGGCTCAGTGGTAGCCAGGTAGAAACTACAGCGCTGCACACAGTCACACAAACATCTTTAAATATCACATTTCTTTCTTTTTCTTTTTTGTGTACATCATAATCAAAAGATTCTTCATAAAATTGATAAGGAAGGTCAACGGCTCCCGAAGCCAGAGGACTGTCCACAGGATATCTATAATGTAATGCTGCAATGCTGGGCTCAGAAACCAGATGACAGACCAAGTTTTGTTGCCCTTCATGAGTTCCTGCTGGAGGTAAGAAGTCTCTAAACAACCTAAATGTTGATCCAGATGGTTGAACATGTGACTATCTGAACTGTGCCTGCTCTTCTAATAAACACTGATGCTAATTTTAACTTTATTAGTGGTTTTCTTAGGAAGTCATCTGTGCTTGAATGAACCACTAGCTCCATCTAGTGGTGCAAACTAACACTACAGACACCAGCAGCTTATCTTTAGTAATTATTTGGTTTGTTGTTGTTTCCAGACCATGCCCACGGACATGTGCGCTCTACAGGAATTTAACGAGCCAGACAAACTCCTGATCCAAGTCAATGATGTTATCACCATCATAGAGGGGAGGTGGGTGAGGGAGTAACCCTGCTCGTCTCCTTACATCCAGAATTCTGCTTGAATTATTTTAGACTAGCATTATGCTCCTACTCATGTCTCCCTTCTTAATGTCACACAGGTGGTCATAAAGTTATGACTGTCTGATGTATCAAGCAGTTGGACTGGAAGAGAAAAATTAGGAATATATTCTAAAGTTTAATCCAAAAAGCTCCGGTGGCCTAGTGGTAGAGTGTCCGCCCCGGGACTGGGAGATCGGGGTTCGATTCCCGGTCGGGTCATACCAAAGACTTTGAAAAAATGGGACCCAATGCCTCCTCGCTTGACACTCAGCACTAAGGGGTTGGATTGGGGGGTTAAACCACCAAATAGTTCCTGAGCGCGGCCACAGCTGCAGCTCACCGCTCCCCACCATGGGGATGGGTCAAATGCAGAGATGTCATTTCACCAGTGTGTGATGATGACTTGGGACTTTAACTTTTATTCCTCTTCTAAATCCTAACAGGTGGAGTAAAAACTCGTTAGAAATGTTTTGATTCTAATTCTCAGTTTAAAAAGAAAAGCACTTTGTTCCAAACTTTGAATTCATAGTTAGAGACATAGTTATTAATGCAGGCAGTCTTAACGGTCACGCTGCATTTCCTTCTTCTTTTCCATCTTTGAAGTGTGACAGAAGGCACAGTCCTGCTCTGGAGGAGGTGAGAAGCAGCACTATCAAACTGTATAAAACACATTTAACCATCACTTGGTCATATTTTACCAGCTCCAGATGCACAAAAATGATTTGTCACGTTTAAATGATAATGTGAACCACCACACTCACTTAAAGCCGCACTATGTAAACATTTCATATGTTTAAATCCTGTTCTTGAGCCAGTTTGTGCTAAAACGACCCTTTACAGGGTTAATGAGGTCACTCAGACCCCCACTGCCCTCTGTGGCCAGAATACCACACTTGCAACTTCAGAGTGGCGGTCCGGTCCCTGTTGGACTTAGTAAAGTGGAGCTGATGTGCCTGGTGCTGCAGCTGTGTAAACTGTGGGATGTGTGTTTACGTTGCACCTTATCACTGAAACAAGTTCCTAGTCAGTGAGCTGCGTTCAATGACAATGGCAATAAAAATCTTCTGATTCTGATCTGATACTTAGCTTTTACGTCAAATGAGAGAAAGGGACCTGGCACATGACAGGGACACCTTTGAAACTGTCTGGGAAAATGTCCGCCGACACTGATGGTGTTCTTTTCATTTGTGTTGATCTAAAACAATAAAAACTGAGTTCTAATAGAAAAAGAGCTGCAGTGTGACCGTAGCCTTGCTAACAAACCCGAGCTCTGCAGTTTTAGTTGAAAACTCTCAAGTGAGAAGCAAAATGTCTTCAGACTTAATTAGAAGTACCATCCCCATGACTTCACTCTCCCATGTTAATGAGGCATTTTGGTTTATAGTGTCAGCTACTGTTGACACTTCTGTTTCACATTAAACTCCTCTACCGGTTTCAGGGCTGAGAATTACTGGTGGCGGGGTCAAAACAAGCGCACCCTGAAGGTGGGACAGTTTCCCAGGAACGTGGTGACCTCGGTCGCGGGGCTGTCAGCCCACGACATCAGCAGGCCTCTAAAGAACAGCTTCATTCACACGGGTCATGGAGATACCAACCCTCAGCGCTGCTGGGGCTTCCCAGACAGGATCGACGAGTAAGAACCCGTTTTGGGTCGAATTTTAGAAAACATTTGGATGCAAATCACTGAAAATACTCTCGTCCTGCATTTACCTTTACCAGAAAGATGTGGACCAGAGTCAGATTATTTATAACTCACCAAAAGATGGCACTAGTGTGCTACTAATTAAAGTTACTGACATGTCCTCCTGTCCTTCCAGCTTATACCTCGGGAACCCCATGGATCCTCCTGATGTTCTGGGTTTTGTGCTTGGTGCTACTCGGCCGACACAGCTACCAGGACGATCTCAAAGTGGGTTCAAATCAAACACGTTTATCAGTTTGCTGGTATATGACGACTGTGACTACAAACATTCTGATTTCGTTGAAAGAGTTGTTGAATAATAACATCATTGTCAAAAAAACCTAGCCAGTCCGTCTGTTTTCACCTGTTATCCGGGTTGCGGGGATACCAGCTCCAGCAGAGAGGCAACCTCCACCAGCTCCACCGGTAGGATCCCCAAGCGTTCTCTGACCAATGTGGCGATATAATCGCTCCAACGAGTTCTGGGTCGACCTGGGGGCCCCCTGCCGGCAGGACGTGCCTGAAACACCTCCCCTAGGAGGCGTAATGAGGGCATTCTCACTGAATACCCAAACCACCTCAGCTAGCTCTTCGTGACATGGAGGAGCAGCGACTCTACTCTGAGTCTGAATGTTCGAGCTCTTCTTCTCTCTAAGGCTGAGCCCGGCCAGCTGAAGGAGGAAACCTTTTTTGGCCACTTGTACCCGTGATCTTGTTCTTTAGGTCATTACCTAACGCTCATGACCATAGGTGAGGACTGGATTGGGATGAAGATCACCTGGTAAATTGAGAGCTTTGCTTTCTGGCTTAGCCCGCTCTTCACCACCACAGACCGGTTCAGCGTCTGCATCACTGTAGATGCTAAACCGACCTGCCTGTCAATCTCCCTCCCTCCCTTGTGAGATACTTGAACTCCCCCACATGAGGTAGGACCTCTCCCCCTATCTGGAGTTGGCAATCCACCCTTTTCTGGGTGAGAATCTAGGATTTACTTTCATGATGATGCGATTTTAAAATTGAAACAGTGGATTATATGTTTGGCATCAGAGATTATAATAATATAAACAACTTCCTAGCAGTCGGAGTTTCCTGACTTGTTTTTTTCTACTCTATCTTTGCTGCTACTGTCTACCCCCTGCTCTCCCTCTCTGCATGGCGGTGGTTTCTGTTTTTATTTTTGCAGAGGAGCCTCCCCCCCGCCCTCCTCAGCCTTCGGTGCTAATCAGTAGTAAGTCTGGTTTCTCTGAGCAGCTTCTTACCCCATTCCTGCCCTCTGTTTCCACTTAGATCCCCTTCTCAAAGGTACATACACATGTTTCTCATCGCTCCTTTACAGTGTTTGTAGTGATCCTCCTCTTTTCTTAAATTCATGGTTTTCCATCTCCCTACCTGCTCTAACAAACGTGCTGTCTTCACCATGCTTCATACGACTCCTCTTAGACCTGGAAACTGCTCGTGTGCCTCGTATTTGTGGTCTCAGTAACTCAGTGCTTTTACTTTCTCATACCTTGTCAGTGACCTGTTGAATGTTTTTTGTGTTCATCTACAGAACCTTGCTATGATGAAGTGAACGAGGAGGAGGATCCAACTTCTGCAGCTCTTAGAAGGCTCTCACTTAGGAAAACCGGCTCACTCAAAAGTCTGAAACTTAAACCAGCAGCGTGGGTCCCTGCTTGCAGACGTGGAGGCGGGAGGACTTCAGGCTCCGACCACCACGCCAACAGTGACGTGTCTCTAATTGACTTTGGAGAGGATTTTCCTCCATCTCCTTCTCCTGTGGTGGAAAACCAGATTCCTTTGTTGGCCAAGCTAGCTTTGGAAGCAAAGAACATCCTGGACAAGACCCCACCTCAGAGCCCATCCACAGCACTGCCTCGACCCCTTCACCCCACTCCGGTGGTGGATTGGGATGCACGGCCATTACCTCCACCCCCCACCTACAACGATGTAGCCCAAGATGAAGATGACATGGAGGTACGACGGCACAACGCTTTCTCCTCGTGTTACAAATGAGATTATTCATGTTGTTTTCAACCCCAAATCTTTTTCTTCATAAAGGTGAGCTCTATCTACAGCTCAGAGCAGCAGCTTGAAGATGAAAGGAGTGCTGTCCACGATGTTGATGGACACATGGTGGAGGGTGAGACTCTTATCTTAGGGGGACCAGACAAACCAGTTCTTGAAGACGACCTTTTTCTTCCCAGCAAGCAGAACCAGAGTCTGTGCACCTCTTTCTCCCAGTCTGCAGAGATCTTTCAGGAACTCCAACAGGAGTGCATGAAGAGACTCAAGGTCCCAACAGGAAGTACTTGCCAGTCATCCTCGCCATCCCAAATCTCCACCCCGTCTCCTCAAACTCTTCAGAACTCACCGGATGGACAACAGAGTTTCTCCTCCGCCAGTGAGGACAAGCCTCAGATCCCCCCACGTGTCCCCATCCCCCCTCGCCCCATTAAGAGGGGTGACTACACTTCCCCTCGATGGTCAAGGGATCTCTCAGTTTCTCCAATGCCAGCTGACACTAAAGAGGACATCTTAGGCCTGTCCACCCCACCCCAGGTCCCTCCCAGAGATCCTCTGGCTCAGCCAGACTCCAGGACTCCAAGCCCCATCAGTCTGTTGAGCGTCAGCCAGCAGAAGCTGTACTCTGTCAGCCCCACCACCCAGCAGGCCTCGTTTACATCCTGCCCCTCTGCACACACCTACAGCTCCTACCTCGCCACCTCTCCAGGTAAACTTATGCCCACTACACACAGCTTTGCCTCAGATCCTAAATATACTGCACCCAAAGTGATCCAGGCTCAGGGGAAGAACTCTGCCAGCAAAGGCCCCTGTATCCTGCCCATTGTCCATGACGGGCAGAAACTCAGCAACACTCACTATTACCTCCTGCCAGAGAGGCCTCCTTACCTTGATCGCTTCAAACGCTTCTTCCGGGAGGCGGAGAGCTTTCCAGCAGGTGACGTAGAGGACAGACATGTACGACAGGCTAACATGGCCACCGTGAGACCGATGGTGGTCAACACCCAGACAGTCCAGGGACACACCCAGGACCAGGGGCCCATCCAGCCTGGTGAGGTGACGGCTAACTGTTTCTCCAGTAATAACAGCAGTGAGAGTGGGTCTCGGTCAGGGATGAAGACATCCGTTAGCCTCCCTCGTGTGTGTTCAGACGGGTTGACAGCACCGGTGGTCACTGCTTCCTGTACCAGGACAGACAATAGAGGAAGTTCTCTTGACAGAGTCAAAATGGTACGCCTAGAAAAGTTAAAATCCCGTCCTGTTTCAAAGGCAAATGTTTTCTAATTTAGGCTACGTTCACACTGCAGGCAAAAGCGCATCAAATCCGCATTTTTGACCTGCCTGTGACCCATGTCTGATTGTTTTGTGACAGTCTGAACAGCACAGAGCGGGGCGGGGTTTTTCCGTGAATGAACTTAATACCGAAACATTTTCATGGAATACTAACTCGGGAAGATGGCAGGAATAAGGAGTAAAATAGTTTCCAGCCCTAAACGAGAGACTCAGGTGTGATCCTGTGTCTGAACTGTCAGCGAAGGCTTTCACCTCTCCTGGTTCTGACTGGGACTTCTTGTCTTCTGCGCATGCGGGTCGCTTTGGGGTCGTGAAGCGTTCACACTGGAGAGTGTTTGATGTCGCATTTCAGTTATAACAGCCACACAAAAAATCGGTTTAATCGGAATTGAGCATCAAGACCTGCAGTGTGAACGTAGCCTTAGATCACTTGCCGAAAAATGTTTTTGTTGCATTTGTGATTTAAAGTTAGAGCTTCTTTTTTTAAATACAAAAATCAAAGTCCTTCAGTGGGACTCGTCACTGAGCTCATGTTCTGTTAGGGAGACAGTTCAGATCTTTTAACGTCTGGTGGAATCGCTAGGAACTGTTCTGTAACTTA
>SSNS01000535.1:263802-276302 GCA_006937985.1 Aphyosemion australe | reverse complement strand
TAATGATGTTTTTGCCTGAAACATCTCAGTGAACGGAACTTCACCACCTTGATCAGACTCAGATTCAGCTTGACCTGCTGAGAGGAGGATGCTTATATTCAGATGGATGAATCGATGACAGATGTGTGAAGCGAGTTCTGGATTAGTCAAAGCCTGGCACTAGGCCAGTGTAGCGTAACAGTACCCCCCTTGGACATGCTCCTGATGGTCCTGTGTGGTTGGAGGAGGGATCCAGAATGGAGCAGCCAGGCTCCAAGGAGCAGTCCTCCGGACCATAACTGTCCCAGATCAACAAATACGGCTAGCCGCAACCACTCCAGCGGGTGTCCAGGATGTGCGGGATGGTGAAAGCTGGCTCGCCATCAGTGGTGTGGGGAGCTGGTGGCTGGACAGGCATGACTTGCTGCTTGAGCAGCAAGACAATAAGCACTAGACTGATCCAGAGGAAGGCGGGTAGGCGGAGATCATTTGATAGTTTTGAGCGAGTATCTCGTACACCTCTGCAGTCTCCTGATTCAGCACCGTGGACAGCTCCCCCCTGCATGGGCTCTGTGCAGATCAGCACCTGGGACAGCGCCACAGCAGAGGACCTCTTCCCATTGTAGCTGCTTTGAATTAGCTGATGAGCCTCACTTTTAAATCCAGCCAGCTGGCTTGTGGTTGGGGAGGAGCGAAGAGAAACAGCTAGGACACGGACTTGTACTGTAGACCTTCTTCCTCTAGCTTGCTAAGCTTGTAGTATGTTCTTAGGAACTAGTGTGTGTTTAAGAGAAGCTTATAAAGTTAAGTCTTTCACTCCAGTGAGGGTTAGTTACAGACCTTTTGTGAAACGGGTTCGTTTCTGTAGGCTGTGGTGGTCTAGTCCCCTCGTTACCCTTTTATTTGTTCCTGTTGGAACAGAACTAAGGTCACGCAAACTTGAGTTAGTTTTTGCATCCCTGTAGTTAATAGCTCAGGTAATCTCCCAAAAGGCTTGAATTTGAGTTCTTGTAGGTAAAAACATCTCTGCGAAAGCTTGTTTAACCATCCTGTTTTTGTTTTATGGCCTACAATTAAACCTTTTGTTGTATTCACCACCATACGCTCGTCTTTATGTTACATCTCCCTCATACTCCTACATGAGCCATCCGGGCGTGTAACAATGCTCTCAGATGGACTCTGTCAATGCTGACAGAAATGTAACCTGGCCTTTATTTTGGCCCGGTTCTGTTCATCCCACTGACATGATGCAATACTTATCTGACTGGATAGCTGTTAATGAGGCTGGTGATTTACCGTGTTCAGTTTAAAGTCCTGACCTTTGCCTATAAGGCTCTCAATGGCCAAGCTATTCGATACCTCTCACTCCTTACGTTCCCACTCAATCCCTGAGGTCTGCTGACCAACACTTATTATGTGTCCCAAAGACGCGCTACAACAGTCTTTTGCTGCACCTAAGCTGTGAAATGCTCTTCCCCTGTTTGTCCATTTTAAATCCAACCTAAAAACGCATTTCTATCAGTTAGCTCACGGTACTGTAAATGAGCTTCCTCTGAGTGCTTATAGTTCTCTATAGGTTTGCACGCTCTCGTTTTAGTGATGTCATCTTTGTTTTATAGGTAATTCTACGTACATTGTTTATTATGTATTGTACTTTGTTTATGGCCCCTCCTATTGGTGCTTATTGCTCTGTTTTGTACTTTTGCGTCTTGTTCTCCTTTGCACTGCCTCGGCTCTGAGCAGCTGTCATGCTGTTTTTAAATGTGCTCTATAAACATGGTATAGTATGGTTTGTGTTGTTTTAAACGTCCCAGCTCCCAGCCAGCACACATAGGTGGGCCCCATATGGGATCTATAAGGGCAAGCTGTATGGGTCCCAACAGGGTTTGTCTGCGGTTTCCAGGGCCCATTAAAATTTATGTGAGCAAAAATCTTTCTGGGCAAACCCCCACGGGGCCACCGTGGAAAGCGTGGACAAACCCTGTTGGGACCCATATGGCGTGCCTATATAGATCCTATATGAGACCCACCTATGTGTGCTGGCTGGGCTCATCTTCATCTAGTGCAGCAAGTGTTTGTGCTCACTGTTTTAGAAGTGGAAGACGATGTGAAAGTCACCGAGGACTCATCACCTCCTCTCAGACGTTTCTAACCTGAAGCTTCTTTATGTTTGCAGTTGGTGACGGAAACGGCACGGTGGGGAGCTTCGATTGGATCTTCATCCTCAATACTACATAATCAGGAGCAGGATCTTCTCTCGACTCGTTCTGTCTGTCCCTCCAAACAGAAGATTTCACTCTGAGGACAGAAGACTGTAGCACAAATAAGATAAACTTCAATAGGACTCCATTTTCCACAAACAAGGACACGTTAAGGTGAAGGTTATGTTCAAACAACCCACCAGGTACAAATATATTAAATACATTCAGTTAAAAATATTTGTATTTATATTAAATATCACTCCAAAAGCAAACTCGTCTTTTGGCAGCTGTATCATCACTTACAGGCAATTATTCTGAACGTCTGGCAACCACAATAAAATACATTCTTAAATTGGCTATTAAGACAAATCCAGGAAAAAATGTCACCTGTTTTAGTCAATATATGGACTGATGTTCTGCTTGAAGCCAAAGAAGAAGGTGAAGTGAAAAGTAAATGAACACAACTGCAGAATAAACCCAGTAAAGACTGAAAAAATAAACAATGTTCTGTTTTAAAGAGGAATGCACATTTCTGTCTTTGTTGTGTTTATTTAAAGGTTTGGTATATTTTACTTTGAGAAAACTCCTCAGTCCATTATAGTATAGTGTTGTTGTTCCCCACACACAAAAACACCCTCATGGCCAGCCTTTCCTGGTGTCATTCCGGTGAGAACTTTCTCCATGGAAAACTTTGTCTCCATAAGCGGAAAAGCTGCTGTTGCTCAGCTAATAACAGCAGGGATTGTTTTTTTCTGTCAGCATCTTTTTGGGTAGTAACTTCTACCTGGCAGGACGAGCTAGCTCAGCGCTGGACAAGACAAAAGCTTGTTAGGTGTCAGAGGGTCAACGTGAAAGATCAGAAAGCTTGTGGAGTATAAAAGTGATGAAGTCTTTCAGAGAAAGGTTCCTCCTGAGGAAGGGCACTGAGAAAATCAGAAGATTGTTATTGTTGAACGCAGCTCACTGATTAGGAAAAATCCAACATCTGTTCTTATGAACAACAAATCCAACGCTGAGTGAGTTTTCCCTCTAAGAACACTTTAGAGTTTGTTTTCTGATTTAGGGCTGAATTCTGCCTTCTCCTCGTTAAAGAGACATGGTTAGGGTTAGCTGATTGTCTTCATACCAAGCTGCTTTAGTTTGATTTCCATCAAAGCCACATTCTCATGTTGTGATGTTAGTGAACTGTTTCTTTGTAGATTTTATCTTGTCAAAAACATTTAAAGTTGCGTATTTCCTGCTGTTTGTCCTGCAGCGTGCCATCTCTTGTTTTTGTATTTTTCTCGCTGACCTGTTAAAGTTGCTCCCTCCTGATGTTGATAGAAATGAATTCTTGTTTCCAAATTTGTAAATGTATTTTTTATTAAAAGAACTATTTCTTACCTTGCTTCACGTCTCTGTTTAACTAAACCCAGTCATCAGAACAAAGTGACAGAATCAGGTCCAGATTTGGGCTAGTTCAGGTTTAGGTGAAGCAGCCCTCTGCCTAGACCAGCTGTGGACCTGAAAACAACAAGCAGAAGTTGTCATTGCTATGGTGGATAAACGGCAACAACACTAAATACAAACACAGAGGAAAGCCAGCAGAGTGAGGAAAGAGTGGGGTCCAGCAGGCTAAGCCTATCACAGCCCCAGTGGCCTAGTGGTAGAGTGTCCGCCCCGGGACTGGGAGATCGGGGTTCAAATCCCGGTCGGGTCATACCAAAGACTTTGAAAAATGGGACCCAATGCCTCCTTGCTTGACACTCAGCACTAAGGGGTTGGATTGGGGGGTTAAACCACCAAATAGTTCCCGAGTGCGGCCACAGCTGCAGCTCACCGTTCCCCACCACGGGGATGGGTCACATGCAGAGATGTAATTTCACCAGTGTGTGATGATGACTTGGGACTTTAACTTTAATTCCATGTGGACACGATGACTGAATTATGCTGATATAACTTACCAGTTCAAATTCTAGAACCCTTTTATACGTTGTTCAATTAACTTTGTAGATTTATACCTTAATGCCCACATCAAACACATCATTGAATATAATTGGATAAACCAAATTTGTTACAACCCTCTGATTTATAATATTTTGCTGATTTGTTTTTAGATCAGATAGAAAAAATGGTTTCTTCTGGTAGGCCTACCAGAAGAAACCATTTTTTCTATCTATTTAATTGTGGCACAATGAACATTATTTTGATATTTTTAGATCATTTTATGATTCTTCTTCATCAGAAGCATCTCTCCCTAAAGACAAAACGGACTGGACAGCTGCTGAGTGGTCCAAAGTTCTGTTCTCTGATGAAAGTAAATGTTGCATTTCCTTTGGAAACCAAGGTCCCAGAGTCTGGAGGAAGAGAGGAGAGGCTCAGAATCCACGATGGTGTTGGTCCATTGTGTTTTCTGAGGTCCAAGATCAACGCAGCCGTCTACCAGGAAGTTTTAGTTTCTCCAAACTGAAGTAATTTAAAGAGCTATCGGCAACAGAAACCCACTTTAAAAGATCTGAACTGTCATTTGAGGTTTTGTTTTATTCAACCTGCTAAGGCCAGCATAAACTGAGACAGAGCTCTTGGTTGTTGTTTTCAGATTCTCTGAGCGTTCTACAGTCAGCCAGGGTGAATCTGCTGAGAAGTGTCAGCTGAATTAACTGTGAATACATTTTCCCACTGTAGAATGATGGACTCCACATAGAATGTATATTACCTTTAAATTTTATGAGGGAAGCAACGGGAAGCAAAAGTTGCTTCTTGAAGCCAAAAGTTCACAAAGGTTTGAGTTGGAAAACAGATGATTTTTGAAACTCAAATAAACTAAAACACGTAACTCCTACTAGCAAATTTATTGTAACTGAAGTAAAAGGTAAACAGTGTGTGTGTGTGTGTGTGTGTGTGTGTACATACATTTTTTGTAGCATCTAAAAAACTAGCATCACAAAAGCTTCATTCAGCAGTTTTTAGCCAAAGTAAATCAAACTAATAAAACAATCAAAAAGCCTCACAGGTAAACAGATGCTCTTATGACACAAACCACCTCATTTTAAAATCCTCAAAAAGATTTGCAGAAAGCATCTATGCATTGGTAAGAAAAGATAAAGGGTGTTTGTAACAAATGCTTTACTCATATTTGTTTATAATTTGCAGTTATCACAGCTTACACCATGTTGTTGCAGCAGTATTTCACTTTCACTGCCTGCAGCACATGATGTGTGATATAAATCTGCAACTAAATCCTTAATTTTAATTTAAATTATCCAGAAAAGGTTGAATTTTCTACCATTGCAACTTTATGCTTTTCTTACTAGTGACTATGATATCCAAGAAAAAAAGGAAATGGAGAAAACCGGATTACTTAAAGGAGTCATCACCTGAAATTTTCACTTTTCCACTTGAACAAATGTCTATAATGTCTTCCTAATGATTGTTCACTGGCTGAGAAGCCGATATTTAACATTGAAGCATTTGTTTACTCTTGCCTTCTTCAACCAGCTCACATGCACCCCACGAGCACGCGCACTCCAACACGAGAACTTGAGCTCTGGCCTATATGTCGTCACAAAGGCCAGATATGACATACACGGTTGGATCCCGTAGGTCGCGGCCAGGTCGGGTTCAGTCATAACTTGTTATTTTGGAGCGAGGTACTGAAGTGAAGTCTACGGCATCAACTCCCCTGCTTCCTTCCACCAATCAACGCACCCCTCAGTCCGGCACCGCTGAAACATCACGTGTGATCTGGCGAGAAAATATGCCCTTTATTGTAATGGCCTAAAAGACTATAATAGGATGTAGATATCCACGCTATTATAGGTGATGACTCCTTTAAAGGAATATTTATGAGCAAATCTACTGTTTAAGCTGCAGATTTCTGCCTGACTGAAGTCAAGCAGGACTTCTTGACACTTGCAGGAGAATTGAGCCTACATATATAACCTGCTCCTGCTGTGAGCCCACTGCACTGTCTTTCCCATGGGCTTTAGTATCGATCACCTTCCCCTTTTCACCACTACTCATACCTCAATTGTCTGTCTCTTGTCTCTTTCTCTCAGTGTCCCATTAGTGGTGTGAAAGGCTGCCAGGGACGCCTGGGGCAACACACAGAGAAGGCCTGACAGAAGATGAGGAAGTCAGAAAAGAAAGGGAAAGGAACCAGGGTGGATGGAAGCATCTTTTTTCCATCTGACAGCTGAAGTGGCAAAGAAAGTGGCAGAGAGTTATTTTCAGGAACATAAAAAACATTCTTATTCAGACTCCGATTCATCACCAAGTTGAACATAGCGAGTGCAAAAATGACAAACCAAATATGTAAAGGTAGTTGAGATAGAACGATAAATCAAGCAGGGTATTAGATAAGGGCTTCTAAAATTTTAAAGGTGAAAGAAATGATCTGAAGGTGTTCTCGGGGAGTGTTCTATTTGTTAACTGCTGTAAACACTGTCTGAAATAGATGCATTTGTTCCCCTGTTTCAGTAAAATTAATAGCAGGAGGGAGCATGTTTAGTGGCTGGTGTGCCAGTTGATGCCCCCTCCATGAAGGTATCACAGTCAAACAGAAAGCAAAAACACTGAGAAAACCTAACGTTACAGTTTTTTACAGACGCTAGGACACATTTGTCAATACTTAGGTCACTTTTGCAAAACTCTTCACACAGTTCTCCTAACTGACTTTCAGCTTGGCAAAGCAGTTCATTTCCCATTCAAAATGCACTACAACTACCAAAACACTTCATTCAGGTCTCAAATCAACTCATTCTTCCAGAACACTAGCAAAGGTTGACAAACACACTCTGTCACCCACAAAACAATGAGCTAAAAAACACTAACAACATGTAGCATTACAGTGTTTTCTTGTGTAAAACAAAGACACATCTCTGTTTATAGCTGCAATCTATGTTACTGGAATTAATCAGACATGATGCAGAATTTGTCAGTGTTTTATGTGGTTTATTTTTATTTTTTGCACTAAGTAATTCCAAAATACTAGAACACAAGTTACCTGTTGGTTTGCCGGACAACTCTAACAATAGATGCCACTGTAGAGCGTTGCAGATTTGGCTGCACTCTCTGAACAGCCTCTCTCATTAGAGACCATGATGTACTACATGATCAGTTACAGTAGCTCTGATCTCATCTGAGACTACAGCTCTTGATCTTCCTCGTATTCTTCTTCCACCACGCATACGTACTCCTCGCCCTCTCCAGCCTCTCTTCTTCCTCTTTCAGCCACTTCTCTATTCTGGCTGGGTCCATGTTTACATCACAATACAAACATATTCAGCAGTTGTCTCCTTTTGTAATGAAATAGAAAGAGTAACACCTGCAGATGTTCATCTATGAGAATCAGCTGTGGCTGGTTAAACTGCATTTTTAGATTTAAAATATGTTACAATAAAATATTGCTGTTGAACGTTGCTCTTATTCAGTTTTGCATCCTGTTATTGTTTTGAACATAAGTTTAACAGTTTTGTAAACAGTATGTAAGCACGTGCAAAATGGCCTGTTAGTACAATGATTTTTGGCAGTTGTTGTGTCTGAGTGAGAAAAGAATTCATGACATTTGAGAGATGTAGTCATTGAATGCATTTTGTGCCAAAACAATGATAATTGATCCTCAGTTTAGCCCACATAGACTTCTGTTGTGCTCACTGTATGAAGAGTTTTGCAAACGTGACCTAAGTATTGAGAAATGGGTCCTAGCGTCTGTAAAAAACTGTTACAGTTGAAATAACATGAAATGAAGCAATTGGAAAGTAGTGGTTGAAGAAAGTAGCAGAGTGTGGAAAAGTGGTCATTATGTCCTCCAGCACTCACAGCCTATAGCAGGATAACTACAGAGATGACGCTACACATCCAGCAACTGGGCTGACATCGCTCACATTTGGACCATAATCAAATAAAAAGTTTGGTGGCATTCCAAGGGCTGAAAGATCAGTAGTCAATTAAATATGTGCAACTATTGAATATCAACCTCAGCTTTTCACTGAGAGAGGCTGGCGAAAGAATGCAGCCCAACCTGAGGCAGCCTGCGGTTGCCTCCATTACACACATCCATCAGGAAGACAACAGGTAAGTACAGGTTTTACATGGATTGTTTCAATTCCCACTTGACGTGTCAATATGGCCATACAGTAACGCACGTTTACCATATTTTTCTGTCCCTCCAAAGGATGCAGCGTCTTCCTTCCTCTGGGAGAAGAAGAAAGCTCCACAGTAATGATCAAGAGCTTGCTATTGTAAAAATGGTTGTAGCCAATAATACAATAAAATTGCATTAAATCCAATTTAGAATTGTGGAGAACCATGGGATGTTTCACAATATTAATAGCATCAGCTTCACAACTATTACTCTGGCATTGTCCAAACACAGAGTACATATGAAGCAGTTCTACACTGTTAGCGTGTGCTTAGATTTGTCAGCTTATTATTATATTTCCCATAAGTAACGTAGTTTAGCACTTTAGAGAGAGCCAGAGACGCCTGTCATCCTGTCAGAGGTTAGATTCAGAAAAAAGAGCGTTTTTAGAAGCTTTGCTGAAAAAGGGCACTTGTTACTCAAAAAACGGTGCCATTGTGTATTATAAAACCCACAATAAGCATTTCAAATAGTATTTTTGGACATAGTTTTATATGAATTTTAAATTAAGTTGCAATTTGCACTTTAAGGCAAATCAGTAGCTCATTGACACAAATTAGCAACAGATGAAATCTCAATGCAGTTACCTTTAATAATAAAAAACTAAGTTAAACTGGTCAGTGGTTCTCACCTTAACCACAACTAGCAAAAGGCTGTTTTGGATACAGGGGTGACCAAGAAGGCCGTAAAGCTTTTAAATAGCTACGCTAATGCTACACAGACAGGAAATGGCCTGGTTTTGTCAGTGAGACCAGTAGAAATGTCCACTGGGATCTCAGAGAAAAAACCTGACATATAAATTGTATGCTACATAAAACAAAACACACACACACACACACACACACACACACACACACACACACACACACACACACACACACACACACACACAATCTGACTAGCATCAGTAGCCAACCTTAAAGAGCACAATGCTTCCTTCTGTCAGAGACGCCCTCTCGCTTGTATTGACTTACTTTAAGCTTTGCTGGAAGTATTATCAGAACTAACTTTGCTCCTTGAAGGCCAACAGGAGATAAACTCATCAATTCTCCTGTCTTATCTTCTCTGCAACAGAAGCTCAAGGAATTATCAAAACACCAGCACACTGTAGATTCATTACTGGGACCCCAGACAGGTGAGACAGTGTGGTTAATTTATGACACATGAGCTTTGGGTTTCTGTAGAGAGAAGATATTCCTTGGTGGCTTGGCTGCACTGTATATTTAATGCACATGTCCCTTGGTAAACCATTACAATGTCCTCCCTCAGACACAGCTCTGACTCCAGGGAAAGCTGCAACCAATTAATTGTAACCCTGAATGGGAGCTGCTCTCAGGGAGGATTGCATGCCAGTCTGACAGGTGAACAAGGATGCCATCTCTGCTCCCACCCTGTGTGTATGTGTGTATAGTGTGTAGCTAGCAGGGGAATAATTTGTCAGAGTGTTGCTTCTGTACCAGCTGTTGAGAGAAAAGAAGATCAGAGCGGTGGTTATTTTGTGCAAGGTTTGTCGTGAAGTGGGACATCAACCTCTGTCAGTGTTATTTATAAATAGCTAACTGAATACATTTCTTGTGGTGATACCTGCCAGTCTCTCTGTGACAGTGAGTAATGAGCCCCACTTACATCTGCATTTCATTTTCCTCTAGGTTCTTATGACCAGTTTTGGAACAGAATATTTTGTTCTTAAAGGTACAATATGTAATAATTCTACAGTGAAATAATCACAAAACGGTCTAATGTCTCCATCATGTAGGAAGGAAGGTTATACTGAAACAGATTTCCTTCTCAGCCAACTAAAGAGATATGTGGTCTTTGTTTACGGTCTTTGAGCCTCCGGGGTTGCAGAGTCGGTGCGAGCTAATAACGGCAAAATGCAGCAGCGTTTTGTAAAGATCCTAAGACAGTAACAGGCGAGAGTCCACCCCACCACTGAGATCTGTATATGGGTTGTGGCCAGACTGGCCAGTGTGTGTGTGTGTGTGTGTGTGTGTGTGTGTGTTAAGCAATATTCACATAGGTCTGTTTTATAGTTTTGACAAGCTATTTCACAAGGTGGGTAAAATTCTTTTCAAATTACTTGAATGTCTCACCTCACATTTTCATTCTTTCTTCCTTTGCAGCATAGAGAGACTATGGTGAGACCTGTGGATGGCAGTCACAAGCACATACTCTACCATCTTTTCCACAGCCTTGATGAAGAAGGTTCACTGGACTCCACCAGCTGTCCACCTTTTTGCAGCTTAGTGTATGTTCCTACCCCAGCTACAGTCAGAACTGTGCAGCTTTATTGGTGGAATAATCATCCCCTCCAAACAGCAGAACTTGATGTCAAACCAACTCTGGGAGATGGGGTGAAGAACTTCCAGGAATTGTTGTCCCACCTGTCCTCTCACACAGCAGAGCCTTGAAGTCCTCAGAGCAACCATCAATCCAAATGTACCATCAGATGATCATGGACCATACCTCTGTTCTAAACTATGTTCATACTCAAAGATGCCAAATGTTTCATTTTAAGGCCTAATAAGTGATTTTTAATATAAAGGTTTAGACAGATTTGTAAAACCCAAGAATTTAACTTTAGACATTGTCCATATTTATCTTTTCAGCTGTTATTTAATTTGAACTATTACTGACCAAGTTTATTACTGATCATTCCAATAAATGTACTCATGGGAGACTGAAATATTGAGTTTATTGAGCAAACATAAACATAAGTGCAAAGGTTCAACGAAGAGTAATTTATCATGGTTATCCCAAGTGATTAAAAACTGGGTAGTTCAAGTACTGAATTTTAAATTTAGTTTTCGGAAGTCAATAAATGCTGCCAGCAAACCACAAATGGGGTACTGAGATCACAATTCATTTTAATTTAAAATCTTCAGGACACATTGAGTCATTGTCTGTGTGTGGTAGCTCAGTCTGTAGGGCAGTGGGTTTATATGCAAGTGGTTCAGAGTTCAATACCTGGACAAACAATGACTTTTAGACTTTGTGTGAATTTCTGGACCACATGAAATGGTCTAAAAAAGCAAATGAGTATTATCCACTTGCATAGCTTGGTCTGTTGGGGCGTTGGCTTGGTGTGCAGGTGGTTCAGGGTTCAAACCCACAACATAGCAATTTTAGGCATTGTGTGAATTCTGAACAACATGAAATGCTCAAAAACCAAGTAGTAAGTGTCTGCTTGTCTAGTTTGCCCTGTAAGTTACTGGGTTGGCATGCTGATGGTTCAGGGTTCAAAATTAACAATGTCTTTTAGACTTTGTGTGAATTCTTGACAGCATGAAATGCTCTAAAAATCTAAGCACTTGCGTTCTTGTGTAGCTCAGTCTGTAAGGCCTTGGCTTGGAGTGTGAGTGGTTCAGGGTTCAATCCCCAGAGGAATACTTGTGTTGTGGAAATTGAGAGCCCAAACCTTATGACTGAACAAGTTTTTAAGTACAAAAGCTAAAAACGACAAGTTCAAATGTCCCACCAGAACATGTTCAAGTGTGAAGGGTTCTGGTGGCGCAGTGGGATTGTTCGCGTTCATAAGTCGCCAGTGGTGCAGCAACTGGTTCGAATCCCGTTTGTGACTACAGGACCTGGATCAGTGCGACAACTCTGAAAGGGGTCGGGGAGGGGGCCTGATTCCCTCCCTGACTTTCTGAGAGATAAATGTGGGGGGTTATGCTGGTTGGAATCGTGTCAAGCTGGGGTTTTCCTGATGTGGCAACAAAGTACTAAAAAAATCAAGTACCTTAACAGGGCTTAACATACCCTACTGGACCATGGCCAACCAAGAGCAAGTATGACCCATATCAATGGCCAACTTAAGTAAGTTTGGCTAAGTAACTTACTTAACTTACTTTCTTGAAGTAACATGTGCCAACTGGACTTTCCAGTTACTAGGCCCTTAAGTAAGTTGGCCATCTTCTACTTGCCAGGCAACTGAAGTTTCTTGGTGAAATTTAATTAAGTTGGCCAACTGACACGGTCCAGTAAGCCCATATCTTAAGTTTGGCCAAGTAACTTGGGCTGGACCAACTCACTTAAAGTAACTTGTGCCAACTGAACTTCCCAGGCAACTTGAGTTTCTTGGTGAAACTTAATTAAGTTGGCCAACTATCATGGTCCAGTAGGGTACGTTAAGCCCTTTAAGGTACTTGATTTTTTTAGTACTTTGTTGCCACATCAGGAAAACCCCAGCTTGACAC
>SSNS01000535.1:222149-259757 GCA_006937985.1 Aphyosemion australe | reverse complement strand
CAGGTCTCATCCAATATTATTGCTAATTTATTAAACCCAAGTTTACACGCTCCTACAGAACTGAGTCAGTGGTTGAATTAGTGGTCTTTAAGCTCTGCAGACCTTCTGGTTTTTAAAATCAGGTGTGCAGGAGTTAGAAAGTAAAACATGCTGGATAGCAGATCTCGTGGACCAGGATTGGAGACATATTATCAGTAATTAGATGCAACTTAGCATTAATCTTGTGTGTAAAATGATGCATATGCTTCATGCTTGGTGGTTAGGCTACCTTCCATGTTACTGAGATCTGTGAGAATCCGCACACATTCACTTTCAAGTTAAAATGAGCTAAATAGAAATGGATGTGATCTGACAAAGATGCTGTGTAATTCAGAATTTAGCTAAGGCTAACCTTGCTAGCTGCTAACAAGAAGCACACGCTGCTCAATCACATTGAAAAACTCAGACAAAAACAAAACTTTTAACTGCATAAACGGTAAATGAACAGAAAAAATGAACTTACTGCAGATGAACGGTGGTCTGCCCAACGCAGGTAGCTCACCATTGTGCAATGTGGATGTGCTAACCATGGTGCTACTGCTAACAACAGAAACACGACCTGGGCGGAAATGACGTCAAACCTAAGCGCTTTGCTTTCACCCAGCTGTCATTCATTTCCCATGCAGCCAATGAGCCCAAAGCCCGCCCCCCCATGTCAAATCAGGCTCAGCATCGTAAACGAAAAGAAAGTATTGGAAACGTAAACTCAGGCCTGAGAGCAGAGGAGGAAGAGAAACGTAAACTCAGGCCTGAGAGCAGAGGAGGAAGAGAAACGTAAACTCGGCCACAACTTTTGTTTCATCTAGTTTTCCTTCATGAAATTTGGTTTTTGTTTTTTGGTTGCAGTTTTAGGTTCAAAGTTATATTTATTTTTTTATTTAATGTTTTTATTTACAATTTATTGTTTCAAATTTCAAGTTTTTTGGTTCAAATTTACAATTTATTTTTTCGAGTTTACATGGAGCTGAGCCCATGTTGACCCCATCATTTTCCCCAAGTTGTGCATGTTTAGCTTTAAACAATATTCTGTTTATAGTCAAATTTAAAATTAGCTGGCATCTGACATAAACAGCCAAAGAAATATGATCACATGGTATGTTTCCTCCAGCAGAAGGTACCTTTGTGCCTCTGCTACATCAGCACAACCACAAAGACAATCAGACTTTCCATTTAAATGAAATGTTGCGGTTCTGGACACTGGGAGTTGATAAAAAATGCTACACAGCTCAAAGACTGTCTTCAGTGATTAAAAAATAAATGCTGTATTAGTCTCCAGACATCACAGCTCACCAGTGCTTTTGTTTTCTGAGCTAGAAGCTGAGGAGGCAGAAAATGTGATGTATCAGTGGGATGCAGTGATTCATCACTTTACCTGAGGGAGCCATACAATCAACTCAAAGTCATTTGTCAGGAGGGGTGAAGTCAAATGAGTGTTGATATTAATAGTGTTATAAGAGAAATGAATGTGTGTGTGTGTGTGTGTGTGTGTGTGTGTGTGTGTGTGTGTGTGTGTGTGTGTGTGTGTGTGTGTGTGTGTGTGTGTGTGTGTGTGTGTGTGTGTGTGTGTGTGTGTGTGTGTGTGAGGGAGTGAGAGAGAAAGGCGAAAGGAGATCCAGCACCTTCTAGCTTGCTTGCTAGCTATTTCCTGTAGGTGCTAATGGCTGCAGAGACAATAAATCAGGGATGCTGATTGGCCAAAAGCTCCCCAGCTGTCTGTAATATATAATCTAACATAATAATTAGTGAGTATGGTGGGGAACTTCACTTAATGAGAGACAGCTGATTGTGTGTGGGTACACTCAATTAAGCAAAACTGACACGTTTATAGTAAAGTTATGTATACATTGGAGGTTTTTTTAACTTTTAAAATGATTTTTTCCCTTCGTGAGGGCGGGTGGGGGCGTGGGGCCCTAGCACACCTATGGCCGAACCGCCACTGCTGAAATCGCTTCATGTGAGACAGATGGTGGAAAACGTCCATGAACATGTTCTATGGACCAGACAATATGTCTCATTTAAAACAAGGTTGTGATTAGAGGAACGGAAACACTCACAGATAACCTGCTAAAGGTTAAAGTGGGAACCAGTGGGAAAAAGGTCGGATTCTAGGCGCTGTCCGTGGTGCTGAACGTCCAACAGATACACGGCTTCCTGTTCCTCCACCCACCCACCCACCCACCCAGGAGAGCGGACAGATGCTCCTTCCGGGCGGTGGAGCAAAGCCTCACCAAACTTTTCGTCTCTGTTTTTCTATTTTAAAACAAAGGTCTTCCTCTGGCGTCTCCCAGCGCCCCCACCCCTGCGCACGAACTGAGAAGCAAAGTTTTCCAATTCCCAGCCAGCAGTTGACCCTGGAGTCTGACTCTCCCGTTCTCCACCTGATTCTTAAAAACATTTTAAAGCAACACTTTTTCCTTTTTTCCTCCCACGCTGCGTGAAACGCAGACATGCCTGCCTTGGACGTTTAGTCGTTCCTCCGCAGTGACACGGACGGACGGACGGACGGACGGACGGACGGACGGACCATGCTCGTGTCCAACGTGAGCCTGAGCGGCTGCGCGGGGCTGAACGGCGCTCACTGCGCCGCGGCCGGGGAAGGATACCCGGGGGGGGCTTCGTACCGGACCACCCTGAGCCCAACGGGACACCTGGTCGTGGCCGTGTGCCTCGGCTTCATCGGCTCCTTCGGGCTGCTGAACAACCTGACGGTGCTGGTGCTGTTCTACCGCTACAAGATGCTTCGGTCCCCCATCAACCTGCTGCTGATGAACATTTCTGTCAGCGACCTGCTGGTGTGCGTGCTCGGGACTCCGTTCAGCTTCGCAGCCAGCACGCAAGGACGCTGGCTCATCGGAGCGGAGGGATGCGTGTGGTACGGATTCGCCAACTCCCTCTGTGGTGAGTTTTGTGCTGTGTTCCCTACCCACCCACCCACCCTCACTCACTCACGAGAAACCAGAACGATAACAGAACATGTTTAACAGATGTAGTTCTCCGCATTTCCTCGGGTTTGAATCGTTTTCCTGATTTTGTCTAAAAAAAATGATCAGGACGGTTTCAAATCCACCAAAGTAGAAATGCAGATGTTCCTGATCCAGTTCAGGTGAGAGCTCAGAGACAACCCTATGGTTCGGCTGTGGATGCGTGTCCGGGGCTCGGTGGACGAGCTGGGTTCCCGGAAGGTTAACGCAGACATCCAGACCAGTCCCGGTCCCGGTCGCTGCAGAGGGACGCGTGTCCGTGTGTGTTCAGCAGCAGGGCTGAACGCCCACATGCAGCACATAAAGTAATATTTACATTTTTTTATTTAAACCAATAGAATAGAATAGACTTTATTGATGCCTCAGTGGGAAATCCACTTGTCACAGCAGCAGCATCACTCAGAGGGTTATTAGAAGATAAAAACAAGGATACATGTATTTACACATAGGCAGTAATCTAGTATTGTAATCTGAGATCACTAAAAAAACACAAATAAAAGATAAAAACAAGGATACATGTATTTACACATAGGCAGTAATCTAGTATTGTAATCTGAGATCACTAAAAAAACACAAATAAAAGATGAAAACAAACTTGGTACCAGCACTATGCAGCATACTGTAAGAGACACAGACACAAGTATAGAACACGTGAATATAGCACTGGTGTTATTGTGTACCAGGATGATACCAGCACAGCCTAAACTGAGGAGTTCTATATAATAATATAATATGGAAAACCTTCATTTTTTAGGGGGGGGGGGGGGGGTGTTCTAAATATAATTTGAACAGAGACAGTTTGTAATCTCAAATCTTAATTAAAGTTCTTTAAGTGATTTAAATAGATTATGTGAGCTGTGGTGCGGTCTCTGTCCTGCCAAAGATAAGAAGGTCTCAATCTGATTACTGAAGCTGAAAGAAACACAAAACGAAGCCATTTATCTTACTAAATATGCTTTTAATGTCTCATTTGTACCAAAAGTAGGTAAATGCATTAAAAGTTGTTTCCCTGTAAAGGGCTGATTGTTTTCTACATCCAGTTAGATATTTTATGGATTTGCACATTTTTTCTTTATCTCTAAGAGGCGTGTGTGTGTAACTGAAACATGCCTGCAGTTTGGTTTGTTGTCACAAGCCTCAAAGGATTACAGTTACTTAAAAAGTGTCTTAATTTAAACCTGATTCTTTTTAGAGTTGTTGTTGTTTACTTTCCAAAGTCTGTCCTAATATTTAAATCAGCTGCTTTGTGATACAAAAGATCAACCGGGTTAGAGAGAAGAGCACGAGGACGAGAGACAGAAAACCATCCAGGTCTGAGTCAAACACGTCACTCTGCAAACTTTTTTATTTTATTTATTTTGTTAAATAAAACAAAACAATTCACAATCCAGAACACAATAAGAAAAGAAAAACATACATAAACATGAATGAATGTGCATGCAGTGGTAGAAGCCAAAAGGGCTTTTAAAAACACCCCCCCCCCTCAGAAGAAACAAACCACAAATGAATCATTGCATTCATCTATATGCTTTCATTGAATTCATTTTAACAAAAACAAAGGAGAAAAACACAGAAAAATGAAAATATTAAAAAAGAATCAAAAAAGATGATTTTTTAATTTGATTTTATATGTTGCGAGTGAACTGGTTTTATCCAAAGAGAACTTGCAGGAAATAACAAAAATGTAACGTTTCTTTTAAAAAATGCCACTGATTTTCATGTGCAGAGCATCTCTCCTATGTTTAGCATGGACATGGGTGTTGGGGTTATTAGTCTGCCCTGTTATTTCTGGGTTGTGGGTTCGAACACAAGGCACCGTCGGTGTCAGACACTTGGCCCACCTGGTCTGCTGCTGCTGGTTGGAAGGCCTTGCTGTGTGTGAATGTGTGTGTGTGTGTGACTTTTTTATTGATTGTAGAGAAGGAAGTCCTACATCACTTCATGAAAGGTGAGATTTTCTTGGTCAGATACATTCATTGATCAACTAAATGACAACTTTTCACTGAAAAATAACATTTGATCAATTATTCAGAGCTTCTCAGCCTCATTTTACAGCTGCAAAACAGCTGAATATTCCACTCTGGGGTTCTTAATTGGTTGTTGCAGCTCATGATGAAGTTTTTGTAAAGGTTTCATGATGTTTTTACCCTCAGTGCTAATGCGAGTTGAGCGGCTGGCTGCTTTATAATCAGAACTCATCCTAAACACCAGGGCTGTGGAAGCGTTTGTCACTTTTCAGCTGTGGGGCGTTTCCGTTTGCGCTACAAAAACGCCTTAGTGGGGGTTTCACCAACCAATCAGAATGGGCATAAAAAAAACAAATTTTCACTGCTGGATGTGTCAAAATAAAAGTCTACGGCCGTAAGTATTGCTCCTGCTTTAGCCTGATAACTCCATTCATCTTCAAAAACTGAATAAAGAAGCTCTTCATCAAAATCCCATAAACTCATCTGATTTCTTGTTAAGAGACATTAATCCAAGGTTAAGTGTGTTTTTATGTAAAAGTAATAAAATTATTTATATAAATAGTGTACTGAGCAGCCTGTGTTCAGAGAAAAGGAGTTCAGGAGCTTTAGGACAAACGACTAGTCTGTACCTGCTCAACACTGACATCGTTTGATTTGAACAAACATAGCAGGTAAAGTGCTTTGGAGTCCTCTGTCTCAGAAAGGTGCTATACACATGCAGATCTGCCTCCTGCTCCAACTTGACTCTGCTCACTCCATTAACCCACTCTGTCATCCTTCACTCAAACCAGACAGATTTCTGGAAAGAAATGCAGCTGCAGAGTGGAGAGGAATTGATTATGGATGTGCATTGTGCTGGCGGGGAAACACCTGACCTGAGTGATGCTCATTTGTTGGAAGTGTGTAAAAGGGAGACAGGAAGCAGAACGGTGGCAGAGGAGGTAAGTGCCCACCAAGGGGTTGCAGGTTTGCACCCCATTCAGGCTCAGTCGTGTTCTTGGGCAAGACATTTCACCCTCCTTGCGTGCTGGTGATGCCGATTGTGTGACAGCATCCCTTTTGTCAGTGAGCCCCAGGGCAGCTGTGGCTATAGTGTGGCTCATCACCATCACCCCTACTTCACACCGGAAGCATCAGCGTCACAGAACAGCAGCGGAACGGTTTACTCCGGGTTGCGCTGTGTGCCAATGCACACCAGGAGAATCTCAGCTGCAAAGCAACTTATCCGCTGTGCTCTTTGCTTGACTCACGAGATCACAAGATCCCTCGAGACTTCAAAGGTCACGGTTTGTTTATGCCGTCCACTATTAAACCAAAAAGAAGGAAATCACGTTTGACATCGCTGTTTGGTGTCATATATAATGTTGTTCCTCTCCACTGCCAGGATTAAAGCCATGAAAAACACACCGCTGCACTTCTCGAACGATGCAGGAAGTAAATAAGCCATGAGGTCACACGTATAGATGTAATCTACATAGGTATAAAATCACATCGCTGCAGTAGACTCTTATTTTGAAAATTACTGCACGTTTTACACTAAAACCGTGTGATTTCGTGTCTAGCCCTATGTTAACTGCTGAAATTGACGCATCCCAGAAGCGGCACGCGGCAAAAATAGAACCTGATCCTATCTTTAGTGGCGCAGCGCGGTGTGCCGCTTCTGGGACGCATTTGAAAATTGCGACATCGCAGCTGGTTTGAATCACCCCCCCAGACTAATGGAGTTCTGCACCGCTGATGTTTCCAGGGTGAAGTAGGGGTCAGCGTGTGAATGACTGTTGTGTTGTAAAGCACCTTGGGAGGGTTCTAGGACTCTAGGGGAGCTTTAGATATACAGGCCATTTACCCACAAAATGCTTTTAAAGGTAGAACGTGTAGATTTTGTAATCAAATTAGTGATGTCATATTTGTTGTCCCTGTGACTCCTGAACTAAAGCAGATACACTGGGACAGGATTTCCACAACAAATCTTTATTTTTTTAACCTGCATTTTTCATTCAAATTGCTGTTTATCTGAGCAGGCGGTTGCTTCTCAGTAGACAAATATGAAAGAAGCATGGATTAGAGCAGCTGTAGATCAAAGATTCAGTTTTCCTTAATGAACATTATGAAACTAGACGAGGCTTAGTTTGGGATTCCATGGGACTTCATTTGATTGAGGACTTTATTTCATAATAACATTACTTGGCATCAGATGAAGATCATAAAGAATGCTCTGCAGCCACAGATAAGATGTGTTCATTTCACAGGATCAGTCACAACAAAGGTTTTAATAATAAATGTGTTCCATTGTAATCAGCAACTCAGAGTTGGGAAAAGATCGTTTGACTAACATCCCGACTGCTGGGATTCACCACTGATGCCCCTGAATTTGAGCTGCAGTGTTCATTTTGACAAGACATTTTAATTTAGTTTTTGTCTTTCTTTTTCATTTCAGTCACAATTTAGTCATCCAATTTGTTTTAATGTTAGTCTTATTTTAGGTGACTACAATAGAAAGCAAACAAGACTTCCCTCTCTCCAGCCACTTGGGCCAGCTCCTCCGGGGGAATCCCAAGGCGTTCCCTGGCCAGCAGAGAGACATAGTCCCTCCAGCGTGTCCTGGGTCTTCCTTTGGGTCTCCTCCCGGTTGGACGTGCCCGGAAAACCTCACCAGGGAGGCGTCCAGGAGGCATCCTAACCAGATGCCTGAGCCACCTCAACTGGCTCCTCTCGATGTGGAGGAGCAGCGGGTCTACTCCGAGCCCCTCCCGGATGACCGAGCTTCTCACCCTATCTCTAAGGGAGAGTCCAGCCACCCTGCGAAGAAAACTCATTTCAGCCGCTTGTATCCGCGATCTCGTTCTTACGGCACTACCCAAAGCTCGTGACCATAGGTGAGGGTAGGAACGTAGATCGACCGGTAAATTGAGAGCTTCGCCTTTCGACTCAGCTCTCTCTTCACCACGACAGACCGGTACAACGCCCCCATCACTGCAGATGCAGCACCAATCCGCCTGTCGATCTCACGCTCCACCCTTCCCTCACTCGTGAACAAGACCCCGAGATACTTAAACTCCTCCACTTGGGGCAGGACCTCGTCCCTGACCTGGAGAAGGCATTCTACCCTTTTCTGACTTAAGACCATGGTCTCGGATTTAGAGGAGCTGATTCTCATCCCAGCTGCTTCACACTCTATATTTATAAATGTTTTAATTAGGGGGAAATGCCCAAATGTCCACTGACAGTTTGAAATTGTGTCTCTCTCAGTATCGCTCATATCTGTATAATATGCAGAAATATTTGTAAACATGACAGGAAATGACATCATACCATCAACACATTAGAAGGTGTTACTCTAAAGCCCCCTTCAGACAGGCCATGAAAAACGGAAATGTTCGGGACTCTGTCCATAAGACCTTTGTGTCTGAATACAAACATCTGGTTAACCTTTTCCTGAATTAGTAACAGGACCGGACTCGTCACGGACAGGGTGGCTGCTTCAGACTGGTGAGGTCGAGTTCCAGACAAGGAGGAGGAGGGGAGCGGGGGACGCTGGAAGTGCTAGATTACGTATATATCACGTGAACTTTTTCAACACGTCTGACCAGAAAACGTCGCCACTTGGTTGTGAATGTTTCCATATACGCCGGGTAGCTCGCTCCTGTAGCATGCGGCGAACCACGGTAGCTCGCCTCCTACGGTACCGTCTCCTGGATGCGCGACGGAGCGCATCACACCGCTTCCGTGATTCCTTTATTAACCACTGAGCTTCATCGTCAGGTCTCTTATGTGTTTTCGTTTGTGCAGAGTTGTGCTTAACGTAAGTCAACTTAGTCAACTACATAAAAACTGTATGATTTTAAAGTGTCCATGAAACATAATAAGAAGATCCATAAGGCTGCACATTCAGCAGCTTGAACAGCAAGGCCTCCAGACTGAATCATCTATTCTGTCCTGAGAAGCTTCACTGGCTTCAGAACCAGTCGGGGCAGAAGGTATTTACCTGGAACTTAAAGATACGTTATGCCACCATTCAACCACATCAGGTAGCAAATGCTGCTAGTTTTCCAACATGCTGCTGGATCAAAGCTAAGGTGCTTGATGTCATTCCCAGATCCAAATGGAAGCCAGCAAAGGTAGTCATAATGAGGTGTTTTCATTCCATGTTACCGGCCAAAACCAGCAACGATTCTGGGACACTTGATGAATTCCGGTCCTGACCTGGATGATACATATTCAACAGATTGGGAGCTGAAGCAGATCAGCTCAACTGGGTTTTGTGAGATTTGTCCTGTTTTCTCCCTTTGGCTGTAAACCAAGGGAACCAGGGTTTGGTTCATCTCTCTGTACAATGCTCAGTGGATCCAAGGGGTTCAAATGAAGGCAACTGGACTTCTTTGGTTTCTTGAAGACGTTTCACTTCTCATCCGAGGAGGAAGCGAAACGTCTTCAAGAAACCAAAGAAGTCCTGTTGCCTTCATTTGAACCCCTTGGATTACCATGACCTGGATGACTGAGAACCTTCACCAGCATAATGCTCAGTGGAAGAATATGAAACTGTGAGTTGCCGGTTCAATCACAGGTTCCGTCTGTGTCTGTTGTTGTGTCTTTGGGCAAGATGCTTCACCCTTTTTACCTGCTGGTGGTGGTCGGAGGGACCGCCCGTGTTCAGCCGCCTCTCTGCTGACAGCTGTGGCTGCTTTGTTGTTCATCACACCTGAGAATGAATGTGTGTGAATGGATGAATGATTCAGAGTGACGCGCTTTGGAGTCTTCTGACACACACACACACACACACGCATGCATGTATATTACAGACAGCTGGGGAGCTTTTAGCCAATCAGCATCCCTGATTTATTGTCTCTGCAGCCATTAGCACCTACAGTAAATAGCTAGCAAGCAAGCTAGAAGGTGCTGGATCTCCTTTCGCCTTTCTCTCTCACTCCCTCACACACACACATGCGCACGCACACACACGCACGCACACACACTCACACACACGCATGCATGCACACACATGCATGCACACACACACTCACACACACACATGAATGCACACACGCACGCAGGCACACACGCACGCACACACTCACACACACACTCACACACACGCATGCATGCACACACATGCACGCACACACACACTCACACACACGCATGCATGCACACACGCACGCAGGCACACACGCACGCACACACTCACACACACACACTCACGCATGCATGCACACACACACACACACACATGCACGCATGCACTCATGCATGCACACACGCACACACACGCACGCACACACGCACGCACGCATGCACACACGCACACACACACATGCATGCAAGCACACACATGCACGCACACACACACACTCACACTCACACACACGCATGCATGCACACATGCACGCAGGCACACACGCACGCACGCATGCACACACGCACACACACACACATGCACGCATGCACTCATGCATGCACACACTCTCACACACGCACGCACACACGCACGCATGCATGCACACACTCACACACGCACGCACGCACGCATGCACGCACACACACTCACACACACGCATGCATGCACACACATGCACGCACACACACACACTCACACTCACACACACGCATGCATGCACACACGCACGCAGGCACACACGCACGCACACACTCACACACACACACTCACGCATGCATGCACACACGCATGTACGCATGCATACATGCACACACACACACATGCACGCATGCACTCATGCATGCACACACTCACACACACACACGCACACACGCATGCATGCACACACGCACGCAGGCACACACGCACGCACACACTCACACACACACACTCACGCATGCATGCACACACGCATGTACGCATGCATACATGCACACACACACACATGCACGCATGCACTCATGCATGCACACACTCTCACACACGCACGCACGCACGCATGCATGCACACACACTCACACACACGCATGCATGCACACACGCACGCATGCACGCAGGCACACACGCACGCACGCATGCACACACGCACACACA
Source organism: Aphyosemion australe (assembly GCA_006937985.1). NCBI lineage: Eukaryota > Metazoa > Chordata > Actinopteri > Cyprinodontiformes > Nothobranchiidae > Aphyosemion > Aphyosemion australe. Next base: position 248,742 of record SSNS01000535.1, on the reverse strand, counting down.
CACACATGCACGCATGCACTCACGCATGCACACACGCGCGCACACGCACGCACACACGCACACACACACACGCGCACGCACACAAACATGCACGCATGCACTTATGCATGCACACACACACACTCACACGCATGCATGCACACACATGCACGCACACACACACACTCACACTCACACACACGCATGCATGCACACACGCACGCACGCACACACGCACGCACACACACACACACACGCACACACACACACATGCACGCATGCACTCATGCATGCACACACTCACACACGCACGCACGCACGCATGCATGCACACACACTCACACACACGCATGCATGCACACACATGCACGCACACACACACACTCACACTCACACACACGCATGCATGCACACACGCACGCATGCACGCAGGCACACACGCACGCACGCATGCACACACGCACACACACACACATGCACGCATGCACTCATGCATGCACACACTCTCACACACGCACGCACACACGCACGCATGCATGCACACACGCACACACACACATGCATGCATGCACTCATCCATGCACACACGCAAGCACACACACATGCACGCATGCACTCATGCATGCACACACGCACACACACACACGCGCACGCACACAAACATGCACGCATGCACTTATGCATGCACACACACACACTCACACACACACACACACACTCACACACGCACGCACGCATGCATGCACACACACACACGCACGCACACACACATGCACGCATGCACGCACACACACACCAGACGGCCGAGACAAGGAGGAGGAGGCGGAGAAGGAGGAAGCCCAGGAAGCCTCGAAGTCACGGATGAGCGAGGGATCCTCAATCCAGGAACCAGGAATCCATGAGCAGTCCTCAGGCCCATACCCCTCCCAATCCACCAGATACTGGTAACTGCGACCGCGCCGGCGGACGTCAAGGAGACGTCGCACGGAGTAGATTAAACCACCGCTGACGAACCGGGCAGGTGGAGGAGGATCAGGAGGCGGGCAGAGACGACTGGAAGAAACAGGTTTGATTAGAGAGACATGAAAAACAGGATGGATTCTCATGGAGGAGGGCAGGTCAAGGCGGACCGCGGAGGGGCTGATGATCTGAGAGATGGCGTAGGGACCAATGAAACGGGGAGACAGCTTGCGACACTGGCCTTTAAGTTGTATGTCCCTGGCAGACAACCAGACCCGCTGCCCAGGGATGTAGGAAGGAGCTGGGCGGCGATGGCGATCAGCCAGTCTGCGGTTTCGGTCAGCTGTCCGTCAGAGAGCAGCCGTGGTTTGGCTCCATGTCTTCCTGGCACGGCGTAGGAATCGGGGAACCGAAGTGGCCGTGGCGGGGATGTCAGAAGGAAATAGAGGAGGTTGGTAACCCAGGGACATTTTAAAAGGGGATAGACCAGATGAAGAGGAGACATGGGAGTTGTGTGCATATTCCATCCACGGGATCTGGGAACTCCAATTCACAGGGTTGGAGGAGCACACACAACAAAGCATGGCTTCGAGCTCCTGGTTAAGCCGCTCACACAGACCATTGGATTGGGGGTGGAAACCAGAGGTGAGGGACACCCGGGCCCCCAGACGGTTGGCAAAGTCTTTCCACAGGCGGGAGATGAACTGGGGACCCCGGTCAGAGAGGATGGCGGATGGTAAGCCATGGAGTCTAAAGACGTGCTTAATGAGCAGGTTAGCATTGACTGTGGAGGAAGGCAGAACCTTGTGTGGGCCCAGTGGATCACGGCACCCCTGACCCTCGAGGGAACATACATCTTGTTAGGTGGTCCGTTACCTGGGTCTGGCTCAGTCTTTTGAGCTTCCAAGATCTTGTGTTGTATGTCCCAGGTTAGGGCCCCAACAATACAGGAGGAGGGAATGACGGAGACAGGCGTGGGGTCATGGTCTGGAGCATGTTGACGTGACAAGGCATCTGGCTTGGTATTCTTGGAACCAGGTCTGTAAGAAATTAGAAAGTTGAAACGGGAAAAGAACAGGGACCAGCGGGATTGACGTGGGTTTAATCTCTTAGCCTCTTTGAGATTTGAAAGGTTCTTATTATCCGTCCAGATGAGTATGGTGTGCTCAGCTCCCTCCAGCCAGTGTCTCCATGCCTCGAGCGCCAGTTTGATGGCCAGTAATTCACGATCTCCAACGTCGTAGTTTCGTTGAGCGGGTGACAGCTGACGAGAAAAAAAAGCACAGGGGTGGAGTTTCTGATGTGCGGGAGAGACTTGGGATAAAACAGCACCAACACCTGTATCAGAAGCGTCAACCTCCTGAACAAACTGTCGAGATGTGTCAGGAAAGGTCAAGACTGGGGCTTGGGTGAACTTGGTTTTGATAGCTTCCGTGGACCAGACAAATGATGTCTTGGTGGAGGTGAGTTGTGTGAGTGGGTAGGCAGTTAACTCAGTGCAGAATCCGTCCCGCCAGCTATTTCTGCCACCCTGGAAAAACATGAATCCGCTCTAAGTTCTCTACTGGAGCACTTAGCTAGTACAAACCAACGCCTTTTCCATTTAGACACCATGGTTCACCAGATTAATCAGAAACTCACCAGTCCGGCGCACTCTCCTCATCCGCCCTCTGTTTCACAAACACCGGAAACCGCTTCACTTCTGGGTCCCTCACCTATTGGCTTCCGGGTCACCGAATCACCCCCGGTGGAAACTTTCAGCGGTGAGCTCGATAACAGCCGGGGTTTTCTCCTACAATGTGAGTTAGCTTTCCAACGCTGGACAAAACCTCACTGACGGGGGCGTTCATTCAGGCGCTTTCAGAACGCATAAAGGACCAGCTGGCGTTTTGTCAAGAACCCCTTGACCTGGAGAGCCTTATTACCTTATGCATCCAGATCGATAAGAGGCTTCGAGAACGACAGAGAGGTACACACCCTTTTACTAACCCTTCTCCACCTCCTATGCACAGGACACAGCCCCAAGCTTCACCCTCCTCTGCTGTTGAGGAACCTATGCAGATTGGTCACACAAGACTCACAGTCGCAGAGACGCCTAAAGGAGGGTTTATGCTTTTACTGTGGACAAGGAGGCCATGCAGTCTCAGGATGCCCTAGCCGCCCAAAAGGGAAACCAGGTGGTGGCGTGGAGTCCTCATTGTTTGTCGTCATGTCTCAAGTCAGCTTTGATTACCTCACCGCTTCCAGAGACCAAGGAGCTACCACCACCTGACATGACCAACGTACCCACCGATTATCACGACCTCAAACAGGTATTCTCTAAAGACCTAGCCTCCTCGCTGCCACCTCATAGGCCTTTTGACTGCGCTATTGAGCTGTTCCCTGGAGCCCTGTTACCTTCTAGCCGTTTGTTCCATGTATCCAAACCCGAGCGAGACAGCATGGAGAGCTACATCACAGAATCTCTGGCAGCAGGCCTTCCACCTCACCTTTAGGAGCAGGGTTTTTCATTGTGTCAAAGAAGGATGGTTCATTACGCCCATGCATTGATTATAGAGGTCCCGGGAGTCTTGGTGGGCGGTTCTGTTGCCAACGCTGTCTCTCGGAGCTCACTTCCTTGTACACTGTCATTTAACCATTGCTCTGTCCCTACCCATGCATTAATAGATTCAAGCTGTGAACAAAACCTTTTGGATCAGGCCATGGTGGAGAAGCTGGGTCTGTGCACCATACCTCTTCAGACCCCTTTTTATTTATTCTTTATTTAACCAGGAAGGTCCCATTGAGATTAAAAACCTCATTCTCTAGGGAGTCCTGGCCAAGAGGCAGCAAAACTTACAGTTACAACATTTTTTTCCAGTTACACCTTTGAAGGCCTCATCACTCGACGGCAGCTCCCTTCCCTCCATCACGCACCGGACCCCTCCTGTTCAGCTACTTGTATCTGGTAACCATCACGAGGAACAGTTTTTTATGTCTTCCCGTCTCCACAGACTCTAGTGGTGCTGGGCCACCCATGGCTTCTCCAACACAACCCACACATAAACTGGGCTGGATGATTCTGTCATGTTCTGGGGTAAGTGCCTAACCCACGACATGCAGAATCAACACAGAGGCTGAGGTAGTGAAAAAACAAAGGTTTATTATGTCAAAGGGTGAAGTAACTAAGGGCGCTGCGGGAGAACCGGCAGGATGAGTCGCTAGGGAAACAGAGAAGAATTAAGCCTGGTTTATTCTCTCTGTGAGCTCCGCAACAGAGAGACGCACACGGAGCGTCGGAAAGGTTTTCACATTCAACTTGTGTTCAGGCAGCGGAGTGCTGCAAAGCAATTCCCCGCCAGGACAACAGAGGGCGTAGCGCTATTCTGTGATATCCTGCCACCATGACACTCATGTATCCGGTTCACGATAGTGTATTTACTCATGTTTTTACATTGTTTTAATGTATTTCAGAGACTTTTTAACACGGACTAATTTGTCCTTCATTCTCCTCCACCTCTTCATCCAGTCGCCACCTCTAAACCCACGTTTCCCGTCGTTTCCATCCACGTTTGCTCCGTATTTTGTGCTCCTTCAGTCACGGGTGAATAAACGTTCATATTTTCTGACTTTTCCGCGATGCGTTCTTCAATCTATTCTGGGTCTGCCGATAAATATTTTTTTACTTATTAACGGAGCAACGGCGGTGCTGGTGACGAAGTTACAGGAAGCGTCATCCTGACCAATCACAAGCTTGCGGTCTCTGTCACTTTCAACGGATGTTTAAAATTTGGGGCATGTCTCCGTCACCCTCCGCGAGCCAGTCGGAGAGCCCTTGCGCCGACGCAAAATGGCGGTGCGAGCGTCCGTTTCACGCAGACGGACCGAGTATAAACCAGCCTTTAGAGGAGGCAGGCTGATGGAATTGTGTTTGGTTCGGGGTGAGTAGTTTGGCTTACGGTCTTCTTGTGAAGGTAGGAGTTCTGAGGGGGGGAAAGGATGAGCCAGGGTCTGGTCTGTGTGAGCCGAGGGTAAGGTAGAGGAATTGTGTGTTCCAGGACCAGGCTGATGAGAGGCGAGGCTGAGGCAGGCAGGCAGGCGGCTGAGAGCTGGAGGCCAGGAGAACAGGCAGCAAGACTTGGAGACGTGGAGTAGTGACGGTTTGTTGCAGGCTGTGATGAAGGAGACGAGAGAACCTGGAGACAAAAAGGCGAGGAGTAAGAAATCAAACTGTGGTGGCCTGAGTAACCCAGCACGAGGGTTTCTTGGTACCCATGTGAGTAATCATCCAGCATCGAATGAGTGTCTCACTGCTGTTGAAATCTCCTGGCCAGGTTGATGAGATAACCAGCAGCAGCTGGGGAGCTCCTAGACACGCCCAAATGACGCATGCACGCCCGCTGCATTATGCAATATCTGGGTACAGCCTTCCCACCCTCCACCCCCCCCCGCAGACATCTGGAACCTTTCCATGCTGTGTGAAGGCAGCCGGAAGGACAAGTTCCGGTGCAAAAGTGGTGTGTCTGAAAACACAGTTCTGGCTAAAGACCGGACTGAATTGTCCACACATATTCCAGAATGTCAATCTGAAATTCAAGGAGGTAAACTAAAGGTGTATTTATGTTTCCCTGCACTCATTTACCAAAGTGGGCTGAGATTTTTGACCTAAAAACTTATTTTCACAACACTCTGTTGGGTGTAATTACCCCTCTGCTCTCTTCTTGTCCTCACTTTTTACCGGTAGTCCTTCACCGTGCTGAGTGGTCATTTGTAGGAAAGCATTCAGTTCTAGTCCTCTTCACTGTTACTCAAAATCAATTGGCCTTATTGACTGCCACGTGGATCATTATGGCTTTAAAACAAATAACATTCAGAAGGTAGAGGTCAAGAGGTCGGCAGCTCCGGGCTCCTGCTTCTTAGCCTCTGCAAGGCCATAACAGACATGGAGAAATAAAGAAAATGACACAATGAATGTCTTCAGCAAGCAAGCACTAAAAAGACTAGAAGGGTGTGGGTTGTTTGCATTCTGCTGTCTCTGTCAGGGACATTTCAGTTGGAGCTGTTGTTTCTAATTTATGCAGTCCCAAACATGAATTAAAATAATAAATTCCATTGGCTATGGCAGCTTTATTCATATAGCACATTTCATACACAGAAGTAATTCATTGTGCTTTTCAGGTGCACGAGGACAGCGAAAACATAAAACGTTCATCAAATTTAAAAATCAATGTGCCAACATAAAACTGCAGATTTTAACATATGATTTAAAATACAAACATAAAATTAGCTGTAAGAATAAAATAAAAAGGCAAAGTTAAAGCTGTTATAACAAATCTACAAACACGGTCACGGAACACACACCCATCCCCTCGGGTATCTTCCCCGAGACGCTTCTGCAGGAACCAGAAACCCAACAGAGGAAACGAGCTAGCGCTAACCACCAGTCTCCGTTTTCTAGGTCCAAACGTCTTTTGTTGTCCGTGACTTCAAATGGTGTTTTTCTCTTTGGGACTCTGGTAGTTTGTCCTAAAGCTGAAGTGGTAGCAGCCGGCTGTTTCTCCTCCTCTGATATTACTGAGGGAGAACCTCTCACACCAGTGGTGTTCTGGTGCTGAATACGTGAGTGTGGAATGAGTGGAGGACCCAGGGAAGAGCGGCGGTTCAACCGGATGGTCTGATGGTTGGTTCTGGTCTGAAACGTGTTACTGGTGGAGGTTTTAGACACATGAGAGAACCACTTTATTATTATTTTTAATCTCCACATTACATTTATAGCTATACTGTTATAGAACGTTGTTGAGGCATGGAAAATGTTTTAAGCTCATTTGTTTTAGCAGCTTTACAGACTGAGCAGTTACAGGAACAAAGGCTTTCATGTGCTGCTCCTATCCTGCTCTCTGTGTGAGCTGAGCACGTCTGATTTACCAGTTTTAAATCTTTTATATTGCATTGAAGCACTTGGACAGGCTTAGCTCCTCAATATCAGGTTTAGGATCCAGTATAATGGAAAAGGACAAACTTGCAGAACAGTCTGCTGTCTTCTCCACCTGAGGCTTGCGCTGTAGTTTATTTATGTGCTCACATGCATGCAGAAGGTTGCAATTAAAACAGGCTTATTTTGTCTGTGCTGAAGGTATTGTGTCCTTGATCTCCCTGGCCGTCCTCTCCTATGAACGCTACAGCACCATGGTAACCCCAGCTGAGGCAGACTCCTCCAACTACCGCAAGATCTCCCTGGGCATCCTCCTGTCCTGGCTTTACTCTCTCATGTGGACACTGCCGCCGCTCTTTGGCTGGAGTCACTACGGTCCAGAGGGTCCTGGAACCACCTGCTCTGTCGACTGGACAGCCAAGACGCCAAACAACATTTCTTACATCATCTGCCTGTTTGTCTTCTGCTTCATCGGGCCCTTTCTGGTGATCGTCTTCTGCTATGGGAAGCTGCTGTACGCCATCAAACAGGTGAGTCAAACTGATGTTACCTGGGATGACCATTCTTCACTTCAAATGCTCTGTGTTGTTTACATCTCAAATAAACCTTAAAATAACTTTTCTACAAAGCTCAGAATATTTGTAGTGAGCTTTTGGGAAAAGGCTATGAACAAGTAACATCTTACCTGTTGCAGGTAGCCCTTTGAATGACCTTGGTTTGGAGAAATAAAGATTAGAGCTGAAAAAGCTTATTGCCATCTTAACGTCCAGCTCTAAAATTTCATTCTTTTATAAACTTTTACATGAACGTCAGTTTTGCACTAAACAGTTTTTATGGGTAGAAGAACCTCTGTTCACGTTCCATGATGCAGAAAACACAGAATCATGTAATTAGATACTAATAAAAAGTTTATGTAAAACAGGTGTGTGGACCAGGAACATTGACCCACTCCTCCCCTCCCGACATACTTAAAGGTGGAATATGGAATACAAAGCTATATTTAAAAAATAATAATAATAATCCCTCCATGGGGCGTTGAGAGGTGTGCAGAATGAATGAACAGTTTTTCCGTTTATTTAAAAAATTAAATAATCAAAAAATGTATTTTTATGATCACGACACTGGGTTTATGTTTACCTCCACCAGCCACTAGAGGGCACCGTTGCAGTAAAAAGTCCGCTCGGCAAGGCGAGGCTGGGACTGTGTAAAATGGCGGACTCGACAAGTCAAGCAGCTGATTCTGAGCCCAGAAGATGTTCTAATGGTAAAAACTGTTGTAAAATAAACTTATTAGTAGAAATGAGTCCTGACCCTGTACGATTCATCACTGACATGGTGCTGGCTGCTCACTTCATGTATCAGCAGTGATCCAACACCCCGACGGCTGGAAAATTACTTCTGTTGCTGCAATACCACCTCAGAAAACTAGATGTCGCTTTAGTGTACGTGTTATGGATGCACATGATTTCCATCAAGGCTCTAAGATAATGTTAGAATAGACTTTATTAATCCCACATTGGGGAAATTGACATGTTAAGGCAGCACATACACAAAGAGAATAAGAATACATGGCAGGTGAAGACACACAGACAGTAGGCTACTAGTGTATCCTGATGTTAAACACTGATGGTAACAGTTTTAAACCATAACATTGTAGACTTACAGCATGACCTATGAGACCTACCTTATCAGATGTTCCTGAGGGCTCTAGTCGGCTCAGATGGACGCTGGGACGGCTCTGATCATAAATCCAGGATTTCAAATATTTGATTATCTTGGTCTGATTTTCAGGAACTAACGACTTGTTGACTGTTGATGGTCAGAAAGTGATGTGAAGGAAGTGCACTGCACACTCATCCTCCGCCATGTTTGTTTACTCCAAAGTCAGGTTTTATCAAGATTTTCTGTCTGACTTTGGGAAACCCCTTAGTTAAATCAGTTTGTGTGTAGTGTGTAGTTTTGGCAGAGTTGCTGCACACCACACACTGTGGGACCAAAACTTTAGTAAGTAAGTAAGTAAATTTTATTTGTATAGCACTTATCACAGAAAAAGAATCACAAAGTGCTTCACAAAGATCAACAAAACACAAGATAGTCATCATAAAATGATCTTAAAACAAAACAACAGAATATCATAAAATCATTAAAAATCAGAAAACAGAAAGTCATAAAATTATAAAAATGATAAAACAAATGAAAGATGATTATAAATACAAGTTAGAAAAAACGAATAAAACATAAAAGATTTAAGTAAAAGCAGTTTTAAACAAAAGGGTCTTCAGCTGCTTTCTAAAGGTGTCCAGACTGTCAGTAACACGTAGGGATAAAGGAAGTTCATTCCAAAGTCGGTATGCAACAGCCTGGAAAGATCGATCACCTCGACTTTTATATCTGGTCACTTGGAACTTCTAGGAGGTTCTGGTTTGTGGACCTGAGGGCTCGGGTTGGAATATAAGGCTTTAACAGTTCAGTAACATAAGGAGGAGCTTGGCCATGTAGAGCCCTGTATGTTATAGTAAGGATCCTAAATTGAATTCTAAAGTTAATGGGTAACCAGTGCAGAGACACCAGAATAGGAGTGATGTGAGCTCTTCTGTTTGCTCCAGTTAGGAGCCTCGCTGCAGAGTTCTGGACCAACTGAAGGTGGTCAAGGGCTTTTTTGTTAAAACATGTGAAAAGTGTGTTACAGTAATCTAGACGGGAGGAGATAAAGGCATGGATAACCATTTCAAGCTCATGTTTTGACACCAACCTTCGTAGTTTGGAGATATTTCTCAAGTGATAAAAACAGTTTCTGACCAGTGTTTTTGAGTGGCCTTCAAGAGACGTTGATTGGTCAAAGACAACACCCAAATTTCTAATGTTTGACTTGACAGCAGAAGCTAAATGACCAAGTTGTTGACTAATCAGAGGAGCCATGCTCTCAGGGGCAATGATCAGACATTCAGTCTTTTCAGAGTTTAACTGAAGGAAGTTATCTTCTAGCCAGCTAGTGATCGCTGATAGACACTCTAGTAGTTCAGACAGTTTATGGAGCTCAGATTCCTTAAAGGAGCAGTACAGCTGAATGTCATCTGCATATAGGTGATAAGAGACATTTTGAAAAGCATCAATTATCTGTCCAAGAGGGTGTATATATAATAAAAACAGGAGTGGACCTAAAACAGAGCCTTGGGGTACCCCACAGAACAGGTTTGTGGAATCTGACATGATTTGGTTTATACAGACACTGAAACTTCTGTTAGAAAGGTACGATCTGAACCAGTCTAGAACAGTTCCAGAGATTCCCAACGAGTCATGAAGTCTGTTAATTAAGGTGCTGTGATCAACAGTGTCAAAAGCTGCAGAAAGATCCAACAACACTAAGACTGTAAATTCCCCGTTGTCTGCAGCCATCATGATGTCACTGGAAACTTTAAGCAAAGCTGTTTCTGTTGAATGATTTTTACCAAAACCAGATTGGAATTTATCAAAGCTGTTGTGAAGTTCCAGAAAAGTAATCAGTTGATCGGCCACGACTTTTTCTAAGATTTTAGAGATAAAAGGCAATTTAGAAATGGGTCTGTAATTATTAGGCTGAGAGGACCCTGTTCCCTGAAGGAGAGGAACGAGGTACAACAAAGGTACAATTGGGGACATCACACGAGTGGCCTGGTTGAAGCCATAAATGCTAACGCTCAAACAGATGATTCTGTCGGATTCGGTCAGCCTGTCCGCCATCTCCATTTGAGCTGCCCAGCTAGTCACGGCGACTTCAATCATAAGGCCATTTTGGACCTAGAAATCGGCGACTGGTGTTTAGCACGATCTAGTTTCCTCCAGCATCGCGGGTTTCTGGTTCCGGCAGAAGCGTCTCAGGGAAGAAACCCGAGGGGAGGGGTGAGTGTCCTGTGATCCTGTGTTAAAAACCTAGCTTGTTCTGTAGATTCGTTATAACAGCTTTAAGGGCTAATACTCCATTTCAGATAAAGGAGCAGCGTTGGAACTGTGATATAAAAAATGTTAGAAACGACAGGAGAAAGCTCATCTTTGAAAAAATAAATCATAACATGTCCCCATGAATGCCGTCTGGATTTTAGGTAATAAGGCTGTGTTTCAAATTGTCAACTACATAAAAACTGTATGATTTTAAAGTGTCCATGAAACATAATAAGAAGATCCATAAGGCTGCACATTCAGCAGCTTGAACAGCAAGGCCTCCAGACTGAATCATCTATTCTGTCCTGAGAAGCTTCACTGGCTTCAGAACCAGTCGGGGCAGAAGGTATTTACCTGGAACTTAAAGATACGTTATGCCACCATTCAACCACATCAGGTAGCAAATGCTGCTAGTTTTCCAACATGCTGCTGGATCAAAGCTAAGGTGCTTGACATCATTCCCAGATCCAAATGGAAGCCAGCAAAGGTAGTCATAATGAGGTGTTTTCATTCCATGTTACCGGCCAAAACCAGCAACGATTCTGGGACACTTGATGAATTCCGGTCCTGACCTGGGTGAAGCAGATCAGCTCAACTGGGTTTTGTGAGATTTGTCCTGTTTTCTCCCTTTGGCTGTAAACCAAGGGAACCAGGGTTTGGTTCATCTCTCTGTACAATGCTCAGTGGAAGAATATGAAACTGTGAGTTGCCGGTTCAATCACAGGTTCCATCTGTGTCTGTTGTTGTGTCTTTGGGCAAGATGCTTCACCCTTTTTACCTGCTGGTGGTGGTCGGAGGGACCGCCCGTGTTCAGCCGCCTCTCTGCTGACAGCTGTGGCTGCTTTGTTGTTCATCACACCTGAGAATGAATGTGTGTGAATGGATGAATGATTCAGAGTGACGCGCTTTGGAGTCTTCTGACACACACATACACACACACACACACGCACACGCAGGCACACACACACACGCAGGCACACACACACGCACACGCAGGCACACACACACACGCAGGCACACACACGCACACACACGCACACACACACACACACGCACGCACACACACACACACACACACACACACACACACACACACACACGCACGCACACACACGCACGCACACACACACACACGCACACACACACACACGCAGGCACACACACGCACGCACACACACACGCAGGCACGCGCACACACACACACACGCACGCACGCGCACACACACACACACACACGCACGCCACACACACGCAGGCACACACACGCACGCACACACACACGCAGGCACACACACGCACGCACACACACACGCAGGCACGCGCACACACACACACACACACGCACGCGCACACACACACACACACACACACACACACACACACACACACACACACACACACAGCTTTCCTAAAGTAGGCTGTGGAGTAGTTTTCCATTCTTTTTCCAGAACTCACTGTTACTCGTGTTTTCTCAGACCCAGTGTGTGCTGCTGTTGGTGTGCCTGTGCTGCTTTGTCCTGATAAATTATACAGCCTGATGTGAAGGAGGCTGAGCAACAGTCTAATAATAATGTCTTTTCTACTCCTTTTCTTGCATGCACACTTGATCTAATTGCCTTTTCTAAAACAATAAATAAAAGTCAAGTGAAAGTAATATTTAGTTTGCTCTTTGTCTGATTTGCCTAGTCTTATTTTTCCCAGCCATATATCTACTGTACGTCAGCCTCTTTGTTTCCTTCTCGTGCCCTTTTCCCCTTCTTTGTGCAGAATTACACGTGCATTCTTTATCTTTTAATGGCTCCCCATGCAGCTGATGCTATGTAAGGAGAGAGCTATAGTTCTGCTGTCAGAGCACATGGTTTACACCACCCTTAATCATGCAGTCTGGATTGTTAGAATGGAAAATGACAAGTAAACAGTGAAAGAGACTAGAGGCATCCTGACCATGAGACAAGCCTCTCGATGTTCTAACATGCTTCAAAGTGTCACTGTTGTCTTCTCTCTTTATTGCTGCTTTTCTTTGCAAATAAATGGAAAATTGTGGCTTCTATGGGTTGAGAAAAGAGCTAGCAGTCACAAAACAAGTCTCTAACAGCCATCACCTTCTGAATGTGGGATAAAACGTGACTCGACACAATAAGACATCAACAGCTCCAGTCAAGTGTTCATAATAACTGATAATATTTTTCTTGTTTATTTCTTTTAGATTGGTTCAAATTCAGCTATATTGAAGGGTTTTACTGAATGAACTGTCTCCAGTCTAAGGTCAGACATTCTCCTTCAGGATTTTCAGAATTCACGGTTCGTTCAATTACATTATTATAAAAATCCCCCCCCCCCCCGTGGGTGGTCTCATCCTTCCAAGCTCGGGTCCTCTACCAGAGGCCTGGGAGCTTGAGGGTTCTTCAGTATCTCAGCTGATCCTAGAGCTGCTCTTTTCTGGACTGAGATGTCTGATGTTGTTCCTGGGATCTGCTTTAGCCACTCCTGCCTCGATGACCACTGGCACCACCGATGTCTTCACTCTCCTGGGCCCTCTTTTCTCAAACGTTCGTAGAAACTGTCCTGTATTCCCTCCTACGAATGAAATCTAGAATGTGTGTACAAACAGTCAAAATCCTGGTTTATGAAACATGCGGTGGCCTCGTACATATTATAGATTTTCTTTGAATCACCTTTTTAGTATAGCTTTTAGCTGAATTTGATCTATTTTAGCCCATCTTTCATATATTTTATCAGTGTTCTCTTTTACTTAAGTGACATCTATTTTCTTATATACTAATTTTAACTTGTATTACTTATTTGTATTATATTATTTTTATATATTTAATTGTTTGTTTTTACTTTAATTTATCTGGTGTTTATGTTTAATTTGATCTTAATTATTTTAAGGTTCTACCAGTGTTTCCTCTGTGGGGGTTAGCTGCTGCCCCAGGAGAGGCGGTTGGCTGTGGCTGTCTGGGAGCTTCTGGTGCCTCCTCTTGGTGCCATGTGGTGGTGCCCGGGCAGCTGCTGCCGGTGCAGCTGGCTCCTTTTGATGGCGTTTCCCTTTACTTTGTTGCCTATTACATCTGTACTCAGCCAGTTGACCTTTCATTGTAGCTCTTGAGTGTGTGTGTGTGTGTGTGTGTGTGTGTGTGTGTGTGTGTGTGTGTGTGTGTGTGTGTGAGTGATGGGATTGGGGCTGGGAGGAGGGAGATATAGAAGGGATCTTGGATGCTGATCTGTGGGGGAGGGGTGGTTGTTTTTAATCTTGTACAGCGCTTTGAGCTGCACTTGTATGAAAGGTGCTTCATAAATAAGGTTTGAAGTGATTTGATACGCATGTTCCTCTACAATAGTCTGATGATAAATCCCACCTGTGCGTACCCAGGTGCTCGTGTCCATTCACCGTCATTTACATACAGAAACGCCCTCAATTAACCATTTTTGGTCACACTACGTGAGCAGCTCATGAGGTTGTTCCCAGAAAAAAAAGAAAAAGAAAAACTTTATTGACAGTGAGATCGAGGCACTGGCTGCTGAAGAGAACTAGTTTTAGAGGTTGTAATTGTTTTATCGTAAACGCGGTCAGGACAGAGGAGAGGTTCCTGTCAGAAATAAAGACGTAATGGTTCCATATGAGATTAAATATGAAGAAACATACTGAATGTTCCATTCTGTTGTTGATTACAGTTTACATGTAAAGAGTTGTCTGCATGTTCTGTTGTTAGAAAATGTTGCAGCCTCCTCTGAGCTCAGGTATCTGCTCAGGAACATCTCTGGATCCTCAGCAAGCGTCGGTCGTCCCCTCCGGAGTCTCTGTCAAATCCTCCAGTAACACCAGATCAGCCATGCTACAGACACCTGTCGGTCACAGATGTCTTTTATAGGTTTTAGCACCATTCATGCGACAAAGTTGTTTTTTCCACCCAAATAATTGTTTATTGGGTAGAATAATCAGTGGATGAGGAACACGCGTGGATGACTGAGACCTTCAGAATTGCTGCTCCCTCGTTCTACCACTAGATGCAGCTCCTACGCATGGTCACAGCTGTTCTTATATTTAGGAACGTTTTCATGCACAAGTACAAGATGGTAAATTCCACACTATGCGTAAAATCATAAGTACGGTTGATAAATGAGGGCCCAGGCGTTCTCCAGTTCTTCTTTAAGGCCCTGGTGCTTCTCTAGTTTCTCCTGTTCCTTTTTCCTGATGTTGCATCACTTGGTGTTGCCACGTCAACTACAACGGCTGTCCTCTGTTGTTTGTCCACCACCACAATGTCCGGTTGGTTCTCCATCACCATTTTGTCGGTCTGGATCTGAAAGTCCCACAGGATCTTGGCTTGCTCGTTCTCTACCACCTTAGGGGGTGTTTCCCACTGTGACCTTGGGGCTTCCAGTCCTACTCTGCTCAGATGTTCCTGTACACCATGCCAGCCACTTGGCTGTAGCGTTCCATGTCAGCTTTCCCTACCAGCATCTTCCACCCTGCAGTTATGTGGTGGATTGTCTCAGGGGCCTCTCTGCATAGCCTACAGCTTGGGTCTGGTCTGGTGTGGTAGATCTTGGCCTCTGTTGCTCTGGTGTTCAGGGCCTGTTCCTGTGCAGCCATGATGATGCCTCTGTGCTGTCCTTCAGACCAGCTCTTTCTAGCCATTGGTAGGATGTCTGGATTTCAGCCACTTCAGTTATCTGTCGGTGGTACATCCCATGTAGGGGTTTGTCCTCCCATGATGGTATTTCCAGCACCTCCTCTTCTGTTCTCCATTGTCTGAGACACTGAGCACATCACCTGTTGGGACCTTGTCCTTGATGTACTTATGGATCTTGGATGTTTCATCCTGGACAGTGGCTCTCACACTCACTAGTCCTCGGCCTCCTTCCTTCTGGCTGGTGTTGGGCGATGGTGGCAGAGGAGTTAAGTGGCCGCCTTGCAGTCAGAAGGTCGCAGCTTCGCGTCCGGCTCAGTCTGTCTCTGTTGTTGTGTCCTTTGGCAAGACACTTAACCCGCCTTGCCTGCTGGTCATCATCATCATCCCCGCCAGCGTGTGAATGGGTGGATGACTGATTGTGTTGTAAAGCACCTTGGGGGGTTGTAGAACCCTAAGAAGGTGCTATACAAATACAGACCATTTACCATTTACAGTCTCAGGGTGCTGGACTTGAGGTTGCCATTATCTTGTGGGATACCAAGGTACTTGTAGCTGTCTTCAATGTCTGCTATTGTTCCTTCTGGGAGTAAGACCTCTTCTGTGTGGATTATATACATATATCTCGATACTTTATTTTTTTTATGTTAATTTCATTTTTTAACTGAGTGAGCACTAGGGATGGGTACCGGAATCGGTACTTTTTAAGGCATCGACCGAATTCCGTAGAACCGACCAAGTACCGGTTCACGTGACATGAAACGGTGCCTTGTTTCGGTACCTGACCTTCATAACGAGAACTTGCGAGACAGCAATTTGCCAAGATAGACAGCAGCGCCGGTGTCATGTCGATATGTGTTCCCCCCTCGAGAAGTGTTTCACTGGCGCAAGAGCGTAATGTCATCAATCACTGCGGGCAGGGCCAGCTGCAAGCAGCATGGCAGAGAGGAAGACCTCTAAAGTTTGGGTCCAGTTCACTAAATGGGATGGGTAACTGGGTGACGAAGAAACCAGCAACAACGATATAAGTGAGGCACCATCGTCTTAACCTGCTCCAGCAGGTAAATAAACTGTTTAACATAACGTTAGCTTGATATATTAGCTTCCGTTAGCTAATGGTGCGTTCGCTTTCTCCTCGGAACTTGGAAATTCCGACTAGGAGAAAGCGAACGCACTCTAAAGTTTGGCTGCACTTCACTAAATGCGGTGGGTGATGATGAAACCAGCGACAACGATCCAAGTGTGGCATCATCGTCTTAATCTGCTCAAGCAGCAAAATAAACTGTTTAAAATTAACGTTAGTTTGATAATTTAGCTTCCTTTAACATTGCTATCAGCTAATGGTGCGTTCACTTTCTCCTCGGAAATTCCGACTTCCAAGAATAGGAGCACATGGAGCTGGGTTTTAATTTCTGCATCATTTAGAAACAGTTGTGGTTAAAGGTTTTCATATTGAAGAATTTTGTACAACACTACGATGATAAAATACAAACAGTTGTATGTTATTTATTGTGATGTTTATCAAATATGGTTATACACTGAGAACAAATATATATTTAAATAAAAAAGAGATTTAAATAATTATTAAACACTCAAAAGTATCAAAAATAGGTACCGTTAAGTACCGGTATCGATTCGTAGGTACCGGGAATTGGTACCGTATCGATTCAAATGTCAAAGGTACCCATCCCTAGTGAGCACTACATTGCAGCACTGTCCCAACCCTCCATGCAGCTGTGAGATCACAGAAAGTCTAAACAAGGCTGAGAATAACCATTTAACAGTTTCACACCCTCTTCTCTTCTTCTAACAGTCACAGCTGATAAACAGGTCAATATTTCTGCTCTTGCTATATACAGTGACATCAAAGTGTTTCTATGACAACAGCACACACAGGGAGATGGTATGACTGAGATAAGGGACAGGACAGGACTGAATCAGCAAAACAAAATGTATAATTTATTTTGGTTTAGATGCTCTCCTGGTCTCCGTTTGAAAGCAGCTCAAAATGAATCTTTTCAGGCTGGCTTTTATATGAACTTCTGTTCATCCCCTGCCTCTTTTCCAGCTGGTGTTTCTTTTCATTTCTTTGTTTTCGGGCTCCCTTGTTTTTTTCTTCTTCTCATCTTTTTCCTTTTTTATATGAAGTTTTTTATTGTGCGTTTGAAGCACGTTATGATTTCTATCTTGAAAGGCGCTGTTCTTCTTCTCTTTTTTTTCTGAGAATGATCTTTATGCATTTATTCAATTTCAGCAGCATAATATTAATCATTTCAGAATCAGAAGGGTTTTATTGCCATATGTGAGAGAAATCACAACATTAGGACATTTCTGCGGTACTTGGTGCAAAATGATGAGCAAAAATAAGAAATAAGCACAATAAAATAATAATAAGAAGAAGAGGCAATAATTAGAGAAACTGCTACTACAGTATATATATAAAGCAGTGTAGGTACTGGTCAGAACAGATCACAACACAGGGTCAGGTGACTGAAACAAAAAGACTGGAGTGGGCGGTCCTATGATTGTTCATGAGTTCAGCTGCAGAGGGGAAGAAACTGTTCTTGTGGTGAGAGGTTCTGGGCTGAATGGCCTCCTGCCTGATGGGAGAGAGTCGAAGACGGGTCAGCCTCAATGTCCTGGAGGTGTACAGGTCCTGTATAGAGGGACGTTTGCAGCCAATGACCTTCTCAGCAGAGCACATGACACCCTGCAGCCTCTTCATGTCCCTGCTGGTGGCTCCAGCGCAAGGTTTTAATAAATTTGCACTTTTTATTAGTTTTTATTTTTATTTAGTTTTTACGTAAAACTTTTAATACTATTTAGTTTTAATACGCTTTTACAACTTGTTTTTTAGTTTCAGTTTAGTTTTTATTAGTTTCAGTTATAGTTTTAGTCTTTTTTGTAATATTAGTTACATGCCAGGGACAAGAATGAATAAAAGCATAGATAATTGTTGTGTGTAACAAAATCCCAGAAAATCATCATAGTTTTTCAAGTGTATTCAGTTAGAACAGGTGAGCTACCAAACATTCCAGGTAAGTATCAAAGATATGGCAGACAGAGTAACAAAAAAATCTCGGAAATTCTAACTTTCGAGTAGAAATAATGAACTGGAACACCCCCCTAAGTCAGAGAATGTTTTTGAATCCAACTTTGAGGTTCAACATCAGTGGCGGCTGGTGAATTCTTTTTTGGGTGGGGCGCATTATTTTATTTTATTTTTTTATGTTAGTTCTTGTGAATGGTTTTTATCTTGAGAGGCGCTATATAAACGATCGTTATTTTCTTTATTTGCTGGTCAGTTTTTCAGATGCACTAACCACATATCACCACTAGGGAACGCCAAATTAACATTCCTATGCGTCACACAACTTGAAATTGACAGACTTTGTGGCTAAGTTAGCAACAAAGTTGTTCCAAAAACATGCTTCATATTGACCAATATATGCAAACCTCACACACACTACACAGGAAGAGGCTCTTTTAAAGGATAGAATCCACGTTTTCTACCTCAACACCACCCAATGACTGCTAAATGAAAAGCAAAACAAAGCTATTTTCATGAAGTCAAAAGCTAAATTCTGTCTTACCTTGCTGGTCAAAATAATCCATCTTATAGTAAAAAATCCACTTGGTTCGTAGAATCCAATGATAAACAGATGAAACTACTAGTTTTCTCCATAGTCAACGTTAGCAGCAGCCCCACAACAACAAAGGACGGTGAACTAGCCTGTGGAGATATTTCCGGTTCTGTCTGGGCTGGGTGAGCTGACCAATCAGCATCCTCCTCCTGATCTGAGCAGACTCCCCCGTTTGCTTGCGATCGCAACCATATGCGCCCAACAGCTCTCCTATTCCTTGTCGTTGAGGATCCAGCGCGCATGCGCCAGTTAGCCCGTATTAAGTCAATGGTAAAGATTGCTGCGACCGCGAGAGGACACGTGACAGGAAGTACGTCGACGTTTCGGCCGTGTTAAAAGTATTAACTTTATTAAACTACAATTAAATGCAGATTACACACAGCACTTACAGCCCATAAGGTGTATAGATCGTTTAGTTTAAATTTGATGTTTTTTAAATACATTTTGTGATTCCTCTCTTCTTCTTCCTCTTCCTGTGAGACTGGTGGGGCGGCGCCCTAGCGCCCCCTATGGACGAGCCGCCACTGTTCAACATAGCAGCTTCTTGTAATAACAACAGTAGCTGTGGTGGAAACGTGTTTATTTTACAAGATAAACTTGTAAGGGCGCATCTAAAATCGATGTTATTTGCAGTTGTATGTTCTCCGAGGTAAATTGAACGCACCAAGAGGTCTGGCCTCCACAGCATAGAAATTGAAGAGTAGACGCCACACCGACCGCTATTCCCTAAGGCGGCCACAATTTCAGGGTCTACGTTTTATAAAGTCTATGATTCACAGGCTGTTTTAGCGAGAAGGTCTTGGCTGGGTTTTAGTTACTTTAGCTCGGTGGAGATTTGGAGCTCACGAACTATGAAGGAACGCTGTTCATAAACCTGTTCACACACGCCAGAATGAGCGCGCTCACTTTAACGTTTGTCAGGCAAAACACGAGCGAGTTCAGTTCACAAACGATCGTTTAATGAACACATCCATGTACAACACTGTCACTTCCTCCCAGCTCTTGCCGACATGACGCTCGATGTTGACTGACGAGCCGTCTGTTGTGGCACGCGCACACACAAAAAAAAACTACCGGAAATTAGAATAAAACATAAATACGAAAACTAAGCTAATTTTCTCTATAAATTCAGTTAGTTTTAGTTAGTTTTGTTAACGCTCATTACAGTTTCAGTTAGTTTCAGTTTTTTATTTTAAATTCGTTTTTATTTTTATTTCAGTTAACAAATTTTTTTTTTAAATTCTAGTTTTCGTTATTTCGTTAGTTTTCGTTTACGATAATAACCCTGCTCCAGCGTACCACACGGTGACTGATGTGGTGGGGATGGACTCGATGACTGCAGTGCAGGGGTGACGTTTGCACGTCCTCTCCTGTTAATACTGCAGGTAACTAATCAGCTAACACTGCCCACCATGTTAGCATCATTTGCCTTATACACACACCTCCACACTAGCAGACTCCAGCGACCAAAGTCAGACCTGTGGTGAGATTTTTCACGTCTTGAAACAGCTACAGGAACGCTACACTGTACAAGAAGATGACTCTGCCTTCACAAGGAGCATCAAGGAGAGCATTTGGAAAGATCTTTCCAAACGATACAGGTACAATTGATTATTTATCATTAATAAACTGACAGTTATAATGCAGGAGACAGGGTGCAATTATTTTTTTTCCACCTATTGAACTACTGGGGAATTAATAAGGAAATTGGATTGATAGACAGAACTGAGAATGGCATTGGTATTGATAAAAACTCACCCCTAGGTGAGAGAGAGCATCACACACACACTTTCATAGGCTTGTGTTCAGCTCAACAGATGAATAGCGATATTGCTCTCTTTGCTTTATTTTACAGGCTGCAGGTTCGTTGAGGACGGCTGCCTGATGTGACAGCTCCTTTGTCTTGTCTGCCTCTTCCCCAGAGGGACGTTCCTCTTCCGAAAGTGAAGAGGAACTGCTTCTTACCATCTTGGTTGTGGTTATTTTGACCCATTCCAATGGCAAACATACACTCATTGGCCACTTCATTAGATACACCTTGCTAGTACAGCGTTGAACATCACTTTTCCAGTTTCTTATGATCCAGTTCTGGTGATTATGTGTGAATTGGAGCCTCAGTTTCCTGTTCTCAGCTGACATCAGTGTGGTCTGCTGCCAGTGTGCTAATTGCTAGTTGCATGGTGTGGTCCTGGGGTGGTCTTCTGCTGCAGTAGTTCATCTGCTTCAAGTGTTGTGGTTCAGAGAAGATATTCTGCAGACCTTGGTTGGAACCCGAGGTTATTTGAGCTACCGTTGTTCTTCTATCATCTAGAAGCAATCTGACGATTCTTCTCTGACGTCGACATTTTTATCCTCTCAACTGTTGCACTGAAGATAGTTGTGGGTGAAAGTCCTAGTAGATCAGCATTTTTTGAAATGCTTCGATAGCCATGTCACATTGGAATTCTCTTTGATTTCCTGTCTACTTGATTGGCTGATTAGCTATATCTGTTCATGAGTGATTAAGAAGGTGACCAATTGGTGTATTTCATAATTGGACCAGGAGTCTGTGTTTAGTGAAGCCAGTTCTACATACTCTGCTGCACCGTATTCATGTTGTATTATTAGTTCTGGACCAGAACCGGAACACGTTTTGATTACACCAATTACAGCTAAACAGATTTAAACATCACGCATTTTAACAATCATCAAAAAGAGCCAACACCTGAACATAATTATCTGTGGTGTATTTTTTATCAGTCCCGTTAATGTCCCACTGATTTACAAGAAATCAGCTTCACCATAGCTACAGGTGAAACCGGAAAAATGAGAATATGGTGCAAAAGCGTATTTCAGTTATTCGTCTTAGACTGACAGACTGTCAGGTGTGCAGGCTGAGGTGAGGGTGCGGACCCAAATGCAGGTGAGAAGGAGAAGGCAGGTAAGGCGGTTGGAAGACACAGGACTGACTGAAACAATGAATCGACAGACAACACAGGAATGGCAGGGTTTACGTACATGAGGAGCTGGGGAACTGAGTGATTGGGATAACGAGAGGCAGGTGGGACCAGTTAACACGAACAAAGAACTGAACAGAAACTGGGGAGACTGCAGGACAGAATGTGACAGAGACCATCTAAAGGCTCAGGAACCCTTTGCAGCTGATTAGAGTGTGACACTTTGAGTCTAGAATATTAAACCTTTTCACAAGATTTAAATTGTCTAAAATTTTGAATTTGTTTTGATTTGGAAAAGTTTCCTGTGGGATATTACGTATACAGTATGTAATAAATGTTTTGTGTAACTTAAAGATGTTTAACACAACATTTCTGCTTTGACTGTGCTGTTGCTAACTGTCTTATTCTGTACTGTAGGTCAGGGGTTCCCAAATGTTTTTCTTTGAGGACCCCCAACCCAGCTCCTACACGCATAAACACATTCAATGTGATCATTTCCAAACTTCTTCCAGACATACAGAGTTATAACTTTTATATGGAGCTCTGATTATACTGTAGGGTGTGTTATTGGGATTTATAAATGTAATTTTTACAAATAAAATCTTGCTAACCTCACAACCTCAGCAAAGACAAAATTGTGGGGACCCTCTGCAATCTTGTGGGGTCCCGACCCCCAGTTTGGGAACCCCTGCTGTAGGTTTTCAGTGGGAGCTAGCTTTTATGATTTTTTTTGACAAAACAACAGCTACAATAATTCATGAATCAAACATTCTTTCTCAAGAAAGCTACTTCTACATTTTACTTTGCTGTTACGTTGGTAACGCCCTAATGTGACCAATGAGAAGCCTGTCAGGTTATTGTGTAGGTAGGACCCAAAAGCAGTTGACCCAGGAACAGCCAGGTTAATAAACTTAAGTCCTTTATTTGCTCACATTTTGTGGTTTATGCTTATGTTCACATCATGTAGGCTACTCAGGTTTCCCCAGCGTCAATTATTTATTTAATTTAAAGTTTTTTTAATGCACCAAACTAACATTTAAAATGTTAAATTTAGCGCTGAAACAAATACTCGAATGTTTCTATTAAAAAAATTCCTCAAATCATTATTATTTACTGATTCGAGGCGTTGTTAAATGCGTAACGCAGCCGGACTCTAATTTACACGGACACATTTTACTGGAGCACAACGTTGGATATCACCGGTGATCACGACAGCATGCAGGACAATGGAGAAAATGATAAAGGCAAAGGTGGTCCAACGTTTGGGACCATTTTAAACTCAGAAGAAGAGAAAACACGGTCGAGTGTCTCCACTGTAAAACAGAGTTGTCTTACCATAACAGCACAACTTTATGCTTGAACAGGAAACCGCTTCAGCCAACCGAATCCACGACCAGGTAGGCTAATGCTAATACCATAGCTAATACGTAGCACGCACGCTAACTTTTGCGTCACGTAGGGACCGGAAAAAAACACGTTAATTGTGTTCACGTTAAACTAAGACTGAATAAACTCTACAACTGAAAGAAAAATCACCATCATCCTGTTTATGTAGATGGCTGCTGCAGCTGCAGCTGCAGCGGTGTGGAGCAGGGACGCAGCTAATACCTGGAGTCATTACTGCGGCTCAGTGTGACTAGGCCCGGCGGCATTGTGGGTCCGTGCCCGCCCACGGAGTACGCTGTGCCCGCCCTGGACCAAAAGCTAAAAGGTTTCCTGTTTTTTTCATCTGAGTGGCCATCTTCTGTGTTTCTTGATTTGTCAATCCTACAATCCAATCGGAGAACGAAGGCAACATTATTAGCCAATCACAGAGAGAGGGGGCGGGTCACTGTCTGAGTCTGGTTTCCGGTCGGTCACCATAGAAGAAGAACGTTACGAACGCTGAACATCGCCACGCTGTGATTCAACATGAATATAGAAAAGTATTTCCTCAAATCCAAAAGGACCTGTGATGGTGCAGACGGGAGGCGGAGCAAGCAAGAAGCGCCAAACAGCTCCACGTTTATTGGAAACCTAAGCGCCGATGTCAGCAGCCACACTGGAGTTAGCAATCACGCTAACAGAGTTAGCAACAGCAGCCATGGAGAACACAAAGCAGCACAGAGCAGCGTGACTCTTCTACATGGAATCAGCGTGACGTCAACTGCAAAACAAATACAGAGACTCATCGTGGTAGCATTACAGCTGCGAGGAACAGGCCACTACAGTCTACTTATCTTAGCACAGAAAAGCCTCAACGACCACTCCTGCAGAGCTACGCCTTTTCTCAGGGAAAAAAAGATCATTTTGCAGTTCCTGGTATGGAAGCGTTTCCTGGCTGGAGTATTCAGTTGAAGCAGATGTGGCATTCTGCTATCCATGCAGAATGTTTCAGGGATCCAGACCCACTGATGCAACTTTCAGTATAACAGGTTTTTGTGACTGGAAACATGCAATAGAATGTGGAAAGGGACTGAACAAACATGCTGCATCCAAAGAACACTTGACTTGTGAAGCCATGTGGAGGAGGGACAAGGAAAAACGGGTTCACATGAGTAAGGAAATATCAACACTGATTAACACCAAACAACTACAGCGCAACAGATATTATGTGTCTGCAGTTATTGATGTTGTGGAGTTCCTTGCTGTGAAGCATCTGCCCTTTAGAGGTGACCACGATGCGTTTAGTAAAATGAACAGTGATGGATGTGGGCTATTTTTATCACTATTTGAGTTTTCTTTAAGGAAAGATGCAGAACTAGCAAAGATAACAAAAACTATTCCTCACAATGCTACATACACAAGTCATGACATTCAAAATGACTTAATTGATGTAATGAGTGCTTTAGTTAAAGAGCATACAGTGGCAGAAGTTAGTGAATCATTCTACACATTAAAGGCCGATGGAACCAGAGATCCAACAGGGAGAGAAAACATCTCCATTGTTCTCCGCTTTCTCAATGAACAATGTGAACCAACCTAACCATAGCCACTGCTGACCAGGGAGGTGCAGCTACTTTGACTGACACCATCATAGGAGAACTGGCCACCTGAGCCCTGAGAAAATCATCAGTCAGGTGTATGACGGTGCCTCCCTCATGTCAGGTAAACATGGGGGTGTACAGAAGCTGCTTCAGCAAAAACTGAACAGAGATACCATATGTCCACTGTTATAACCATCAGCTGCATTTGGTTGTCACCCATGCCCTGTCAGTGGAAAAGGCTGTGATGGACTTTTTCAGTGTGTGCAACATGCTGTACAAGTTCTGCAGAAGACCAACTGTTGCCATTCTCTACAAAGGAGAGACACTCAAGCGCCTTTTGGACCAACGTTGGAGTGGACATTTTGCAACAGGTATGTTAATTAGTACTGATGGGTTAATAATAATGATGATGTATGTTTGCAACTATGTACTGTGTGAATGACTCCCCCACCTGAAAATATGAATGATTTATTTTCTTTATTCTGCAGTCTCAGTCATTCTGAAATCATTTGATGACCTATTCACGCTGCTCCAAGAGATCACCAGACCAGGTCTGAGCCGAGCTTTAAGTTCATTGCGGAGATGGTGCACAAGATCCTTGCTTATCTTGACCCCCCAAACAAGATTTTGCAGTCTGAAGACATGGATCTGCTGACAGGTGAAGGAATATTATATTATTTTCTCATCAGTGCAATAAATACATCCAAGCAAAACCACATTATATATATTATGTACTAGTAAGTGGATGGAACAGGTGTGTCCAATCCTGTCCTCGAGATGTCTTATCCATTATGTTTATATGTTCAGTAGCTGAATCACCTGGGTTTGTCCCCTCTTCTAGGTTTGCAGCTCATCACCAGTGCATGCACCTGTCTTGAGAATATCCGCACTGAGTTCCAGGCAATCCTAGTGCATTGTGAGTCTGTCACAACAAGGCCTTCAAAGAGAAGATGCACACAAAGCTCTGCCCTTGCTGACTATGTGGTTGAGGACATCATCACACGTAAGGACTGTAATGATGAAACTGAGCTACGTAGGATTTATTACAGCTGCATTGACTCAGTACGTGGGGAAATGAAAAATCGATTTGAAAAACAAAACTGTGACCTGATGGAGGCACTCGTCGCCCTGGGTCCTTCTCAACCAACATTCTTGGATGTCACAAAAGTGTTATAACCCTAACCCTGACCAAGTCTCATGCTGTGGACTCTGAATTTGAGGTGGCTCGCAACTTCCTGGTGAAACGAATGAAAGAGACTACTCCTCCCGATGAGGACAAGTGGACAGTGAAACAGGTAATTAAGGCTAGGCAAAAGTTCAGTGTTTTTTATTACATTAAATAATCTAAAAGTGCTACAAGGCTCATTTAAGATGATTAAATATCCTTTATTGTCATGGCATGGTCATTTGGGACTGAAATGTTTCAGTAAAAGCCTTGAAGCAGTCAAACACCACATGTAACAAATAAGTCAAGCATTTATTTGATTGTTCAGTATGATAGTTGCATTATAGTTTAATGTATATTATAACCAGCACAGACAAAATCATGGTCATAGTGATACTGGTTTCAAACGTATTTGTCAATCCTTATCCTTACAGATTCTGAAACCGTTCCAGAGGCTCCTGAAAGCAATGCCCACCGTCT